>JABWPP010000048.1:4642134-5007134 GCA_016920855.1 Puya raimondii
AAGTCACATCAAGAGAAGATTAGTTTTCTAGAAAAATAATATAAAGAAATTCATACTTCCAACCAAATTTAATTTTGACCAAACATGTCCATCAACTCAAGTCCAACATTCAGAAATTCTCCTCCAGATCAAAAAAGGTTGACATTATGCTCGGAATGGGTCAAACGTGTAGGTTATGGGGAACCCAAAGGATCTATCTAGATACTATCAATACCTAGAGGGGGGTGAATAGGTATGACGGCCAAATCACAAAACTCGATGCAAAAAATAAATGCGGAAATTAAAAATCAACACACCGATATTTACGTGGGAAAACTCCAACTAGGAGTAAAAAACCCACGGGACCAACACGCGATAACAATTTACTAAGAAATAAAATATTACAAAGTGATTACCGACTCCACGGACTCAAACCACTCTTTTATCTTCTTTGGATCTCGCGCACACCACCGGGTTGTCCACGCCCCATGTTCGAATCCACGAACGCCACGTCCCGAATCCACGAAACGCTCAACTTCGAATCCACGAAGTCTTTATCACGCCGATGCCCACTCGAATCCACGAGCGCACTCCGTCCGGAGTAAGAACAATAAAGTCGATGATGATTTATTGCTTAGAATACCATTGAAGATCTGTGGGAATAATCTCTAAGCAATTCTCAAATTGATTCTAGAAGAAAATTAAAGATCTAGGGCACCATGAATCAGTTTGAGAGAAGCTTGATGTAGAAGATGAGGAAAATGGCTACCTACAAGCTTCTAGGGTTTCTAAAAGGTATTCTATACTTAACCACGTTTTAGAGACATCCCCACATCTTATTTATAGGTTTGGAAGCAATCCGTACCTACAAGCTTCTAGGATTTCTAAAAGGTATTCTATGCTTAACCACGTTTTAGAGACATCCCCACATCATATTTATAGGTTTGGAAGCAATCCGAATTAGACTAGGATTGAAAACTGATTTTAAAAATATTTAGAAGCAATTAGAATCATATTAGGATTGAAAAACCGATTTTAAAAAGGTTTGGAAGCAATTAGAATCAGATTAGGATTGCAAAACTGATTTTAAAAAATCTGCCATCTTATTTATAGGTTTGGGAGACATTAGAATCAGAGTAGAATTAGAGTAGGATTGAAAAAATATGTTTTCAAAAAATCATGACGGGTCAGGGTCCGGACCTTGGATGCAGGGTCCAGACTCTGTAACTCTCCAGCGTTTCATTGTCCGGACCTCAGCCCTCAGGGTCCGGACCCTCTCTGCGAAACAGTATGAGAGGCTTACAGGTTCCGGATCTTGCACCAGGGTCCGGAACATGAAACTTGAAAAACTTATTTTTTATATTTTAAATCAATTTTTATCTATTCTAATGTCTTCCAAACACTTGTAAATGATCATAAATCACCATCAATATTATTTAAACTTACCAAGCATCGTGAATTCATACGTTGAGTCTTCGAGTCTTCATTCTTCGTCTTTTCTTCTTTGAACCTTCAAGACTCCGACCCACTTCACGAAATATGCCAATATAAAATCCGTAACAATCTTCCCCTTTGGCAATTTCGTGACAAAACCTAAAATTACATAAAGAATGAACTTCTCGCATGAAAGATCCAAATAAAAAAAAAATTAAAACTTTGTAACTCCTAAAACAAACTCTATGACTTGGACACACTTGGAGTCTTGAAGTCTTCAAAGCCCTACTAAAAGAATATAACTTCTCCACGAACAAAGTTAGTAGTAAAAAAAATATCAAACTCTCTCCCCCTTTGTTCATGCGTCTAAGTTCAAAAACTTATCCTTTTTCTCTTTTCTTTTATAAAACTTTCAATATCATCATCACCTCTCTCCTCCTTTTTGTCAAAAATTGCCAACAAGAAAACACCAAAAATAGAGAGAGTTTAAAGAGAAATCAAATCGAAGCACAAGAAACACAAGTTTAAGATTTTGTTCAACTTTGAAACCACTTGTGATACAATGAGAAAACACGATGATTGCATTGAAAACAATGTTAGTGCATGAACATGATGCATTCACAGACTTCTTTCAATCCCTATTAATTTCATAAAAATTAAGAATTTTACTACACAATTGTCACGCCCCAGGCTAGTTTTAGATGCGGAAAAACGTGCCAATTATTTTTTTTTAAAGCCTAGCCCGCGCCACGTACAGACCCGCCACAAATACAGAGTCCACTGTACACACGGACAGAGCCTCCCCTGTATTTGCACGGCGTACACAACATACAACATGATCACAACCACCATTCATTCATCACAACAACACAACAGCTCAATAAGATTCATACAGCTAACAGTCCCTAAATCTGTATGAATCTAAGCAAGTCCTTAGGCGAAGGATGATGCGATGCACAAACAACAGATCATTCTAGAAAATTGCTCCTTATCCAGAAGCTTTATTTTGAAACCCTAATATCAAACATTTAAGAATCATTTGAAAACTGTTCTCCACACGAGAACTCTCTTTTGAAATTCCAAAAGTCGATCGATCGGAAATCTATTTGAAAACTGTTTCCCACACGGAAATCGTTATTTGCAAACGCTACCACGAGGGGTAGAAATCCAAGATGTGCGATATAAAGCAACAATGGTAGATCTAAAAGAATCGCCATCCAAAAAGTCTAAGCATGTAATCCACATATGAATGCTAAACCAAAACCACAAGATCTAAGCATGCAATCCACACATGAACGCTAAACTGAATCCACAAGATCTAAGAATGCAAGACAGAACATCTAAAATATAACTGTACCAAAACCATAACATGCTAGACAAAACAACCACAGTGTAACTGAACCACATCTATAACTAACTGATAAAGGATAAAGGTGATAACCAAATCTGGAGAGGGAAGCCTCACAGGTCGGGACCTCTAGTACCACTAACTAGGCGTGCCTCGCTGCGTCCCGACTCTCACCACCCTGCTCACTTGAAAACAACAATGAGGGCGGGGGGTGAGAACATGTAAACATGTCTCCCCTCCCAGTGGGTACCGCAAGCCGACGAAGGCGAGGTGTACACATCGGCACGAGGGTCAACAAATAGATAGATAAGGTAAACAGTAGCACAAGTAAGTATGAGGCTGACATACAACTTGTAATACTTGGCATTTTGAGGGGTTTCGGGCTTGAGACATTTCGGGCGCCCGGAACTTAGGAAGTGGACGCCCAAATGTTCCGGAGCCAGTGGACATTTTGGATGGTCCGGAAGTGGCTAACGAGATTTGGATCTGGATGCAGGATTCGGACGCCCGGATTGTGGATCCGGATTGGGCTTGTGACGTGGAGAGCCACGTGTCGTGTTACTGGACACGTGTCGACCGTCGGAGACACACCACCCCACCGCCTGCCGACCACCGCCGACCGCTTGGCCGCCAGCTGACACCTGGCTTGCTGGATTTCCGGATGCCCGGAAGTGGAATTCGGGCGGCCGAATGTGGTGTTTTTGGGAGCCTATAAATAGGTGAGTCCCTGGTTGCTTGAGCTCATTTTCCCACTTCGTGTTTCCCATTTCCTAGAGAGAGAAGGCTAGAATAGGGCCATGTGTTGGCATTAGTTGTGAGCTAGCTTGTTCTCCTCTACTGTGTTGTGCTGATCTGGTTCTGAACTGTTATTCTGTTGAAGTTAGCAGTCTCGTGGAGATATATTTAGATCGGAGTACTGCTCGAGTTTGCTATATCTTGGAGGGTTGGATCTGAGGTTATTATTGTTCCCCACCGTGGTTGGATTAGCTCTTGAGGTGGGTTGATGTTTGCCAGATTCAGTGGACTTCCTCCTATGTGTTTACTCTCATGTTAGCATGATATGATAGTGTTTGGGATTATGTTAGCATGACATGCTGAGATTATGTTAGATATGACATGTTAGGTTGAGACCTATTTACTGATTACATGTGCATGATATGATCATAGATGAGATAGTGATATTAATGCATGATCTCTTTATATTCTTAATGCATGATCTGACCTACACCTATCTTGTTGTATCGATATCCATTGTACCAGTTGTTGTGCATGCTAGTGTAGGTGATCTATTGTGGCTCGTGCTATGTTGTTGTACCTCCTCTTTGTGGTAGAGTCGAGATTGATTGAGAGCACTGAAGCATTGATTGGGTCATACTTGTTGTTGATTATCCTTTGAGGTGCCGAGGGCACGTGATTCCTTGTTTGACCCAGTATGTCGATCATATACCTGTGGGTGTTTGGCGCTGATACATGTTGTGATACTATACTCGGTTGGGTCGCTCCCACGAGTACCGCTCCGGAGTTGGATTTTCCGTACAGAGGGTTGTACGAGTACTAGTGCAGAGGGTGTTGCATGTGCTAGTTGGCTCCCTACGGGTAGAGCATGATCAGGCCGCAGGTATTATATTGTATTATGGATTCATGATAGTCCTCATTTGATATATTCAGATCATTGATATTCATATTGACAGTTGAGCATTGTGCATGGTAGTGGTAGTTTATCTCCTACTTTCTTTATTGCTCCATATATATCTCTTGAGATTGAGGACTTAGTGGGCAGACCGCTGAGGCTGGTGGCGGTACCCACTGAGGACTACTTGTTTGATAGTAGTTCTCACACCCGTTGTTGACACCTTTTTTGCAGAGTCTTCTTCCCCAGCTGTGCATTCTGAGCGCGGAAAGGAGACCGTCGGGTAGAGTTGATCCCCGGATACTTGTGGCTAGAGGTATACCCTGTTGATAGATGATCTTATGAGTCTATACATACAGTGAGATAGAGATTATCAGTGATGTATATTTTGGTTATGGATTGATGTATGTAACCTAACACCGACGGCTCTCGGGAACCACGACAGGACCTACGAAAGACTCACAGGGTCAAGGTCCACCAAGGCGACACAAAACACAAGGCGCTCACATCCTGAAACCGACGGATCACCCGAAAAACCCACCGGGACGATCCCGAAACCACACTAAGCTCCACAGGGGTACCAACAGCCAAACCAGGTCCTCCGCTGTCCCCAAACACACCAAAACAAGGTGACAGGACAGCGAGCACAAGCTCGGGGTGCCACGAACACAAACGCACCCGAAACGGCTTCCCGGGTTCCCGAAAAGTGCCGATTTGACACCGGAACCCTTCGTCACTCATCTGCTGTCCTCAAAACTTCGGAACAGCGATGAGGAACAGCCAACAAGGCTAAATGACGAAGCCAAGTCACTCACGAAAATAGCAAGTGAGTCGTACGACTACAAACGCGCGTTTCACCGACTATTTCATCGAAAAGCGCGTCGGAAATAAATCTGGATCTCCGCGAAGGGCGAAGGGGTTGGACAACCAGTCCACAGGGTCTCAAGGGTCATGCCCTTGCTGCCCGCAGCGTCGCAATGCTGCCACAATCGTAAAGAACCCTAAGCAAGCCACAATTACATACAAAAACGAGCATAATTAAGCCCGTTAGAGCAATCCGTACGTCCGCACGACCTTCCGCAAGCACCAGCGGATAGGTAACGACGTAACGGAGGCCGTGCTCACAGACCCACTGTGATAGGGTCAGTCGCAAGCACAAAAATTGCATAAAAACAGCGTCAACATGCAATAAAATTGCTCGACAAAGGTCGAACAGCGAAACGGCACACCCAAACAGCAAACTAAGGTGAGCATGATGATCAGCGCGTCTCCGCGATCATCGTGCTCACCTTTCCGGGCTTTGGGAGGCAACAGTAAGCAAGATACATGCATGCGGCCCAAAACACAACCAAAAAGAGACCCTGGCCGGAGCAACTTGCTCTGGCCGGCTGCCGGCCGACATGCACGGCGCGTGGCGGCCAGGGTCGGATGCGGGGGAGGTGAGGAAGAGGATGCTCACCTCAACCGGCGGCAGGAAGCGGCGACGCGGGGAGAAGAGGAGCTCTCGGGTTGGCTAGGGCACGGCGGCGCGGCAACGGACGGCGACGGCGGCCGGCAGTGACGCGAGCACCGGCAAGAGGGGGTCGCCGGACGTCGGGATGTCGGTGACCGCGACAACAAAAACCCCCCGGCGGCGGCGGCAGAGGGTGCTCGGCCGCGGCTGCCCTAGCTGTCCAGGCTAAGCCCGCGGCGGCTGCGGCGGCGCTCCGGCGGCACGACGGCGGCCGGGGAGGAAGGCGACGGCGCCGGAGGACCTGAGGGTGGCGGCGCGCACCCTCCAAGGCAGCGGGAGGCGGCGGCGGCTCGGGTCACCAACTCCCTGCCCGCAGCTGCCCTAGCAGCAGCTGCAGTAGCCTGGCGGCGCACGGCGGCGGCTCCTGGTGGCACGGCAGGTCTCCGGCAGTCGTGCCACCTCAGGGGAGCTCAAGCGTGGGTTCACCCTGGGTGCACACCGCAGAGAAGGAGAAGAAGAAGAAGAAGAAGAAGGAGAAGAAGAAGAAAAGGAGGAAAAGGAGTTGGCCGGAGTTTGCACCGGCCCAGGGAGGTCGGCGGCGGCCGGCGGCGCACGGGGAGGTGGAAGGGGAGCTGAGGGAGAGGGGAGGCACCTCTAGGAGCTGAGGGAGAAGAGGAAGAAAGGGGAACTCACTCTCTCTCACTCCACACACACATAACACATATACACATGTGTATTTTTGCACAAACACCCCTCAAACACAAGAAATATCCCCTGGGTCCCCCACAGCAAGCACAAAATGCCCAGACACCCCTCCACAAGCAATCTCACGCAAAACGGTGCATGAAACAGGGTCCATATCGCGAAACAACAAAATATACAATTCGACCTCTCAGCGAAGAACATGCAATAACTTTTGATCCGTCCGTCGCATGTCGAAACGGATCACGCCATCGCGTTCAGCACTGCCGAGACATCGAATCTACTATTTTGGATCATCAGAAACGAACTCCGGATTGCGCCGTTAAGCCGTTCTCTCTCCGCAACCAAAACATAAACAATAAAATACACAATATATACTACATATATACATATATATATATATATATATATATATATATACCCATACATATATATATACATATACAGATCAAAAACACAGTAGAGGGGAGAGGAACACAGAATTCAAATTTTACAAAAATTAAAAAATTCGAATTCTCACATCACTCCCACCATACAAGAAATTTCGTCCCCGAAACTTACTCACACACCATCCGCGAACAACTGCGGATACCTCTCTCGCAAAGCAGACTCCAGCTCCCAAGTAGCCTCGCGCTCCTCGCGCCTCGTCCACTGCATTCTCACATACAGAAAGCTCTGGTTCCTCAACCGCTTCACCTTGCGAGCCAAAAACCTCAAAGGCACCTCACCGTAGCTGAGATCCTCCCTCAGCCAAACCGTTGTCGGGCCGATCACGTGAGAAGGGTCGGGGATGTACTTCCGAAGCATGGACACAAGGAAGACATTGTGCACCCGAGCAAGACTAGGAGGAAGAGCTAACCGATAAGCCACTGGACCCACACGCTCAAGGATCACGAACGGTCCCACGAAACGGGGACAAGCTTGCTCCGCAACCCGAACCGCTTGATTCCTCGAGACGGCGACACCCTGAGCAGCACATGCTCACCGACCTGAAACACTAGGTCCCGTCGTCGCCGGTCCGCGTAGCTTTTCTGCCGGCCCTGCGCAGTCAGCAGCCGCTGCCTCGCACTGCGAAACCTGGCCTCTGCGTCCTCCAACAGGTCAGGCTCGATCACTCGACGCCCATCCACGTCATCCCAACAGATCGGTGATCGACAACGACGTCCATACAACGCCTCGTACGGTGCCATCCCAATGCTCGCCTGGAAGCTGTTGTTGTAGGCGAACTCCACCAGAGAAAGATACTTGAACCAACCCTCACCCAAAACCAAAACGCATGCCCAGAGCATAACCTCGAGAGTCTGAAAGACTCGCTCCGACTGCCCAACACTCTGAGGGTGGTAAGCTGAGCTGAAGTAGAGCTTCGTTCCCAGTGCCTGCTGCAAGCTCCTCCAGAACTGATGTAATACTTAGAAATTTGAGGATTTTGAGGGTTTCTGGAGTCGACGGATTTCGGGCACCCGGAAGTGAGGAAGTGGACGCCCGAATGGTTCCGAACCCAGAGGATTTTTCGGAATGCTCAGATTCGAACGAACGAGGATTGGAACCCCATGAGTGCTTTTCTATTACGCCTAAGAGTGCGAGCTTGCCACGAGTACATGCTCAGATTCGAAACGAACGAGGATTGAAAACCCCATGAGAGCGTACTATTACGCCCTAAGAGTGCGAGATTGCCACGAGTACATGCTCAGATTCGAACGATCGAGGATTGAAACCCCATATGAGAGCGTTCTATTACGCCCAAAGAGTGCGAGCTTGCCTCGAGTACATGCTCAGATTCGAACGAACGAGGATTGAAACCCCATGAGAGCGTTCTATTGCGCCTAAGAGTGCGAGCTTGCCACGAGTACATGCTCAGATTCGAACGAACGAGGATTGAAACCCCATGAGAGCTTTCTATTGCGCCCCAAGAGTGCGAATTCGCCACGAGTACATGCTCACATTCGATTCGAACGAACGAGGATTGGAAACCCCATGAGAGCGCTTTCTATTGCGCCTAAGAGTGCGAGCTTGCCACGAGTACATGCTCAGATTCGAACGAACGAGGATTGAAACCCCATGAGAGCGTTCTATTACGCCCAAAGAGTGCGAGCTTGCCACGAGTATGCTCATGCTCATATTCGAACGAACGAGGATTGAAACCCCATTAGAGCGTTCTATTGCGCCCTAAGAGTGCGAGCTTGCCACGAGTACATGCTCAGATTCGAACGAACGAGGATTGAAACCCCATGAGAGCGTTCTATTACGCCCTAAGAGTGCGAGCTTGCCACGAGTACATGCTCAGATTCGAACGAACGAGGATTGAAACCCCATGTGAGCGTTTTATTACGCCCTAAGAGTGCGAGCTTGCCACGAGTACATGCTCAGATTCGAACGAACGAGGATTGAAACCCCATGAGAGCGTTCTAGTACGCCCAAAGAGTGCGAGCTTGCCACGAGTACATGCTCAGATTCGAACGAACGAGGATTGGACCCCCATGAGAGCTTTCTATTGCGCCTAAGAGTGCGAGCTTGCCACGAGTACATGCTCAGATTCGAACGTTCGAGCATTGAAACCCCATGAGAGCGTTCTATTACGCCCAAAGAGTGCGAGCTTGCCTCGAGTACATGCTCAGATTCGAACGAACGAGGATTGAAACCCCATGAGAGCGTTCTATTGCGCCTAAGAGTGCGAGCTTGCCACGAATACATGCTCAGATTCGAACGAACGAGGATTGAAACCCCATGAGAGCGTTCTATTAGCCCCAAAGAGTGCGTGCTTGCCACGTGTAGTACTCGGAAATTTTCATGAATTAGGGTTTCTGGACTTGGCGGGATTCGGGCGCCCGGAAGAGGTGAAGTGGACGCCCGAAAGAAGTGGACCCTGTTGCACTTTGTGGACGATCCGGTTGTGGCCGACGGAGATCGGATCTGGATGCATGAACCGGACGCCCGGATGAGGATCCGCTTTGAGTTGTGACGTGGAGGGCCACGTTGTCGCGACGCAGGGACACGTGTCGATCGCCGGAGACAACCGCCCCACCGCCTATGACCGCCGACCGACCGCTTGCGCACGACGACACCTGTACATGCAGGATTTCCGGACGCCCGGAAGTTGGGAAGTGGGCGCCCGAAAGTGGACTTATTGGCAGCCTATAAATAGGCGAGTCCCTGATGGTTTTTGGTGCATTTCCACTTCGTATGATCCCTATTTCTAGAGAGAGAAAGTGGGTTTAGGGCCATGTGTTGGCATTAGTTTGTAACCCTGCTTGCTCTCTTCTACTCTGCTGATCTGATCGAACGAACGAGGATGTTATTCTGCTGGAGATAGCAGTTTCCTTGGAGGTTTTGACAGATCGGGGTGCTGCCGGAGTCGTTATCCTGGAGGTTGGATCTGAGGATACTGTTCTTTCCCCACCGTGGTTGGATTAGCTTTCAGGTGGGTTGATGTTTGCCAGATTCAGTGGACTTCCTCCTATGTGTTTTTTATCTCATGTTAGCTTTAATATGATATGATGTGTTTGGATTTATGTTAGCATGATTGGATTATGATATGTGGATATTGGATTATGATATTGGGATTATGATAGTATGCCATGCTAAGATTATGTAGACTCTATTGCCATGTTAGGGTGAGCTGATCTATGCCACTGCATGTACATGTTATGATTCGATGTGCTAATGATATGTATATGAGAGCATTTCTATTGTATCCTTGTTGCATGATTGGACCTACACCTATTCATGTTGATTCCTTGTACCAGTTGAAACCCATGTAGTGTAGGTGATCATGTTGTGGCTCGTGCGATGTTGTTGTACCTCCTCTTTGTGGTAGAGTTCGAGAGCCTCCTCTTGTGACGAGGAGTTGAGATTGATTGTGAGCACTGGAGCATTGATTGTGCCGAGGGCACGTGGTTCTTTGTGAGAGCATGGATTGGGTCACACTTGTTGATTATCCTTTGTGGTGCCGAGGGCACAGTGGATTGGGTCTTACTTGTTGACTATTCTTTGAGGTGCCGAGGGCACATGATCCTTTGTTGACCCAGTCGTGTCGATCATATACCTGCGGGTGCTTGGCGATACTATGGTTGTACTTTGCTCGGTTGGGTCGCTCCCATTACCACTCTAGAGTTGGCATGTTCCGTACAGAGGGTTGTACGAGTACATGCTAGATTACAGACGGGCTTCCTGTACTAGTCGGCTCCCTGGAGGGTTGAGCAGCTCCCTGAGTTGGGTTGCCACATGATCAGGCCGCAGGTATCGATGTTGTAATGAACGAGGATGGTATGGTATTGAGAGATATTGTATGCGAGAGCTAGGTACAGATGGGGTTCCTGTACTAGCTGGTTCGCGAGGTATTGTATTATGTATGATAGTCCTCATTTGGTATATTCAGTTCATTGGTATTTCATACTGACAGTTGAGCTTTGTGCATAGTAGTGGTAGTATATCTCCTACTCTTTTATTGCTCTATTCATATCTCTTGAGATTGAGGACTTAGTGGGCAGACCGCTGAGGCTGGTGGCGGTACCCACTGAGGACTACTTGATTGATAGTAGTTCTCACACCCATTGGTGACATCTTTTGCAGAGTCTTCTTCCCCAGTCGTGCATACTGAGCGCGGAAAGGAGACCGTCGGGGTAGAGCTATTCCCCGGATATTTGGCCTAGAGGTATACCCATTTTGGATAGATGGTTGAGTCTGTACATACGTGTGATGTTGATATCAGGCTGTATATGATAGTTTTATATGAGAGTGGATGATGTTGCCACAGTGATCTTTTGATATATTTATATAGCGAGCTTGTTGAACCTTTAGCTCTGTGTATTTGATTGTGGATGTTGTATCGCTTGCGTACGTATACATGCGGTAGAGATACTGTGTAACGGCGGATCTGGTCATGAGCCCCATGAAGAGGTTTCTAACGCCTAAGAGTGCGAGCTTGCCACGAGTACATGCTCAGATTCGAACGAACGAGGATTGGAACCCCATGAGAGCTTTCTATTACGCCTAAGAGTGCAAGCTTGCCACGAGTACATGCTCAGATTCGAAGGAACGAGGATTGGAACCCCATGAGAGCGTTCTATTACGCCGTAAGAGTGCGAGCTTGCCACGAGTACATGCTCAGATTCGAACGAACGAGGATTGAAACCCTATGAGAGCATTCTATTACGCCCAAAGAGTGCGAGCTTGCCACGAGTACATGCTCAGATTCGAACGAACGAGGATTGAAACCCCATGAGAGCGTTCTATTACAACCTCCCCTAAGAGTGCGAGCTTGCCACGAATACATGCTCAGATTCGAACGAACGAGGATTGAAACCCCATGAGAGCTTTCTATTTACGCCCTAAGAGTGCGAGCTTGCCACGAGTACATGCTCATATTCGAAGGAACGAGGATTGGAACCCCATGAGAGAGCTTTCTATTGCGCCTAAGAGTGCGAGCTTGCCACGAGAGTACATGCTCAGATTCGAAGGAACGAGGATTGGAATCCCGTGAGAGCTTTCTATTGCGCCTAAGAGTGCGAGCTTGCCACGAGTACATGCTCAGATTCGAACGAACGAGGATTGAAACCCCATGAGCGCTTTCTATTACGCCCAAAGAGTGCGAGCTTGCCACGAGTACATGCTCAGATTCACGAACGAGAATTGAAACCCCATGAGAGCTTCCTATTGCGCCGAAGAGTACGAGCTTGCCACGAGTACATGCTCAGATTCGAACGAACGAGGATTGAAACCCCATGAGAGCGTTCTATTACTCCCTAAGAGTGCGAGCTTGCCACGAGTACATGCTCAGATTCGAACGAACGAGGATTGGAACCCCATGAGAGCTTTCTATTACGCCCAAAGAGTGCGAGCTTGCCACGAGTACATGCTCAGATTCGAACGAACGATGATTGGAACCCCATGAGGCGTTTTCTATTGCGCCTAAGAGTGCGAGCTTGCCACGAGTACATGCTCAGATTCGAACGAACGAGGATGAAACCTTCCGGAGTCCGTTTTCGCACTTCTCAAGTCCCGAAAACGCTCCCAAGAGCTCGAAACAAAACCAAAAGTTTCAGATTAGTACGAAGTACTAATCTCACACTAGAACCTTGCAATTTTCTAAAGTTCAGTGTACTACAATGGTATTATGGATTGAGCTAGGGACAGACGGTGTTTCCTGTACTAGCTGGTTCGCAGATATTGTATTGTGTATGATAGTCCTCATTTGGTATATTCAGTTCATTGGTATTCATACTAACAGTTGAGCTTTGTGCATAGTAGTGGTAGTATATCTCCTACTTTCTTTACTGCTCCATATATATCTCTTGAGATTGAGGACTTAGTGGGCAGACCGCTGAGGCTGGTGGCGGTACCCACTGAGGACTACTTGTTTGATAGTAGTTCTCACACCCGTTGTTGACACCTTTTGCAGAGTCTTCTTTCCCAGTTGTGCATACTGAGCGCGGAAAGGAGACCGTCGGGTAGAGCTATTCCCCGGATATTTGGCTAGAGGTATACCCATTTTGATAGATGGTTGAATCTGTACATACAGTGTGATTGAGATATCAGTGTTGTATATGAGAGTTATATATGAGAGTTATGGATGATGTATGTACAGTGATCTTCTGATATATTTATATAGCAGCTCTGTTGATACCTTTAGCTCTGTGTGATTGTTGTTGTTTTGGCTTCGTATACATGGTAGAGATACTGTGTATGCGGCGGATCTTGTCATGTGCCTGGGAAGAGGTAACCCGGGGCGTGACAACTGAGAAACGAAGCGAGAACCCCGATCCGAAACGATCGATACTGGCACTCCAAGCAGTTTGACAAACTCATCCAAGTAGAGTTGCGCCAATCGATCCCGAGACCAAGTCGTGTGTACCGGTAGGAAGTGAGCTACTTTCGTCAATCGGTCCACACAAAAAAACCCCAGATCGCAACATGACCTCGCTGAGAACGAGGCAACCCGGTGACGAAATCCATGGTAATCTGCTCCCACTTCCCTACAGGTACGGGCAACGGTTGAAGCTTCCTTGCTGGTCGCTGATGCTCAGCCTTCACCTGCTGACAAACCAGTCACTGTGCCACATGCTGAGCTACATCCATCATAATGCCAGGTCACCAGAAACTCTGCTTCAGGTCGCGGTACATCTTCGTCCCTCCAGGATGAACGATGTACGGCGACCGGTGTGCCTCAGTCAAAAACTCTCGCCTCAAATCCCGATCACTAGGCACACACCTCCGTCCTCGAGAGCGAAGGAAACCATCAGCAAGTAACGTGAAGTCACCATCTCTGCCCTGCTCGGCCTCTGCTCGCACTCTCTGCAAGTGCGGATCCATCAGCTGCCCACCGGAAATCCGATCAGACAAGATGGGCTGCACCACCAAAGTCAACAACTGTGCGGTAGCTCCATAAGGTAAAATCTCCAACTCTAGTCGACGAAACTCCTCCACCAATCGCTCCTGGTCGGTGATCATGAGAGACAGCTCCGCCGAAGGCTGCCTCCGGCTCAGGGCGTCCGCCACAACGTTCGCCTTGCCCGGAAGGTACTGGATGGAGATGTCGTAATCCTTCAAAAGCTCAAACCTCCGTCTCTGTCTAAGGTTCAGCTCCTTCTGGGTGAAGAGGTACTTCAGACTCTGATGATCCGTGAACATCTCACAATGCGCTCCGTACAGGTAGTGTCTCCAAAGCTTGAGAGTGAACACCACTGCTGCTAGCTCGAGATCATGCGCCAGATAGTTCTTCTCGTAGTCCATCAACTGGCGCGAAGCATATGCGATGACCTTCTCTTGCTGCATGAGCACGCACCCCAATCCTATCCAAGATGCATCGCAGTAGACCACAAAAACCTCACCAGGCTGCGGCAATGCTAAGATAGGGGCACGAGTCAAACTGTCCATCAGCTCCAAGAAGCTCATCTGACAAGCGGGAGTCTACAGAAACTTCACGCCCTTCCTCGTCAGCTTGCTCAAAGGGGCGGCGATCTTTGAGAAACCCTCAACAAATCACCGGTAACAACTCGCCAAGCCGAGGAAGCTCCTAATCTCCGCCACAGAAGTCGGAATAGGCCAATCCACTACAGAGTCCACCTTTCTTGGTTCCACCGCAATACCAGCCTGCGTCACGATGTGAACCAAGAAAGAAACTTCTCGAATAGATCAGTATGTCGTCAAAGAAGACCACGACAAATTGATCCAAGAACTGCCGAGAAACCCAGTTCATCAAATCCATAAAAGCTGCCGGGGCGTTCGTCAAACCGAACGACATAACCGTGACCTCGTAATGCCCGTAACGAGTCCGGATGGCCGTCATCGCAACGTCCTCGGCCTTGATCTTCAGCTAAAGATAACCTGGCTGCAAAACAATCTTCGAGAATACCGAGGCTCCCTGGAGCCGGTCGAAGAGATCGTAGATCCGCGGTAGAGGGTACTAAAACATCACCGTCATCTCGTCGAGCTCAAACTCACAATCAAACCAACGTAAAACCTTGCGAGTCCAGCACTCTGGTGCACAGGGTTGCCATTTGCAACAAGAGATAAAATCACCAGTGATGCCAAACATCAGTTCCAAGTGATCGGACACGCGCTCCAAACCAAGACTGCACGAAAGTCGCGACGAAAACCTTGTACGCAAACACATGCGCAGAGACCTCGGAGCCAACAACCAGGCTCCCGACATCAGGTCACCAAAACACCAAAACTCCGGGCAAAAAAACCGAGATCACCTCACAAAACAAAACCTTTTAGCTGTGAGGGCACAGCTACCGAGCTAAAAGGCAACTAGACTCAACCGGAGTCAAACCATCCGCAGTGATGGCAAATCAACTGCGCAAAACCACTCCAGGATTAGCTTAAGGCTCACTACGTGATCAGGAATGACCACAACACAGCTTTCTCACAAGACGACGAAGAGAGAGAGATTGTCTTGCAAGAGAAAGCACCGACCCAATCCTGACAGTCCCAAAAGGGGTAGGGTATTCTGTCCTAACTTTTGACACTACGTTGTCTGCTGCCAACGTACCTATCAAAAGAAAGCGAAATATCCCAAGATCAAACGCCAACAATCAGTTGGCAACACCACAAAGGTACCAGGTCAACCAACTCAAAAGCTGGACCAAAAACACGGAAGAATCACCGAATTAACGGGAAAAAACAAACCGACCCACAAAGCAAGGTCTGCCCTGAGCCAACTCCCTAGGAGTCCTCGGCTTCCAACAACAAACCGACGGCTACACGCGACGTAGGGTCGCCAACCACACGAACCAAAGTGAAGGAAAAACAAATCTAGCGTCGACTAACCAACGTCAAACGCGGTGAGACCTCCAACAACAACCTGAAAGATCTCGCGGCAACACGAAAGCCTACAAATACCACCAGAAATCTCAAAACACACCAATTTAGGCGTTAGGATAGCCGCAACCATGTAGGCACCAACAAAAACCCGACACCAAATAGTGTCCACTCAGTCTAGTACACGTCAGTTTTACGCAAGAACTAGCTAAAGGTCGAATGACCAACACTGACGATTCCACCAGCAAGACGTCAGAAGGGTAGGCTTCACCGCCCTACCCAAAAAGACAGAGAGGGTAACACCAAAGTTGCGGTCGAAACCGCTCAAAGCACCGTCTCCGTAGAGACGCTCGCAGTGGCCCTCGTGCTCTACACGGAAAGTGGGGCCAGGGCAAGAACAGCCCAAACGACAACACAGATCCACCACCACTTCTAGAAGAAGCACGAGTCTGCGAACAAGGGCGGATCGAACCTCAGGAAATCCGCCAATTGCGCTCGGACGTGGCCACCACCCCCAATCTCGGGGTCGGCGTTGTCACGCCCCGTCGGCCTTTAACACCAACTAGGTGGAAAGGATAACCGCACGGGCGCATGCCCCAGACCAGCCGAACGGATAGAGTCCCTTCTACCTGCCCAAGGCGTCACAACACAAGCTTATCCACGAGGTTCCAACTAGGAACGGAGTACAAGAGTTGCACAAGGAAAGCATCAACATAAAGAAGTTCTACTTCTATTAAATCACATTGCACATTTATACATGCCCAAAATTTTCTTTTCTTTCTTTTCATTCCATACACCATGTTCCAAAACTATGGAATACATAAGTTTCATACATGTAATAGAAATCCCCTATACTATCAAAGTCCAAGACTAGGGGTACAACTCTATGTATCACCAAAATGGAAGGGCCGCTATCTAGAGAGCCAAACCCTTGCCTCGCTCCGCTGCCTCACTCGCGGAAGGACCTGAAAAACGTGGGGTGAGAACTATAAACATAGTTCCCAGTGGGTAAGGCCACCCAAGAGAGAAGCTCGACCCACCAGGTCCAAAGAAACACCATATGCATAAGTTAGATAACAAATAACTATGCAACAATTATTTACATTCTTGTAAATAAACATAAAGGATGTAACCAAATGAAATATAACTTATTATTCTCTCCTAGGTTCATCCTATATTTCACATTGACTAAGTTCAATTACTTGTCATTTACTTATGGTTTCGGAATCGCCGTCTCACCATAAGGGTTCCAACATTCAAGGAGTGAACTCGTCACCTCCTAGTTCGAGTAGCGAACTCGTCGCATACTCGGGATAGCAAAATCGTCGCATACCCCATCTCAACACCGCCATCACATGGCAAGGGTAGCGAACTCGTCGCATACCCGGGATAGCAACCTCGTCGCACATCCCATCTCGACACCGCCAACTCATGGCGTGGTAGCAAAATCGTCGCATACCCGGGATAGCAAAATCGTCGCACATCCCGTGTCAACACCGCCAACTCATGGCATGGTAGCGAATTCGTCGCCTACCCGGGATAGCAAAATCGTCGCACATCCCGTTTCAACACCGCCAACATGTGGCATGGTAGCGAAATCGTCGCCTACCCGGGATAGCAAAAATCGTCGCACATCGTCGCACTAGGTTCTATTCTCACATGTTCCAACCTATGTTCAATAACACTAGGTTCTATTCTCACATGTTCCAACCTATGTTCAATAACACTAGGTTCTATTCTCACATGTTCCAACCTATGTTCAATAACACTAGGTTCCAATCATACATGCAACCATGCAACAAGTATAGATAATTGAATTATACTTGAATTCTATATCATGCAATAGGAGCTCATTGCTCTACCTATCATGATTTTACCTTTGCCAACATGCAAGTTCTAGGGTTCACAACACATACCATTTTATCTTTAAATGGATATTTTCCCTAGACATGGAAGTGACCTAATCACTTCGGTAAACACAAACCCACCTTAAGAGCTTCAAAATTCTTGTATTCTTCAAGCCCCTAAGTGTCCAAGCCTTGAGTTCTTGCTTCAACCCAAGCTTCTACAAGAAAACGGTTCGTTACTCGTTACGAACCCATAATTCAACTCAATACTCGAAATCAAGCATTCTAACATGATTTTCTATGCCTCAATTGCAATTCCCGAAGGTCCAAATATTTTTAGAACCTCCCAAGACAAAAACCCTCATTTAACCTAGGTTTCACATGCATGCATGTAGAACCGCAAAATTTCTTGGCCAATCTCCACATTTTGTGTTTTAGATTGCCTAGGGTTTCCAAAAACCTCATTTCAAAGGATTAAATCCAAGGTTTGAACCCAAAACGTGAGGAACTAACCTTAATCACGAGTTCCCCAAGCTTCTTCTTGCACCAAGAAGCTTCTTTTCTCCTTTGGAAGCCTTTTCGAAGATCAATCCACCCTTTTCTCCAAGTTTTGGAGAGATCTCTAGAGAGAGAAAGTGAAGGAGATGGAGAGGAGAAGTAGAGAGGAAGACAATGAGAAGGGGAGAAGGTCTCAGCCCTTCATACACCCCCAATATATGTGAAAAGACTGTTTTGCCCCTCTCCACAAACAACACAAACAACCAGCCAAAACTGAAATTTCGTAACACTGTATACCGGTATGTGCATTGCATATAGGTATACGGGTGCTATTCCGGTATACCCCGGAGGATTCTGCAGAACCAGAGAGCTGGGTTCTCGGTATCAACCATGGCATTCCGGTATACCCCTCATCACATACCGGTACTAATCACTTCAATACCGGTATGGAGGTCCACATACCGAAATCCAGTGCAGACTTCACAAGTTTAGCAGTTATAACTTTTCGAAGTCCGTTTTCGCGCCTCATTTGCGCCAAAAACACTTCTCACGAGTCCCAAACTTGGCTGAAGCCTCACATATAGCCTCTCTTGCTATTTTTCCATTGGAACTCCACAATTTGTAGAAGTTCGGTACGATGCACTGAAATTCAGTGTACTACATTCCTCCCCCTTTAAAGAGAGTTTCGGCCGCGAAACTGAATCATACCTCAGCTGGACTCAGCGAAGAGACAAGGAAACCGCTCCCTCATTGAGCTTTCCAATTCCCACGTAGCTTCGCGCTCACCGTGATTCGTCCATTGTACCTTTACATAAGGAATTTTACGGTTCCTCAAAATTTTCACCTCGCGATCCATGATACACAAGGAAAATTTCTCATAAGTCATATCCTCATGAAGCTCTATAGGCACATACTCGAGGACGTGCGCCGGATCATACATATACTTGCGGAGCGTCGATACATGGAACACATTGTGTATCCCCGCAAGTTTTGGCGGCAAAGCTAGCCGATATGCCTCGGATCCCACACGCTCCAAAACCTCATAAGGTCCAATATAACGGGGACTCAACTTACCCCGAACACCAAATCGTTTCACCCCTCTCATGGGTGACACTTTCAAGAAGACGCGGTCTCCTACCGCGAATTCCAAATCTCGTCGACGTCGACCCGCATAACTCTTTTGTCTAGATTGAGCCGTCGATAAGCGTTCGCGTGCCAAGCGGACCTTTTCCTCCGCTTCACGCAACACATCCGGTCCTAAGACCCTTCTCTCGCCGACTTCGCTCCAATGAATAGGAGAGCGGCATTTCCTTCCATACAAGGCTTCAAACGGTGCCATACCGATGCTAGATTGAGAGCTATTATTGTAAGCAAATTCAGTCATCGGCAAATGAGTAGGCCATGCACCCTTGAAGTCCAACACGCACGCTCGCAGCATATCCTCCAAAATCTGAATTGTCCTTTCCGATTGACCGTCAGTTTGAGGATAAAATGCTAAACTGAAATCGAGCCGTGTACCCAAAGCTTCTTGCAAGCTTTTCCAAAAATGCGATGTGAAACGGGGATCTCGATATGAAACTATCGAGGTCGGGACCCCGTGTAACCGCATAATCTCGTCCAGGTAGACTTGTGCTAACTTGTCTCCCGACGAAGTGGTGTGGATTGGCAAAAAGTGTGCCGACTTTGACAAACGATCCACAACTACCCAAATCGCGTCGTGGCCACCTTGTGATAGAGGTAAACCCACAACTAAGTCCATTGCTATGTTCTCCCACTTCCAAACTGGAATGGGCAACCCTTGTAATTTTTCCGCCGGAAAGCGACGCTCGGCCTTCACCTGTTGGCATACTAAGCATTGTGCCACAAAGCGTCCAACATCAAGTTTCATCCCCGGCCACCAATAATGTAATTTAAGATCCTTGTACATTTTGTTGCCGCCCGGGTGAATCGCATAGGGAGAAGTATGAGCTTCTTTCAAGATCTCCCCACGAATATCCTCGACTTTTGGCACGCACAATCAATTTCGAAATCGAATTGCGCCCTTCGAGTCTACATGAAAATCACCGGCGCGCCCACTCTCGATAGCACTCCGCACCTTTTGGAGTTCCGGATCACCGGATTGCTTTTTTTTTATTTGCACCAACAAAGTTGGCCAAATCTCGAGATTCATAAGTCTAGCGGGGACGCCCGGGGCCACGACCTCCAAGTCAAACCGGCCCATTTCTTTGATCAACGGCATTTGTCCCGTCATCTCAATTGCGAAGTTCTCCACGGATTTTCTACTGAGCGCATCGCCCACCACATTGGCTCTACCGGGGTGGTACAAGATGGTTAAGTCGTAATCCTTTATCAACTCCAACCATCTCCGCTGCCTCAAGTTCAACTCCTTCTGAGTGAATAAATACTTTAAGCTTTTATGATCCGTGTAAACCTCACAATGTTCCCCGTACAAATAGTGTCTCCACAACTTAAGTGCGAAGACCACCGCCGCAAGCTCTAAGTCGTGGGTGGGATAATTTTGCTCATAGCTCTTTAGCTGTCGAGAGTCATATGCTATTACTTGTCCTCTTTGCATAAGCACACACCCAAGACCACGCCGTGATGCATCACTATACACCACAAAGCCCTCCCCCGCAATCGGCAAGGCGAGAACCGGAGCCGAAGTCAACCTTTCCTTTAGCTCCTTAAAGCTTTGGTCGCATTCCTCGCTCCAAACATATTTGGCCCCCTTGCGGGTAAGACGCGTTAGTGGACCGGAGATTTTTGATAACCCCTCCACGAACCGCCGATAGTACCCGCAAGACCCAAAAAGCTTCGTATTTTCGTGACATTGGTCGGGCGAGGCCAATCCTTGATTGCCTCAACTTTCATAGAGTCCACCGATACTCCTTCCGCGGAGATCACATGACCCAAGAAAGCGACCTCACGAATCCAAAATTCGCACTTTTTCATCTTGGCGAACAACTTGTTCTCTCGAAGAATTTGAAACACAATCCTTAGGTGCTCTTTATGTTCCTCTTCACTCCGAGAGTAGACAAGAATATCATCTATGAACACAACCACAAATTGATCCAATAGTGATTTGAACACACGGTTCATTAAATCCATGAACGCCGCCGGGGCATTGGTAAGCCCGAAAGGCATAACCGTGAATTCATAGTGTCCATACCGCGTCCTAAATGCGGTCTTATGCACATCCTCCGGTTTAATCTTCAATTGGTGATAACCGGATTGCAAATCAATCTTTGAATACACCCGAGATCCTTGCAACTGATCGAATAAGTCATCAATTCGGGGTAACGGGTACTTATTCTTGACGGTCACTTTGTTCAACTCGCGGTAATCTACACATAACCGCAGCGAACCGTCCTTTTTCCGCACAAATAGAACAGGGGCTCCCCAAGGAGACACACTTGGCTTTACGAAACCCTTGTCCATTAAATCTTGCAATTGTGCATTCAATTCCTTCAGTTCCGCGGGTGCCATCCTGTACGGGGCCTTAGAAATCGGCGCCGTACCCGGGAGCAAATCGATCACGAATTCTATTTCCCGGTCCGATGGCATTCCGGGCAACTCCGTCGGAAACACATCCGGGAACTCTTGGACTATAGGAATGTCCTCGAGCCCCAACACTTCTTTTCGGTCATCCACTACCGTCGCAAAGTAGGCAATGCATCCACTAGCAATAAGCTTCCTTGCATGCGACGTGGACACAATTGTCGCAAAGAGCGAACTCTTGCAACCACGGTACACAAACTCTTTGTGCCCGGGTTCTTTAAACCTCACTATCCGGCTCTCACAATCAATAGTGGTGTGATACCTCGAGAGCCAATCCATTCCTAGGGTCAAATCATACTCGTTCATTCGATTTAACATCAGCAAGTCAGCTGGCATGATCCAGTTTTCAACCCTCACGGGGCAGTCTACACACGCGTGATGTACGCAAAAGGTGTGTTCAGGTACTTGCACAGTTCTTGCATGTGTGGCATCTACAATTTCTATTCCATGTGCAATAGCAAATGATCGAGCAATGAATGAATGCGATGCACCAGTATCAAAGAAAGCTCTACATCGAATGCCTTTAATTAACACAAAACCTGCAACGACATCCTCCTGGGCAGAAGGCTCCTCCACCTGCGAGGCAAATACCCGTCCACTGGGCGCTGGCCGCTGGCCCTCCACTGGTCTCGGCGGCTGAGTACGGCCTACCGACATCGCCGCGGGTGGGATGCCCGCAAGCTGCCTCGGTGGTTCAAACGCCGATGCCGACGACGGTGCTCGGCCATCATCTATCGGGCAGTTGTACCGCATGTGACCCGGCTGTCCGCACTTGTATCACCGGCCCTCACGATAATCACATTGCTGAGGGCCGTGGGGGCCGCTACAAATCGGGCACTGGGTTGAGGGTCGGTTCCGCCGGGACCCTCGCGATTGGTTTTGCGACTGCGAGTGCTTCGGGGGCCGCTTAGAGCTAGACTGCCCACCCGAGCCACCCGCCGATCGCTTCTTTCCCTTTTCTTTTTCTTTTTCCCAAGACTCGCGCTCCTCGCGCGCACATGCATTCCCGTGCTCCACCCAAAGAGCACGGTCCAAGACCTCCGCAAAGGTCTGTAGCTTAAGGGCGTGCACCGCCCGAAAGATCTCCGGTCGAAGTCCGCGCACGAAACAGTCGACCTTGTCCAACTCTCCGCGGACAACGTGCGGTACGCAATTAATAATGTACGAGAACTCCCTCTCGTACTCGCGCACGGTGCGGTTCCCTTGCTTCAACTTACGGAACCTTTCTTGAAGTTTCCTTTTCTCGCTATCGGGGAAGTAGGCGGCAAATACCATATCCCGAAACTCCTCCCACGTCGGTGGCAGAAGGCTATGGAGTCGATCACGCCGGACTCCCTTCCACCACACCTTCGCCGATCGCTCCAAACAATGAGCGGCGAGGTGCACCTTGTCCCTCTCCAAGGTATACAAATCCTCGAAGAGCGTCTCCAACGCGTCGATCCACGTTTCCACGTCCCATGGATCCACGTTCTCCCCGCTAAAGATAGGCGGGTTGAACTTTTTGAAGCTTATGAGAGCCGCAAGTGCGCGCTCTCGCTCCGCATCCTCCATCTCGGAGTCGGGCATAGGAGTACCCGACCCACCTGCTACAATCGGTGATGCCGGTGGCGCCACAGCCGGCGCCGGTGTCACCTCCTCGGCCGGTGCCGAAGCAGAGGCCGGAGGTACTCCCAACCTCTCATCCCTAATCGCAGCCGCTTGCTGCGCCATCTCGTCTTGGAGCTTTTTAATTTGCTCCTCCGGTCGTTGCATGGCTTCGGCCTGTCGCCGAACCACGCCCATCAATTCGGTCAACTCATTACGAAGACCCGAGTTCTCACCCTCCCCGAGTTGTTCGGGAGCCGCACTCGATTCTCCGAGCCCAGCCCTCGTAGGAGGCCGTCCACGTACAATTATCTCCTGAAAACATAATGACTTTGGTCATTTCATGACCTTCAAAGTCATTCGCAACACTATATTTCACGAAAATAAACGTGAACCCAATCTAGGCGAAAGTCACACAAGGGTCTTTATTCCCCTCACTTGGTTTCATGTTGTCGGCCGCCAACATGAACACACTTGGCGAAGAATAAGACACACCTCGAATCTACCTCTATTTCCAACTAGAGGCATAAGGACATAACCCAATCACTTATCTTTCGCCACATCAAAGATCTCGTCACTCACGAGCCTACACTCCTAGGGTCTTCTCCATCCTAAGGTTTTCTTAGGTCCACCTAGACCGTTTCTACGCTCTGATACCACCTCAGTCTGTCACGCCCCGTCGGCCTTTAACACCAACTAGGTGGAAAGGATAACAGCACGGGCGCATGCCCCAGACCCGCCGAACGGATAGAATCCCTTCTACCCGCCCAAGGCATCACAACACAAGCTTATCCACGAGATTCCAACTAGGAACGGAGTACAAGAGTTGCACAAGGAAAGCATCAACATAAAGAAGTTCTACTTCTATTACATCACATTGCACATTTATACATGCCCAAAATTTTCTTTTCTTTCTTTTCATTCCATACACCATGTTCCAAAACTATGGAATACATAAGTTTCATACATGTAATGGAATCTCCTATACTATCAAAGTCCAAGACTAGTGGTACAACTCTATGTATCACCAAAATGGAAGGGCCGCTATCTAGAGAGCCAAACCCTTGCCTCGCTCCGCCGCCTCACTCGTGGAAGGACCTGAAAAATGTGGGGTGAGAACTATAAACATAGTTCCCAGTGGGTAAGGCCACCCAAGAGAGAAGCTCGACCCACCAGGTCCAAAGAAACACCATATGCATAAGTTAGATCACAAATAACTATGCAACAATTATTTACATGCTTGTAAATAAACATAAAGGATGCAACCAAATGAAATATAACTTATCATTCTCTCCTAGGTTCATCCTATATTTCACATTGACTAAGTTCAATTACTTGTCATTTACTTATGGTTTCGGAATCGCCGTCTCACCATAAGGGTTCAAACATTCAAGGAGTGAACTCGTCACCTCCTAGTTCGAGTAGCGAACTCGTCGCATACTCGGGATAGCAAAATCGTCGCATACCCCATCTCAACACCGCCATCACATGGCATGGGTAGCGAACTCGTCGCATACCCGGGATAGCAACCTCGTCGCACATCCCATCTCGACACCGCCAACTCATGGTGTGGTAGCGAAATCGTCGCATACCCGGGATAGCAAAATCGTTGCACATCCCGTGTCAACACCGCCAACTCATGGTATGGTAGCGAAATCGTCGCCTACCCGGGATAGCAAAATCGTCGCACATCCCGTTTCAACACCGCCAACTTGTGGCATGGTAGCGAAATCGTCGCCTACCTGGGATAGCAAAAATCGTCGCACATCCCGTTGTTCACATTTTTCACTTGCCATCCTAAGTCTCATAACCTTAGGTTCAAGTCACTAAGTCTCACCTAGGTTCAATGACACTAGGTTTACTTTCTCATTCTCAACCTAGGTTCCATGACTCTAGGTTCCAATCTCATGTCCAACCTATGTTCAATGACACTAGGTTCCATTCTCACATGTTCCAACCTATGTTCAATAACACTAGGTTCTATTCTCACATGTTCCAACCTATGTTCAATAACACTAGGTTCTATTCTCACATGTTCCAACCTATGTTCAATAACACTAGGTTCCAATCATACATGCAACCATGCAACAAGTATAGATAATTGAATTATACTTGAATTCTATATCATGCAATAGGAGCTCATTGCTCTACCTATCATGATTTTACCTTTGCCAACATGCAAGTTCTAGGGTTCACAACACATACCATTTTATCTTTAAATGGATATTTACCCTAGACATGGAAGTGACCTAATCACTTCGGTAAACACAAATCCACCTTAAGAGCTTCGAAATTTTTGTATTCTTCAAGCCCCTAAGTGTCCAAGCCTTGAGTTCTTGCTTCAACCCAAGCTTCTACAAGAAAACGGTTTGTTACTCGTTACGAACCCATAATTCAACTCAATACTCGAAATCAAGCATTCTAACATGATTTCCTATGCCTCAATTGCAATTCCCGAAGGTCCAAATATTTTTAGAACCTCCCAAGGCAAACCCTCATTTAACCTAGGTTTCACATGCATGCATGTAGAACCACAAAATTTCTTGGCCAATCTCCACATTTTGTGTTTTAGATTGCCTAGGGTTCCCAAAAACCTCATTTCAAAGGATTAAATCCAAGGTTTGAACCCAAAACGTGAGGAACTAAACTTAATCACGAGTTCCCCAAGCTTCTTCTTGCACCAAGAAGCTTCTTTTCTCCTTTGGAAGCCTTTTCCAAGATCAATCCACCCTTTTCTCCAAGTTTTGGAGAGATCTCTCGAGAGAGAAAGTGAAGGAGATGGAGAGGAGAAGTAGAGAGGAAGACAATGAGAAGGGGAGAAGGTCTCAGCCCTTCATGCACCCCCAATACATGTGAAAAGATTGTTTTGCCCCTCTCCACAAACAACACAAACAACTAGCCAAAACTGAAATTTCGTAACACTGTATTCCGGTATGTGCATTGCATACCGGTATACGGGTGTTATTCCGGTATACCCCGGAGGATTCCGCAGAACCCGAGAGCTGGGTTCTCGGTATCAACCATGGCAGACTTTGGAGGTCCACATACCGGAATCCAGTGCAGACTTCACAAGTTTAGCAGTTTTAACTTTTCGAAGTCCGTTTTCGCGCCTCATTTGCGCCGAAAACACTTCTCACAAGTCCCAAACTTGGCTGAAGCCTCACATATAGCCTCTCTTGCTATTTTTCCATCGGAACTCCACAATTTGTAGAAGTTCGGTACGATGCACTGAAATTCAGTGTACTACAGGCGTCCACACGCGAAACAGCCGACGTAGTCGCTGTCGTCGTCGCGGTCGTGGCCACAACGGCGTGGGTGCCCCAGGAGGGTCTGCAGTCATCGGGGCACTCGGCGAAGGAGGAGGAGGAAGGGCTGGAGCGGCAGTCGCCGTAGCCTGTTGCTGCAAAAACTGCCGGAACAAGCCGGAACATGCCGAAGAGGGTCGTCAGCCGACCCCTCGCCTCGGCCTCAAGCACACAGGGTACGGTCTACATCAGGCTGTCCGCCTCCTGCCAGCTCCTCACTCGAACCAGCCGCAATAGCCCGAGTGTGAGCACCAGCAGACGGCTCCGCAGGCGCACGCCTACCACCACGACCCGGACGAGGAGGTCTACCACGACCACAAGCCATCTGCAAAAAAATAGAAACCTGCGCAAGAGAAAGGGGCCGGCAACTCCCACAAAACACAAGCCGAAAACAAACCCCTCGAACTCGCGCACAATACATCTTAGGTCTTCCTATGGGTCAGCCTAACCAATGGTTCAGTTACAAGTTTATGAATGAATGAGTGTTTGTACCCTTTACGCTCTGATACCATCTTAATCTGTCACGCCCCGGGCTAGTTTTAGATGCGGAAAAACGTGCCAATTTTTTTTTTTGAAAACCTAGCCCGCGCCACTTACAGACCCGCCACAAATACAGAGTCCACTGTACACACAGACAGAGCCTCCCCTGTATTTGCACGGCGTACACAACATACAACAGGATCACAACCACCATTCATTCATCACAACAACACAACAGCTCAATAAGATTCATACAGCTAACAGTCCTTAAACCTGTATGAATCTAAGCAAGTCCTTAGGCGAAGGATGATGCGATGCACAAACAACAGATCATTCTAGAAAATTGCTCCTTACCCAGAAGCTTTATTTTGAAACCCAAATATCAAACATTTAAGAATGAAAATTGTTCTCCACACGAGAACTCTATTTTGAAATCCTAAAAGTCGATCGATCGGAAATCCATTTGAAAACTGTTTTCCACACGGAAACCGTTATTTGCAAACACTACCACGAGGGGTAGAAATCCAAGATGTGCGATATAAAGCAACAATGGTAGATCTAAAAGCATCGCCATCCAAAAAGTCTACGCATGTAATCCACATATGAATGCTAAACCAAAACCACAAGATCTAAGCATGCAATCCACACATGAACGCTAAACTGAATCCACAAGATCTAAGCATGCAAGACAGAACATCTAAAATATAACTGTACCAAAACCATAACATGCTAAACAAAATAACCACAGTGTAACTGAACCACATCCAGAACTAACTAATAAAGGATAAGGGTGATAACCAAATCTGGAGAGGGAAGCCTCACAGGTCGGGACCTCTAGTACCACTAACTAGGCGTGCCTCGCTGCGTCCCGACTCTCACCACCCTGCTCACCTGAAAACAACAACGAGGGCGGGGGGTGAGAACATGTAAACATGTCTCCCCTCCCAGTGGGTACCGCAAGCCGACGAAGGCGAGGTGTACACACCGGCACGAGGGTCAACAATTAGATAGATAAGGTAAACAGTAGCACAAGTAAGTATGAGGCTGACATACAACTGAACAACTATGCTACTGTAAGCAACTAGTATATGCATCAATAGAGATAACCACAAAGTAAACCCAATCCATAGCCATCGGGACGTATCCCTGGCACTGTCACACTGCTCATCTCTCGGCACATAAACCTTCTGGACGCACTGCATCAAGGCTCACGGGTCGGTCCAAACTCAACGACCCTTTTCCGAAAAAGAACACCCCTAGGCGGTGGATCAGACCGCTAGTGTACGTGAAGTGCTAGAAGAGCTGTGACGATCGATGCGAATGCTCAATCCACAGAACGACAACGAGCCGTGAAGCAACTGATAAACCACAACGAGGATCGCTCGGAACAACAGGCGATCGCTACCGACCAACTGGGTCGTCTCAATAATCATGCAAACCATAACTACTCTACTATCAAAGCACACACAAGTAGAGTCAACGGGAGTAAAGTGAACTAATAACTGAAATGCAAGAGAAGGGATAGAAAGGTATCACCGTAGTCCACTGAACCGACTCCGGATCGAAGTACCCACCTGTCGAAACGATAGAGCCTAACACCGACGGCTCTCGGGAACCACGACAGGACCTACGAAAGACTCACAGGGTCAAGGTCCACCAAGGCGACACAAAACACAAGGCGCTCACATCCCGAAACCGACGGATCGCCCGGAAAACCCACCGGGACGATCCCGAAACCACACTAAGCTCCACAGGGGTACCAACAGCCAAACTAGGTCTTCCACTGTCCCCAAACACACCAAAACAAGGTGACAGGACAGCGAGGACAAGCTCGGGGTGCCACGAACACAAACGCACCCGAAACGGCTTCCCGGGTTCCCGAAAAGTGCCGATTTGACACCGGAACCCTTCGTCACTCATCCGCTGTCTTCGGAACTTCGGAATAGTGATGAGGAACAGCCAACAAGGCTAAATGACGAAGCCAAGTCACTCGCGAAAACAGCAAGTGAGTCGCACGACTACAAACGCGCGTTTCACCGACTATTTCATCGAAAAGCGCGTCGGAAATAAATCCGGATCTCCGCGAAGGGCGAAGGGGTTGGACAACTAGTCCACAGGGTCTCAAGGGTCATGCCCTTGCTGCCCGCAGCGTCGCAATGCTGCCACAATCGCAAAGAACCCTAAACAAGCCACAATTACATACAAAACGAGCATAATTAAGGGAGTTAGAGCAATGTCACGCCCCGGGGCCCCAGCGGAAGACCACCCGGGCGCATGCACAGACCCGCCGTGTACACAAACAACCAACATGCACACAAGGCGTCTAATAATAAGTATGAAAGAAAGGAATAAAACAAGTAATCCTAACATGATAATCAGAGCATACATACTAAACAAGTAAGGTCTCAAGGTAAAAGCATGAAATACTATAAAAGTAAAGTCACTACCAAAGTTTAGTACAACATAAACCCAAAAAGGGGCATAGGGTAGTCTCTACAAAAGTGGTCGATACAAAAACACCTCTCAAATAAAATAAAAGAAAGGTGCGCCACCTAGTCGCTAGCACCCTCACGATCTAGCTACTCGCAATACCCTTACCGCGGTCCCTAGCCTCTCCCGCAGTGGATGGCTCTGAAATAAAACAACAAACCCCAGGGGGGTGAGAACTATTATTCAATAGTTCCCAGTGGGTAAGCCGCCGAGAGGAGCGGAATACACCACTAGGTCAACTGAGGCAGAAGTAGGATTAGTATAAAAATATGCATACATTTAAAATTCCACGCTACTATGCCTCTACCATAAGTTATAAACATGTGATATTCTAATCATGATCATGTTACAATGCAAGTAACTCCTCTACTCATGTACATGTGTAAATATGCAATATACTAGCTACACATGTTCAAATGTCATAATCTCACTATATGCCATGTCATGTCCACTACCACATGCATCGTAGATACCCAATCCATAGGGGACGAGGTTGTCCCGCTTGTGCCGTGCCTAATGGCCCCGTGGTAGTCAACATTCTCTCGCTAGAATGAGACTCTCCCCCAACGGCGATCCACTTCGGCGCCCAAACCTGCACGGGCGACCAAGGTCGCAAGGCTAACTCCGGAGTGCCGGCTTGTAGGGAGCGACCCTCACAAGCATGTGCGAATGAGCACAAATGGCCAACAAGCATAATCAACTGCATAAGTGTCACGTTCATCATGTCTAAAAACATGGAATGCCAAGTAGTGACTAAGAGTCCAACACTATGTCATAATGTCCACTTGTTATTCACCTAAGTAATATGCAATATACTTAGTTTAACATTCTCAAAGGTTTGTCATATGCCATGACTAATGCTACTAAAAGCCAATATATATACATCATGATCAAATCTCATATGCTACTATACATCTAGTATCCCACAATATATCTCACTTGTCCAACATGCATTTCTACATATAATAAGATAAGATGAAATGCTACAAAACCATTATCCAAGTTTAATCCATGCATGCTATCAACCCCTACAAGGTACATGCAATTCTCATAAATGACACCTATATGTCATGATTCCAACAATGTCATAATGCTACATTTAGCATGTAAATGCACAATCTTGAGTTTTTAATAAAACTGAAGACATAGAGGGATTTCACCCATTTCGGTGAGGTCAAGGTCAAACCCACCCGAAGCCCTTCGGAACCTCGCAGTATCCGAAAACAAAGTTGTCCCCTCGATTTCTAGCGCCCTAAAGGAGATCCCTATGGGGTTAGAACATCGAACAACCAAAATCGAAAAACGACATACAACAAAGGGGAAAAAGGGTGAAAATACCTTAGACCAAGAATTTCTTGTCCAAAGTCCAAAATAGAGTTAGGAGGCCTCAACTCCAACCTAACACAACATTCTACACCCATCAAATCCCATTCAAAATCCCGAAATTAAGAAACCCTAAAAGTAAACCCTAGGTTTCCCAACATGGAATTTCTACAACAAAAACCCAAATAAACTACAATAGAGGGTTCAAGAGAGGAGAACCCACCTCTTTAAAGCTCCAAACAAGATCAAAGGAGGCTAGGTTTGGAGATAAACCTCAACCAAGCTCTTCTCTTCCTCCACCAAGTCCACCAAGAACAAGCTAGCAAGCTTGAGAGCAAAAGAGAAGAAAATGGAGATCAACCCTAGGTTTAATCACCAAGAAATCACAAGAATCTAGAGAGAGAAAGAGAGAAGGACCTACCTCTTTTCTCCAAGTCCTCAGCTCAAATGGCTGAGAGGGGAGGGTGTGAGGGTTAAGTTGTATGTTGTAACAATTGCCCCAACACCCCTCCAAAAGCCAACATTCGCAAAACAGCTCAAACAGGATTTTCGGCTCTGTATACCGGTATGCGTATGGGCATACCGGTATCCGGCCAGAAATCCCGCAACCCGAGCCTCGGCCAACCAGGCCACGCGAGGGGATTCCGGTATGCGCATTGCCAATACCGGTATGTCTACTCCAATACCGGTATGCGATAGCACATACCGGAATGCCAGCCCATTCCGGTATTTCCAGCAGGATTCCGCAGAACCCGAGAGCTGCGAAAATCGGTTTATCACAGTATTCCGGTATCCCATAGGTGAATACCGGTATACAATGCCAAAATCTGCAGTTTGCAGATTTCGACTCCCGGAGTCCGTTTTCGCACTTCTCAAGTCCCGAAAACGCTCCCAAGGGCTCGAAACAAAACCAAAACCTCCAGATTAGTACGGAGTACTAATCCCACACTAGAACCTTGCAATTCGCTAAAGTTCAGTGTACTACATACACCCCTCCTAAAAGGGAGTTTCGTCCGCGAAACTAGAAGTCAAGTACCTTAGGATTCCATCTGAAAAAGATGGGGGTACCGCTCCAACAGCGAGCTCTCCAACTCCCAAGTCGCTTCGCGCTCGTCGTGGTTGCTCCAAAGCACCTTCACATAAGGGATTTCTCGATTCCTGAGTTTCTTCACCTCGCGAGCTAGAATCTTCGTCGGATATTCCTCGAAACTCAAATCTTCATGCAATTCCAACGGAGTGGAGTCCAACACATGAGTTGGATCAAAAACATACTTCCGGAGCAAAGACACGTGGAACACATTGTGCACTCCCGATAGATTCGGCGGTAAAGCGAGCCGATATGCTACTGGGCCTACCCGTTCCAACACTTCAAAGGGTCCAATAAAACGAGGACTAAGTTTTCCTCGAACACCAAATCTCTTAATCCCCTTCGTCGGCGATACTTTTAGGAAGACATGGTCTCCTACTTGGAACTCCAATTCCCGCCGACGCTTATCAGCATAACTCTTTTGGCGACTTTGAGCTGAAATTAATCTTTGTCGAGCAATACGAACCTTGTCCTCGGCTTCCTGTAGCACGTCGGGACCTAAAACTAGCTTCTCACCCACTTCGCTCCAATGAAGTGGTGATCGACACTTCCTTCCGTAAAGAGCTTCGAAAGGTGCCATCTTAATGCTTGCTTGATAACTATTGTTATAAGCAAACTCTGCCATAGGTAGGTGCTGATGCCAACCTCCTTGATAATCCATGATACAAGCTCGAAGCATGTCCTCCAAGATTTGAATGGTACGCTCAGATTGACCATCGCTTTGGGGGTGAAATGCCGTGCTGAAATCCAGACGAGTGCCCAAAGCGTCATGTAAACTTTTCCAAAAATGCGACACAAATCTAGTGTCTCTATCCGATACGATCGATGTAGGTACTCCATGAAGCCGCACCACTTCATCAAGATAGACTTGTGCAAGTCTCTCCCCTGCCCAAGTGGTGTGTATAGGGATAAAGTGTGCCGATTTAGTCAATCGATCCACTATCACCCACACTGCATCATGCCCGGCTTGAGAGCGAGGCAACCCTGACACAAAATCCATAGTAATACGCTCCCATTTCCACACCGGTATCGGTAAACTCTGAAGTTTTCCCGCGGGGAGTCTATGTTCAGCTTTCACTTGTTGGCAAGTTAAACATCTAGCTACAAACTCGCCAACGTCCTTCTTCATTCCGGGCCACCAATAATGAAATTTCAAATCCTTGTACATCTTTGTGCCACCCGGATGCACGGTATAAGGCGCTCGGTGAGCTTCGGTCAATATCCTTTCCTTGATCTCCGTTTCTGCCGGTACACATAATCGATTTAGGAATCGTAGCATTCCTTGATCGTCCACAAGAAATCCACTAGCATGGCCTTCGCTGATTTTGGATCGAATCCTTTGCAATTCTGGGTCAAGAACTTGCTTCTCCTTAATCAAATCAAGTAAGGTAGGTTGCACTACCAAAGCCATTAACCTCGCGGGTGTGTCGGGGGCTACAACCTCCAAATTCAATCGTCGCAATTCCGCCAACAGCGGGGGTTGAGTAACAAGTAGCATCGCTAAATTTTCCATCGATTTGCGACTTAGAGCATCTGCCACCACGTTCGCTTTTCCCGGGTGGTAGAGAATAGTCAAATCATAGTCTTTAAGTAGCTCCAACCATCTTCGTTGCCTCAAATTTAAATCCTTCTGCGTGAACAGATATTTTAGGCTCTTATGGTCGGTGTAGACTTCACAACGCTCGCCATAAAGATAATGACGCCAAAGCTTCAAAGCGAACACCACGGCCGCTAATTCCAAATCGTGGGTTGGATAATTCTTTTCATAATCCTTAAGTTGACGGGAAGCATAAGCTATTACTTTTCCGTCCTGCATCAAAACACAACCCAAACCATTAAGTGAAGCATCACTATAAATCACATACCCTGCTCCCGCAACCGGCAAGGTCAAGATCGGGGCGGTGGTCAAGCGCTCCTTCAACTCCAAGAAGCTTCTATCACATAAGTCATTCCAAACGAACTTAGTTCCTTTATGTGTGTGAGTCGAGTGAGGGGCATAGATAATTTAGCGAATCCCTCGACAAACCTCCGGTAGTATCCGGCTAGACCAATAAAACTTCGAATCTCGGTCACATTCGTTGGTCTAGGCCAATCCTTGATCGCCTCAATCTTCTTAGGATCCACGGCTACACCGTCTCCCGATATCACATGTCCCAAGAAGGACACTTCGCGGAGCCAAAATTCACACTTCTTCAACTTAGCAAAAAGTTTCTTCTCCCGAAGTACTTGCAATACTTGCCTCAAATGATCTCTATGTTCCTCGTCGCTTCGAGAATACACTAAGATGTCGTCGATGAACACCACTACAAACCTGTCTAAGTAAGGCTTAAAGACACGGTTCATTAAATCCATAAAAGCTGCCGGGGCATTAGTAAGCCCAAACGGCATAACAGTAAACTCATAATGTCCATACCGTGTTCGAAAAGCCGTTAGGGGTACATCCTCAGCCTTGATCTTGAGTTGGTGATAACCAGATTGTAAATCTATCTTGGAATACACCAAAGATCCTTGCAGTTGATCGAACAAGTCGTCAATCCTCGGTAGTGGATATCTGTTCTTGATCGTAACCTTATTAAGCTCACGATAATCTACGCATAGGCGAAGAGATCCATCCTTCTTCTTTACAAATAAAACCGGCGCTCCCCAAGGTGATACACTCGGTCTAATGAAGCCCTTATCCAATAAGTCTTGCAACTGCGCTTTCAACTCCTTCAGCTCGGCAGGTGCCATCCTATAGGGTGCTTTTGAAATCGGGGTAGTCCCGGGAACGAGATCCACCACGAATTCAATTTCTCTATCCGGTGGCATACCTGGAAGATCCGCCGGAAACACATCAACAAACTCCCGCACAACGGGTATGTCCTCAATCCACGGGGTGTCTCCATCCCTCAGAACAACGCTAGCTAAGTAAGCTACACAACCACTCCGAATCAAGTGCTTAGCCCGTGCAGAAGAGATAGTCATCGCGAACAGCGAACTCTTGCACGCATGAAACACAACTTCATCCTTTCCGGGTTCCCGAAAAGTCACAATCCGATCCTTGCAATCGATTGTGGCGTAGTATTTTGTGAGCCAATCCATGCCCAATACTACGTCAAACTCGCCCAGCTTCCGCAAAACTAACAGATCAATCGACATAATCCAATCCCCTATCCTAACAGGGCAACTAGGGCAAAACTCCCGAATGTCCAAAATGTGATCGGGAACAACAACATGTCCCGGATGCAAAGTAGGTACAATCTCGATGTCATGCAACTCGGCAAACAGCCGATCAATGAAAGAGTGAGATGCACCAGTGTCAAATAAAGCTCTAACTCTGATTCCATTAATTAAAATGATACCTGCGACGACCTCCTCGGCTGCTGTCGCCTCCACGGCCTGAGCCGCATACATACGCCCACTAGGCGCCTGTCGGGATCCCTCGATCTGCTGCTGCTGCTGAAAGGGCGGTCGCCCCGCTGAGTAGCGAGTAGTTGGGGTCCCACGACCCTGTCCCGGTAATGTCGGTGCTGATGCCGATGACGGGGCTGGGGAAGAACCTCTCGGACACTCCGAGCGAAAGTGGCCCTCCTGACCACACTGGTAGCACTTGCCCACTCGCTGCGGGCACTATGGTGGAATGTGAGGACCACCACAAATGATGCAACGTGGCGGCTTCCGGTAATTCGGTGCCCCGCGCGGTGGAGCCGAGCTGCGCCCACCCGATTGACTCCTCGGGTGCTTCGGTGGTTTCTTGAAGTAACTCTTGCTGCCTCCCTCGCCCGCCGGCCTTTTACCCTTCAGTCGGTCCCAAGCTTCGATCTCCTCTCTCGCAATCTCCGCGCCCTTTTCCACAACTAAGGCGCGGTTCACCACCTCCCGGTAGGTCTGCAACCCTGCCGCCTGCACCAATCTATAAATCGACGGTCGAAGGCCCGCCTCGAAGATACGAGCCTTATCCTCGTCATTCCTCACCACGTAGGGTACGCAGTGCAAAAGACGAGAAAACTCTCGTTCATACTCTGTCACCGTCATATCCCGCTGACGCAAGCTGCGCAAATCCCTCTCCATCTGCCTCTTGACACTCGGAGGAAAGTAATTTGACAACAAAAGGTCCTTGAATCCGCTCCAAGTAATAGCCGCCAAGTCAGTGTTCGGATCATCCCGAATATCCGCCCACCAACGATAAGCCGCGCCGTCAAGATGATACGTGGCCAACCATACCTTATACTGCTCCTCCACAAAAGTGTCATGAAAAAGCTTTTCCATGTGGAGAACCCACTTCTCCACCATCCAATGATCCGCTTTCTCGCCATCGAAGACTTGAGGGTTACATCTTCGAAACTCGTTCAAACGCTCCATCAACCTGTCTCGCTCAGTCCCGACAACCATCAAAGGCAAAACCGTCCTCGCCGGCGATGCCCGCATCGGGGGTGTCATAGTCGCCTCCTCTCTCGGCTCGGCACTGGGCGCCACGGGGGTCGGCCCAGGGATAGGCGCCGATGCTCCAGCAGTCGCACCTCCAACTGGCGTAGGTGGCGTAGGATCCTGAACAGTCCTGGTAGAAGCCTGCTGAAGTAATAACTCTTCCATCCTCTTCATCCTCGCCTCCTGTCGACGTGCGGCGTCAGCTTGCTGTTGAGCCGCAGTCGCCTGCTGTGCCACCAGACCCGTCAACGTCGTCAACTGGTCTTTCAACTCACGGACCTCACTGGATCCGGAGGTTGCAGAGGTCTCCACATCCTCTGTGTCGGCTGCCGCTGCCATCTCGGTCGATTGAGAACGAGTAGTCGGCATAACAAGCTACAATAACATAGAATGCGCAAGTTAGAAAACTTACGCTAACGAAACCCCACTCAACAATAAAATCCCCAATCATGCGAAAGTAAATGAAGTGAGCTCCTAACTAACTCCCGATGTCACGTTGTCGGCCGCCAACGTGACCTCCTAAGAGTTAGGTGTCACACACTTCGATCAAACTCCAACTACTTGGAGAATAAGGACACAACCCAATTGTGTTACTTTCGCTAAAAACAATCTCGTCTCTCACGAGTCTAAGTCCTATAGTCCAACCTGCCTAAGGTTTTCTAGGTCCACAATGACTTAACCCTAGGCTCTGATACCACTATAATCTGTCACGCCCCGGGCCCCCAGCGGAAGCCCACCCGGGCGCATGCACAGACCCGCCGTGTACACAAACAACCAACATGCACACAAGGCGTCTAATAATAAGTATGAAAGAAAGGAATAAAACAAGTAATCCTAACATGATAATCAGAGCATACATACTAAACAAGTAAGGTCTCAAGGTAAAAGCATGAAATACTATAAAAGTAAAGTCACTACCAAAGTTTAGTACAACATAAACCCAAAAATGGGCATAGGGTAGTCTCTACAAAAGTGGTCGATACAAAAACACCTCTCAAATAAAATAAAAGAAAGGTGCGCCACCTAGTCGCTAGCACCCTCGCGATCTAGCAACTCGCAATACCCTTGCCGCGGTCCCTAGCCTCTCCCGAAGTGGATGGCTCTGAAATAAAACAACAAACCCCAGGGGGGGTGAGAACTATTATTCAATAGTTCCCAGTGGGTAAGCCGCCGAGAGGAGCGGAATACACCACTAGGTCAACTGAGGCAGAAGTAGGATTAGTATAAAAATATGCATACATTTAAAATTCCACGCTACTATGCCTCTACCATAAGTTATAAACATGTGATATTCTAATCATGATCATGTTACAATGCAAGTAACTCCTCTACTCATGTACATGTGTAAATATGCAATATACTAGCTACACATGTTCAAATGTCATAATCTCACTATATGCCATGTCATGTCCACTACCACATGCATCGTAGATACCCAATCCATAGGGGACGAGGTTGTCCCGCTTGTGCCGTGCCTAATGGCCCCGTGGTAGTCAACATTCTCTCGCTAGAATGAGACTCTCCCCCAACGGCGATCCACTTCGGCGCCCAAACCTGCACGGGCGACCAAGGTCGCAAGGCTAACTCCGGAGTGCCGGCTTGTAGGGAGCGACCCTCACAAGCATGTGCGAATGAGCATAAATGGCCAACAAGCATAATCAACTGCATAAGTGTCACGTTCATCATGTCTAAAAACATGGAATGCCAAGTAGTGACTAAGAGTCCAACACTATGTCATAATGTCCACTTGTTATTCACCTAAGTAATATGCAATATACTTAGTTTAACATTCTCAAAGGTTTGTCATATGCCATGACTAATGCTACTAAAAAGCCAATATATATACATCATGATCAAATCTCATATGCTACTATACATCTAGTATCCCACAATATATCTCACTTGTCCAACATGCATTTCTACATATAATAAGATGAAATGCTACAAAACCATTATCCAAGTTTAATCCATGCATGCTATCAACCCCTACAAGGTACATGCAATTCTCATAAATGACACCTATATGTCATGATTCCAACAATGTCATAATGCTACATTTAGCATGTAAATGCACAATCTTGAGTTTTTAATAAAACTGAAGACATAGAGGGATTTCACCCATTTCGGTGAGGTCAAACCCACCCGAAGCCCTTCGGAACCTCGCAGTATCCGAAAACAAAGTTGTCCCCTCGATTTCTAGCGCCCTAAAGGAGATCCCTATGGGGTTAGAACATCGAACAACCAAAATCGAAAAAACGACATACAACAAAGGGAAAAAGGGTGAAAATACCTTAGACCAAGAATTTCTTGTCCAAAGTCCAAAATAGAGTTAGGAGGCCTCAACTCCAACCTAACACAACATTCTACACCCATCAAATCCCATTCAAAATCCCGAAATTAAGAAACCCTAAAAGTAAACCCTAGGTTTCCCAACATGGAATTTCTACAACAAAAACCCAAATAAACTACAATAGAGGGTTCAAGAGAGGAGAACCCACCTCTTTAAAGCTCCAAACAAGATCAAAGGAGGCTAGGTTTGGAGATAAACCTCAACCAAGCTCTTCTCTTCCTCCACCAAGTCCACCAAGAACAAGCTAGCAAGCTTGAGAGCAAAAGAGAAGAAAATGGAGATCAACCCTAGGTTTAATCACCAAGAAATCACAAGAATCTAGAGAGAGAAAGAGAGAAGGACCTACCTCTTTTCTCCAAGTCCTCAGCTCAAATGGCTGAGAGGGGAGGGTGTGAGGGTTAAGTTGTATGTTGTAACAATTGCCCCAACACCCCTCCAAAAGCCAACATTCGCAAAACAGCTCAAACAGGATTTTCGGCTCTGTATACCGGTATGCGTATGGGCATACCGGTATCCGGCCAGAAATCCCGCAACCCGAGCCTCGGCCAACCAGGCCACGCGAGGGGATTCCGGTATGCGCATTGCCAATACCGGTATGTCTACTCCAATACCGGTATGCGATAGCACATACCGGAATGCCAGCCCATTCCGGTATTTCCAGCAGGATTCCGCAGAAGCCGAGAGCTGCGAAAATCGGTTTATCACAGTATTCCGGTATCCCATAGGTGAATACCGGTATACAATGCCAAAATCTGCAGTTTGCAGATTTCGACTCCCGGAGTCCGTTTTCGCACTTCTCAAGTCCCGAAAACGCTCCCAAGGGCTCGAAACAAAACCAAAACCTCCAGATTAGTACGGAGTACTAATCCCACACTAGAACCTTGCAATTCGCTAAAGTTCAGTGTACTACAAGCAATCCGTACATCCGCGAAACGGCCGAACAGCAAAACGGCACACCCAAACAGCAAACTAAGGTGAGCATGATGATCAGCGCGTCGCCACGATCATCGTGCTCACCTTCCCGGGCTTCGGGAGGCAACAGTAAGCAAGATACATGCATGCGGCCCAAAACACAACCAAAAAAAGACCCTGGCCGGAGCAACTAGCTCCGGCCGGCTGCCGGCCGACATGCAAGACGCGCGGCGGCCAGGGTCGGATGCGTGGGAGGTGAGGAAGAGGATGCTCACCTCAATCGGCGGCAGGAAGCGGCGGCGGCGGCGCGGGGAGAAGAGGAGCCTCGGGTTGGCTAGGGCACGGCGGCGCGGCAACGGACGGCGACGGCGGCCGGCGGCGACGCGAGCACCGGCAAGAGGGGGTCGCCGGACGTCGGGATGCTGGTGACCGCGACAACAAAAAACCCCCGACGGCGGCGGCGGAGGGTGCTTGGCCGCGGCTGCCCTAGCTGTCCAGGCTAAGCCCGCGGCGGCTGCGGCGGCGCTCTGGCGGCACGGGGCGGCCGGGGAGGAAGGTGACGGCGCCGGAGGACCTGAGGGTGGCGGCGCGCACTCTCCAAGGCGGCGGGAGACGGCGGCGGCTCGGGTCACCAACTCCCTGCCCGCAGCTGCAGCAGCCTGGCGGCCCACGGCGGCGGCTCCCGGCGGCACGGCAGGTCTCCGGTGGTCGTGCCACCTCAGGGGAGCTCAAGCGTGGGTTCACCCTGGGTGCACACCGCAGGGAAGGAGAAGAAGAAGAAGAAGAAGAAGAAGGAGAAGAAGAAGAAAAGGAAGAGAAGGAGTTGGCCGGAGTTTGCGCCGGCCTAGGGAGGTCGGCGGCGGCCGGCGGCGCACGGGGAGGTGGAAAGGGAGCTGAGGGAGAGGGGAGGCACCTCTGGGAGCTGAGGGAGAAGAGGAAGAAAGGGGAACTCACTCTCACTCACTCCACACACACACAACACATATACACATGTGTATTTTTGCACAAACACCCCTCAAACAAAAGAAATATCCCATGGGTCCCTCACAGCAAGCACAAAATGCCCAGACACCCCTCCACAAGCAATCTCACGCAAAACGGTGCATGAAACAGGGTCCAGATCGCGAAACAGCAAAATATATAATTTGACCTCTCAGAGAAGAACATGCAATAACTTTTGATCCGTCCGTTGCATGTCAAAAAGAATCACGCCATCGCGTTCAGCACTGCCGAGATATTGAATCTACTATTTTGGATCGTCAGAAACGGACTCCGGATTGCGCTGTTAAGCCGTTCTCTCTCCGCAACCAAAACATAAACAATAAAATACACAATATATATATACTACATATTGTAGCACACTGAACTTTAGCAAATTGCGGAGTTCTAGTGAGAGAATAGTGGCTTATACTATTCTGGAGTTTTGGGTTGAGTTTGGTGGACTTGGGAGTGTTTTCGGGACTTGGAAAGTGCGAAAACGGACTCCGAAAGTCAAAATCTGCAAAAACTGCAGTTTTGACATTGTATACCGGTATCTGGTTTTGGGATACCGGAATCCAGTGAGATCTGATTTTTGCGCAGCTCTCGGGTTCTGCGGAATCCGGCGTCTGATACCGGAATTAGACTGGCATTCCGGTACTGATGTTGGCGTACCGGTACTGAAGTCTTTTGTTCCGGTACTGAGGGTTGCATACCGGAACACTGTTGCGTGGCCTTTTTGGCCGAGGCTCGGGTTTGCGGGATTTCTGGCCTGATACCTGTATGCCCATACGCATACCGGAATACAGTGCAGAAATTGCTTTTTGTGCAGTTTTGCAATTTTTGATCTTTGGAGGGGCTTATTGGGATATTGTTACAACCATTACAACTTACCCCTTCACCCCTTCACAGCCCTCATTGTGCTGAGGCTTGGAGAAGGAAAGGAAGGGTTTTCCCCCTCTCTCTCTCTCTAGATTATCTCCTCTCCAACCCTCTAGATCATGGATTTGATCTCTTCTTTCTCCATTTTCTTCATGGAGGAGTGCTTCTAGGCTTTGTGGGGAGCTCGAGATGGATGAGATGAGCTTGTTGTGGATCAAACTTCAACCCTAGCGAACTTTGCTAAATTTGATAAAGTTCGATGGAAGCCGATAATGGCTGTTGTGGAATTGGGTTCCGAAGGTTTCGGAACATTGTGGGTGCGAGTGGAAACCCGGAAATCAAAAAATTGTGAAAAAGGGACCAAGTGGAGCAAAACTGCTCACGGGGTCCGGACCCTGGAAGCTGGGGTCCGGACAATGAAGTCCGCGGGCAGCTACGGTCCGGACCCGGATGTCACGGTCCGGACCCGAGCTGGCTTCCGAGTTGGGGTGCGTACGGGTTCCGGACCCGGACACCAAGATCCAGATTCGGCCTGCGCGGTGGACTGTCACCTGTGCGGGGTCCGGACCCCACTTGCAAGGTCCGGACCCGGCTGAGGCAGAATGCCCAGTGAGGGGTATTTTAGTAATTTCATGGTGGAGGGCTATGTATAGGGGCTGAGGTATCTCTCTCCTCATTACTCCTCCACTCTCCTCACATTCCCTCTCCCTCTCCCTCACTTTCTCTCTATAGAGATCTCTCCAAAGTTTAGAGAAGTGTAGGATTTGACCTTGGGAAAAGCTTCTAAGGTGGATTTGGAGCTTCTTGGTGCAAGAAGAAGCTTGGGAGCTAGGGCTTTGAGGTGAGTTCTTGTGATTTAGGGTTTAAACCTTGGATTTAATCCTTTAAGATGAGGTTTTTGGAAACTCTAAGCAATCTCAACCACAAATGGTGGAAGATTGGCCATGAAATCTAGGGTTTGGCTTGCATGCATGCAAACCCTAGGTAGATTTGGGACTTTTGCCATGGGAGGTTCTAAAAATATTTGAACCTTCGGGAATTGCAATTGAGGCAAGAAAAATCATGTTAGAACACTTGATTTCATTAATTGAGTTGATTATAGGGTTCGTAATGAGTAACGAACCATTTTCTTGTAGAAGCTTGGGTTGAAGCAAGAACTCAAGGCTTGGAGACCTAGGAGCTCAAAGAATACAAGAATTCGGAAGCTCTTGAGGTGGGTTTGTGTTTACCGAAGTGATTAGGTCACTTCCATGTCTAGGATAAATATCCATTTAAAGATAAAATGGTATGTATTGTGAACCCTAGGACTTGCATGTTGGCAAAGATAAAAATCATGATAGGTAGAGCCATGAGCTCCTATTGAATGTTATAGAATTCAAGTATATTTCTATTATCTATACTTGTTATGTGATTGCATGTATGATTGGAACCTAGTGTTGAGAACATAGGTTGGAACATGTGTGATTGGAACCTAGAGTCATGGAACCTAGGTTGAGAACGAGAAAGTAAACCTAGTGCCATTGAACATAGGTAAGACTTAGTGACTTGAACCTAGGGTCATGAGACTTAGGTTGGCAAGTGTGAAATGTGATAGATTGGGATGTGCGACGAGGTTGCTATCCCGGGTATGCGACCAGTTCGCTACCCATGCCATGTGATGGCGGTGTTGAGATGGGATGTGCGACGAGGTTGCTATCCCGGGTATGCGACGAGTTCGCTACCCATGCCATGTGATGGCGGTGTTGAGATGGGATGTGCGACGAGGTTGCTATCCCGGGTATGCGACGAGTTCGCTACCCATGCCATGTGATGGCGGTGTTGAGATGGGATGTGCGACGAGGTTGCTATCCCGGGTATGCGACGATTTCGCTACCCGTGCCATGTGATGGCGGTGTTGAGGTGGGGTATGCGACGGTTTCGCTATCCCGAGTATGCGACGATTTCGCTACTCGAACACGGAGGTGACGATTTCACTCCTTGGATGTTGGAACTATTATGGTGATGCGGCGATTCCGAAACCATAAGTTTATGACAAGTAGTTGAACTTGGTCAATGTGAAATATAGGATGAACCTAGGAGAAAATAAAAAATGGACATTTTATTTGGTTGCATCCTTTATGTTTATTTACAAGCACGTAAATAATTGTTGCATAGTTATTTGTGATCTAACTTATGCATATGGTGTTTCTTTGGACCTGGTGGGTCGAGCTTCTCTCTTGGGTGGCCTTACCCACTGGGAACTATGTTTATAGTTCTCACCCCACGTTTTTCAGGTCCTTCCGCGAGTGAGGCGGCAGAGCGAGGCAAGGGTTTGGCTCTCTAGATAGCAGCCCTTCTATTTTGGTGATACATAGAGTTGTACCCCTAGTCTTGGACATTGATAGTATAGGGGTTTTCATTGATGATATGCAACTTGTATATTCCATGATTTTGGAACTTGATGTATGGAATGGAAATGAAAGAAAAGAAAATTTGGGCATGTATAAATGTGCAAATGTGTTGTAATAGAAGTAGAACTTCTTTATGTTGATGCTTTCCTTGTGCAACTCTTGTACTCCGTTCCTAGTTGGAACCTTGTGGATATGCTTGTGTTGTAACGCCTTGGCCGGATAGGGGAGACTCTATCTGTTTGGCGGGTTTGGGGCACGCGCTCGTGCGGTTTGTCCTTCCACCTAGTTGGTGTTAAGGCACGGCGGGGCGTGACAAGCTATCAATCTAGCATCGGTATGGCACCATTTGAGGCCTTGTATGGAAGAAAATACCGTTCTCCTATTCATTGGAGCGAGGTCGGCGAAAGAAGGGTCTTAGGACCGGATGTGTTGCGTGAAGCGGAGGAAAAGGTCCGCTTGGCACGTGAATGCTTGTCGACGGCGCAATCAAGGCAAAAGAGCTATGCGGATAGGCGTCGACGAGATTTAGAATTCGCGGTAGGAGACCGCGTCTTCTTGAAAGTATCGCCCATGAGAGGGGTAAAGCAATTTGGTTTTCGGGGAAAGTTGAGTCCCCATTACATTGGACCTTATGAGGTTTTGGAGCGCGTGGGATCTTAGGCATATCGGCTAGCCTTGCCGCCAAAAATTGCGGGGATACACAATGTGTTTCATGTATCGACGCTCTGCAAGTACGTGTATGATCCAGCGCACTCCTCGAGTATGTGCCTATGGAGCTTCATGAGGATATGACTCACGAGGAATTTCCCTTGTGTATCATGGATCGCGAGGTGAAAAATTTGAGGAACCGTGAAATTCCTTATGTAAAGGTACAATGGACGAATCACGAAGAGCGCGAAGCTACGTGGGAATTGGAAAGCTCAATGAAGGAGCGTTTTCCTTACCTCTTCGCTGAGTCCAGCTGAGGTATGATTTAGTTTCGCGGCCGAAACTCTATTTAAGGGGGGAGGAATGTAGTACACTGAACTTCAGTGTGTCGTACCAAACTTCTACTAATTGTGGAGTTCCGGTGGGAAAGTAGCATGAGAGGCTATGTGAGTGGCTTCGGCCAAGTTTGGGGCTTGTGCGTGTGTTTTCGGCGCAAATGAGGCGCGAAAACGGACTTCGAAAAGTCAATACTGCTAAACTTGTGAAGTTTGCAGTGGATTCCGGTATTGATGTGTCCGTACCGGTACTGAAGCGATTAGTACCGGTATGGAGTGTGGCATACCGGAATGTGAGGGCAGAATCTGGGAATCCAGCTCTCGGGTTTTGCGGAATTCCCCGTGGCATACCGGAACTAACACCCGTATACCGGTATGCCAGTGTGAATACCGGAACGAAGTGTTGCGAAATGCCAGCTTTGGCTGGTTGTGTGTAGTGAAATGTGAGGGGGGCAAAATGGTCTTTTCACATGAGTAGGGGTGTATGAAGGGCTGAGACACTCTCTCCTTCTCATTTTCTTCCTCCTCTACTTCTCATCTCCATCTTTCTCACTTTCTCTCTCTAGAGATCTCTCCAAAGCTTGGAGAAAAAGTGGATTGAGCTTGGAGAAGAGGCTTCTTGGTGCAAGTAGGAGCTTGGGAAACTCGTGGCTAAGGTGAGTTCCTCATTATTTGGGTTCAAACCTTGGAATTGATCTAGTATTTTGAGGTTTTAGGAAACCCTAGGCAATCTAAACCACAAAACGTGGAGATTGGCCAAGAAATTTCGGGGTTCTACATGCATGCATGTGAAACCTAGGTGAAATGAGGGTTTTTGCCATGGGAGGTTCTAAAAATATTTGGACCTTCGGGAATTGCAATTGAGGCATAGGAAATCATGTTAGAACAATTGATTTCTAGCATCGAGTTGATTTATGGGTTCGTAATGAGTAATGAACTATTTTCTTGTAGAAGCTTAGGTTGAAGCAAGAACTCAAGGCTTGGAGACTTAGGAGCTCAAAGAATTTAAGAAATTGGAAGCTCTTGAGGTGGGTTTGTGTTTACCAAAGTGATTAGGTCACTTCCATGTCTAGGGTAAATAACCATTTGAAAATAAAATGGTATGAAAGTGTGTAACCCAATGGCAAAATGAGAATCATGATAAATTGAGCCATGGGCTCATCTTGCATGTTAATGAATTCAAGTATATCCTTGTTATTTATACTTGTTATGTGAATGCATGTATGAATTAGAACCTAGTGTCATTGAACATAGGTTGGAATACGAGATTGGAACCTAGTGTCATGGAACCTAGGTTGAGAATGTAAAGTAAACCTAGTGTCATTGAACATAGGTGAGACTTGGTGACTTGAACCTAGGGCCATTGGACTTAGGTTGGCAAGTGTGAAATGTGAACATTTGGGGTACGCGACGATTTCGCTATCCCGGGTACGCGACGATTTCGCTACCCGTGCCACGTGTTGGCGGTGACGGATTGGGATATGCGACGATTTCGCTATCCCGGGTACGCGACGATTTCGCTACCCGTGCCATGTGATGGCGGTGATGGATTGGGATACGCGACGATTTCGCTATCCCGGGTACGCGACGATTTCGCTACCCGTGCCACGTGATGGCGGTGATGGAATGGGGTACGCGATAATTTCGCTATCCCGGATATGCGACGATTTCGCTACCCGAACAAGGAGATGACGATTTCACTCCTTGGAAGTTGGGACCATGATGGGGATGGCGATTCCATTGCCCGGTGCCCAACGCTTCCGGCGAATCCGCTTTGGTTGAGAACCATTATGGTGATGCGGCGACTCCGATACCATAAATTAATGACAAGTAGTTGAACTTGGTCAATATGAGATATAGGATGAACCTAGGAGAAAATAAAAGTTGACATTTTAATTGGTTGCATCCTTTATGTTTATTTACAAGCATGTGAATATTTGTATGCATAGTTATTTGTAATCTAGCTTATGCTTATGGTGTTTCTTTGGACCTGGTGGGTCGAGCTTCTCTCTTGGGTGGCCTTACCCACTGGGAACTATGTTTATAGTTCTCACCCCACGTTTTTCAGGTCCTTCCGCGAGTGAGGCGGCGGAGCGAGGCAAGGGTTTGGCTCTGTAGATAGCGGCCCTTCCATTTTGGTGTTACATAGAGTTGTACCCCTAATTTTGGACAATGATAGCATAGGGGTTTCTATTAAATGTATGCAACTTGTAAATTCCATAGTTTTAGAACCTGTTGTATGGAATAGGAATGAAAGAAAAGAAAAAGTTTGGACATGTATAAATGTGGAAATGTGATGTAATAGAAGTAGAACTTCTTTATGTTGATGCTTTCCTTGTGCAACTCTTGTACTCCGTTCCTAGTTGGAACATTGTGGATATGCTTGTGTTGTGACGCCTTGGACGGGTAGAAGAGACTCTATCCGTTCGGCGGGTCTGGGGCATGCGCCCGTGCGGTTATCCTTTCCACCTAGTTGGTGTTAAAGGCCTGACGGGGCGTGACATAGAGTCAGAGTAGAATCAGAGTAGGATTGAAAAAATATGTTTTCAAAAAATCGTGACGGGTCAGGGTCCGGACCTTGGATGCACGGTCCGGACTCTGAAACTCTCCAGCATTTCATTGTCCGGACCTCAGCCCTCAGGGTCCGGACCCTCTCTGCGAAACAGCTTGAGAGGCTTACGAGTTCCAGATCTCGCACCAGGGTCCGGAACCTGAAACTTGGAAAACTTAATTTTTATATTTTAAATCAATTTTTATCTATTCTAATGTCTTCCAAATACTTGTAAATGATCATAAATCACCATCAATATTATTTAAACTTACTAAGCATCGTGAATTCATACGTTGAGTCTTCGAGTCTTCAATCTTCGTCTTTTCTTCTTTGAACCTTCAAGACTCCGACTCACTTCACAAAATATTCCAATATAAAATCCGTAACAAAAAGAACAATCTTAGACTTGGATATGAAAGAACTTATGTTGAGAAGGTTAAAAGTTCAACATGCACTGTTTCAACTAAGTAGAAGGATAAAGTATATCATAAATATGGGAATAAAGGTCACATCAAGAAGATATGTCCTAGGAATGGAAAGAAAACTCAACCGGCTTCTTGTAAACATCAATCGGCATCTACATTCACTTCACTACAGCAAATTGAGTTTTCAGCGACCAATTTTTAACGCCGGGCGCTACAAGTGGTCGCTAAAAGGAGAAAATTTAATGTACCTCTATGGAGTATTATTTGGTAACGAATATTTAGCGACGAAAATTTTGTTTCGCCGTTATTAGTCATCTGGCCCGGTCGTTGTACTCACCAAAAATTTTGGCGGGCCCAAAATGAATCCTAATTATTAAAAAAAAAAATCTAAAACCTTTTCACATCTGCCACACCCTCCCGCACCCTCCTTGGGGCAAAATTAACCTAGTTCCCAAAATTAACCCCCTGAGCTCCTCCAATGTTTGGTGAGCTGCCGCCATTGTCACCATAGAGATTCCTCTCCTGTCACCTCACGCGCTCGCACGCCGGCGACACCTCACGCGCTCGCACGCCGGCGACACTTCACGCACGCGCTCGCCGGCGACTACTCACGTGCTCGCTCGCCGGCGACTACTCGCACGCTCGCTGTAGCACACTGAACTTTAGCAAATTGCAAGGTTCTAGTGTAAGATTAGTGTTTTATACTAATCGGAAGGTTTTGGTCGAGATTCGAGAGTTTAGGAGTGTTTTCGAGGCTTAAAAAGTATGAAAATGGACTCCAGAGATCAAAATCTGCCTAAGCTGCAGAATTTGTATTGAGTACGGGTACTGGATTGGGGTAAGGGTACTGATTTAGTTAGTATCGGTACTAATTTTTGAGGTACCGAAACGCAGTACAAAATCTGCCAATCCAACGTTCGGGTTCTGCGGAACTAGGCTTTTGGTACCGGAACTGTCTGGTACCGGTACGCCAATTCGTGTACCGGTACGCAATGTTGCAGAATCACATTTCGTGAAGTTTGCAATTTCTGGGTTCTTGAGGGGCTTAAGGGCAATTGTTACATCACTTACCTTTAACCCTCATCTCCCTCTTTTGTCTCTGGTTGTGCTGAAGTTGGAGAGAGCCTAGGTAAGCTCTTCCTCTCTCTCTCTCTCTCTAGAATTCTTCTCCCCAAATCCATGGATCATGGGTTTTGATCTCTTTTTCTCCTTCTCCTCCATGAAGGCTTGCATCTTGGACCTTGAGGAGAACTTGGGAGCTAGGAGAGAAGCTTGTTTGTGGTTTAAACTCCAACCCTAGCACCAATTAGCTTGGTTTGGAGCCTTCTTTGAGGTTAGTAGCCTTCTTGCAACCTTCAATTTTGAATTTTGCAAGATTTGTGAAATAAAACCTAGTTTTGGGAAAACTAGGGTTTATTTTGGGACTTTTTTATTATGAACCTTTGGGGTTGAATTGAGTGGTGTTTAACCTTCTCTTAGGTTGGAATTGAAGCTTCCTAGCCTTGATTTGAGCCCTAGACAAGTTTTTCTTGACCAAAGGTAATTTCTCACCTATTTCCATTAGGATTTTTGGTGAATTTCGTGGTGATTTTCTTCGAAGCTTGTAACCCCCTAGAAATTTCTCTTAGGGTGCTAGGAGTGACGTGGACAACTTCGTTCGAAGGAACGAACGGGTTTCGACGGGTTTCTAGTGGGTCTGACATCACCGAAATAGGTGAACTCTCCCTATGTCCTCTTCTTTGTTTTAGAGCTTAATTTGGTGCATATTCTTGCTAAATAGGACATGAGAGAATTTTTGGACACATGATGCAAATATATCATATATGAACTTTGCACCCTCCATGTAGTAAATGCTCAAGGTAATGACATGTGTATTATGCCATTGACTAGTGTATTGTGATAATAATTTCCTTTTAATTAATAATAGTAATGCATGATAGAAATGAGTGGACCATTAGTCATAACTTGTATGTTATGTAAAACATTTGCCATAGTGGTAGTGGTAAAAGTAAACGTGATACTTTACATATTCAGGACAATATATGGAATCTAGAATGTAGCACCTAATCTATGTGAACATTAAATGTTGCCATTATGACATTGTACCGACCCTTTGGTCGCTAGTTCACTATCCATGTTAAAACATGATGAATGTATTCCCTATGCTGTTGATTATGCTTGTTTGCCATTGTGCTCATTCGCACAAAGCTTGTGAGGGTCGCTCCCTACAAGCCGGCACTCCGGAGTTGGCCTTTGCTAAATCATGCTCGCCGTGCGGGATTGGACGCCGAAGTGGATTGTCGTGGGCGAGGCTCATCCTCAGATTGTCATAATTTTTTGATTTCCGGGTTTCCACTCTTACCCACAATGTTTCGAAACCTTCGGAACCCAATTCCACACCAGCCATTATCGGCTTCCATCGAACTTTATCAAATTTAGTAAAGTTCGATACAACGCACCGAAATTTAGAGTGCTACATTCCTCCCCCCTTAAAGAGAGTTTCGGCCGCGAAACTGAATCATACCTCAGCTGGACTCAGCGAAGAGGTAAGGAAACCGCTCCCTCATTGAGCATTCCAATTCCCACGTAGCTTCGCGCTCACCGTGATTCGTCCATTATACTTTTACATAAGGAATTTCACGGTTCCTTAAATTTTTCACCTCGCGATCCATGATACACAAGGGAAATTCCTTATAAGTCATATCCTCATGTAGCTCCATAGGCACATACTCGAGGACGTGCGCCGGATCATACATGTACTTGCGGAGCGTCGATATATGGAACACATTGTGTATCCCCGCAAGTTTTGGCGGCAAGGCTAGCCGATATGCCACGGATCCTACACGCTCCAAAACCTCATAAGGTCCGATGTAACGGGGACTCAACTTACCCCGAACACCAAATCGCTTTACCCCTCTCATGGGCGATACTTTCAAGAAGACGCGATCTCCTACCGCGAATTCCAAATCTCGTCGACGCCGATCCGCATAACTCTTTTGTATGGATTGCGCCGTCGACAAGCGTTCACGTGCCAAGCGGACCTTTTCCTCCGCTTCACGCAACACATCCGGTCCTAAGACCCTCCTTTCGCCGACTTCACTCCAATGAATAGGAGAGCGGCATTTCCTTCCATACAAGGCCTCAAACGGTGCCATACCGATGCTGTCACGCCCCGCCGGCCCTTTAACACAAACTAGGTGGAAAGGATAACCGCACGGGCGCATGCCCCAGACCCGCCGAACGGATAGAGTCCTTTCTACCCGCCCAAGGCGTCACAACACAAGCTTATCCACAATGTTCCAACTAGGAACGGAGTACAAGAGTTGCACAAGGAAAGCATCAACATAAAGAAGTTCTACTTCTATTACATCACATGGCACAATATACATGTCCAAATTTTTCTTTTCTTTCACTTTCATTCCATACATCATATTCCAAAACTATGGAATATACAACATTCATACAAGAATGAAAATCTCCCTATGCTATCATAGTCCAAAAATAGGGGTACAACTCTATGCTTCACCAAAATGGAAGGGCCGCTATCTAAAGAGCCAAACCCTTGCCTCGCTCCGCCGCCTCACTCGCGGAAGGACCTGGAAAATGTGGGGTGAGAACTATAAACATAGTTCCCAGTGGGTAAGGCCACCCAAGAGAGAAGCTCGACCCACCAGGTCCAAAGAAACACCATATGCATAAGTTAGATCATATAAAACTATGCAACAATTATTTACATGCTTAGTAAATAAACATAAAGGATACAACCAAATGAAATATAATTTATCATTCTCTCCTAGGTTCATCCTATGTTCCACATTGACTAAGTTCTTTTACTTGTCATTTACTTATGGTTTCGGAATCGCCGTCTCACCATATTTGTTCCAACATTCAAGGAGTGAGCTTGTCACCTCCTAGTTCGAGTAGAGAAATCGTCGCATACTCGGGATAGCGAAATCGTCGCATACCCCGTCTCAACACCGCCATCACATGGCATGGTAGCGAAATCGTCGCATACCCGGGATGGTGACCTTGTCGCACATCTCCCCCTCGACACCGCCAACACGTGGCGCGGTAGCGAAATCGTCGCATACCCGGGATCGCGAACTCGTCGCCTATCCCATGTCGGCACCACCAACTCGTGGCATGGTAGCGAAATCGTCGCATACCCGAGATGGCAAAATCGTCGCACATCCCATTCTTCACATTACTTGCCAACCTAAATCTCGTAATCTTAGGTTCAAGTCACTAAGTCTCGCCTATGTTTGATAACACTAGGCTTACTTTCTCATTGCCAACCTAGGTTCCATGACTCTAGGTTCCAATCACATGTCCAACCTATGTTCAATGACACTAGGTTTCAATCTCACATGTTCCAACCTATGTTCAACAACACTAGGTTTAAATCTCACATGTTCCAACTTATGTTCAACAACACTAGGTTTAAATCTCACATGTTCCAACCTATGTTCAATAACACTAGGTTTAAATGTCGCACCCCAACTCGTTTCAAAAAGCTCGGGTCCGGGACCGTGTCACATGTTCCAACATATGTTCAATAACACTAGGTTTAAATCTCACATGTTCCAACCTATGTTCAATAACACTAGGTTTAAATCTCACATGCAACCATGCAACAAGTATCAATAATTGAATTGTACTTGAAATATCCATCATGCAATAGGAGTTCATTGTTCTACCTATCATGATTTTACCTTTGCCAACATGCAAATTGCTAGGGTTCTCAATACATACCATTTTATTTTTAAATGGATAATTACCCTAGACATGGAAGTGACCTAATCACTTCGGTAAACACAAACCCACCTCAAGAGCTTTCAAATCTTGGTATTCTTCAAGCTCCTAAGTATCCAAGCCTAGAGTTCTTGCTTCAACCCAAGCTTCTACAAGAAAACGGTTCGTTACTCGTTACGAACCCTAAAATCAACTCAATATATGAAATCAAGTGCTCCAACATGATTTCCTAAGCCTCAATTGCAATTACCGAAGGTCCAAATATTTTTAGAACCTCACATTGCAAAAGCCCTCATTCTACCTAGGGTTTGCATGCATGCAAGCCAAACCCTAGATTTCATGGCCAAACACCCACCATTTGTGGTTTAGATTGCCAAGGGTTCCCAAAAACCTCATTTCAAAGGATTAAATCCAAGGTTTGAACCCAAAACGTGAGGTACTAACCTTAATCACGAAATCCCCAAGCTCCTTCTTGCACCAAGAAGCTTCTTTTCTCCTTTGGAAGCTTTTTCCAAGATCAATCCACCTTTTCTCCAAGTTTTGGAGAGATCTCTAGAGAGAGAAAGTGGGAGAGATGGAGAGGAGAAGTGGAGAAGATGATCTCTGAGAAAGGGGAGTGTTCCCAGCCTTTCTAATACCCCCACGCATGTGAAAAGACCAAAATGCCCCTCTCCACAAACAACACAACAACCAGCCAAAATCTGGACATTGTATACCGGTATGCGCATATGCATACCGGTATACCTCAGGAATCCTGCAGAATCCCGAGAGCTGGTCTCACTGTTTCGCACGTTGTATACCGGTATACCATTTCTCATACCGGTATACCCCGGAAAATTCCGCAAACCCGAGAGCTGGATTTCTCGGTTTCAACATGGCATTCCGGTATCCCATCTCGCATACCGGTACAACAAGCTCCAATTCCGGTATTGGAGTTCACATACCGGAATCCAGTGCAGACTTCCCAAGTTCGCAGTTTTTAACTTCTCGAAGTTCATTTTCGCGCCTCAATTGCGCCGAAAACACTTCGCACAGTCCCGAACTTGGCCAAAGCCTCACATATAGCCTCTTATGCCATTTTCTCACTAGAACTCTACAATTTGTAGAAGTTCAGTACGATGCAATTGTGATCGAGGTAGGCCCACAACGAAGTCCATTGCTATGTTCTCCCACTTCCAAACTGGAATGGGTAACCCTTGCAATTTTCCCGCCGGAAAGCGACGCTCGGCCTTCACTTGTTGGCATACTAAGCATTGTGCCACAAAGCGTCCAACATCAAGTTTCATCCCCGGCCACCAATAATGTAATTTAAGATCCTTGTACATTTTGGTGCCGCCCGGGTGAATCGCATAGGGAGAAGTATGAGCTTCTTTCAAGATCTCCCCACGAATATTCTCAACTTTTGGCACGCACAATCGATTTCGAAATCGAATTGCGCCCTTCGAGTCTACATGAAAATCACCGGCGCGCCCACTCTCGATAGCACTCCGCATCTTTTGGAGTTCCGGATCACCGGATTGCTTTTCTTTTATTTGCTCCAACAAAGTTGGCCAAATCTCGAGATTCATAAGTCTAGCGGGGACGCCCGGGGCCACGACCTCCAAGTCAAACCGGCCCATTTCTTTGATCAACGGCATTTGTCCCGTCATCTCAATTGCGAAGTTCTCCACGGATTTTCTACTGAGCGCATCGGCCACCACATTGGCTCTACCGGGGTGGTACAAGATGGTCAAGTCGTAGTCCTTTATCAACTCTAACCATCTCCGCTGCCTCAAATTCAACTCCTTTTGAGTGAATAAGTACTTTAAGCTTTTGTGATCCGTGTAAACCTTACAATGTTCCCCGTACAAATAGTGTCTCCACAACTTAAGTGCGAAGACCACTGCTGCAAGCTCTAGGTCGTGGGTGGGGTAATTCTGCTCATAGCTCTTCAGCTGTCGAGAGGCATATGCTATTACTTGTCCTCTTTGCATAAGCACACACCCAAGACCACGCCGTGATGCATCACTATACACCACAAAGCCCTCCCCCGCAATCGGCAAGGCGAGAACCGGAGCCGAAGTCAACCTTTCCTTTAGCTCCTTAAAGCTTTGGTCGCATTCCTTGCTCCAAACATATTTGGCCCCCTTGCGGGTAAGACGCGTTAGTGGACCGGAAATTTTTGAAAACCCCTCCACGAACCGCCGATAGTACCCCGCAAGACCCAAAAAGCTTCGTATTTCCGTGACATTGGTCGGGCGAGGCCAATCCTTGATTGCCTCAAATTTCATAGAGTCCACCGATACTCCTTCCGCGGAGATCACATGACCCAAGAAAGCGACCTCACGAATCTAAAATTCGCACTTTTTCATCTTGGCGAATAACTTGTTCTCTCGAAGAACTTGAAGCACAATCCTTAGGTGCTCTTTATGTTCCTCTTCACTCCGAGAGTAGACAAGAATATCATCTATGAACACAACCACAAATTGATCCAATAGTGGTTTGAACACACGGTTCATTAAATCCATGAACGCCGCTGGGGCATTGGTAAGCCCGAAAGGCATAACCGTGAATTCATAGTGTCCATACCGCGTCCTAAATGCGGTCTTATGCACATCCTCCGGTTTGATCTTCAATTGGTGATAACCAGATTGCAAATCAATCTTTGAATACACCTGAGACCCTTGCAACTGATCGAACAAGTCATCAATTCGGGATAACGGGTACTTATTCTTGACGGTCACTTTATTCAACTCGCGGTAATCTACACATAACCGCAGCGAACCGTCCTTTTTCCGCACCAAATAGAACAGGGGCTTCCCAAGGTGACACACTTGGCTTTACGAAACCCTTGTCCATCAAATCTTGCAATTGTGCTTTCAATTCCTTCAGTTCTGCGGGTGCCATCCTGTACGGGGCCTTAGAGATCGGCGCCGTACCCGGGAGCAAATCGATCACGAATTCTATTTCCCGGTCCGGTGGCATTCCGGGCAACTCCGTCGGAAACACATCCGGGAACTCTTGGACTATAGGAATGTCCTCGAGCCCCAACACTTCCTTTCGGTCATCCACTACCGTCGCCAAGTAAGCAATGCATCCATTAGCAATGAGCTTCATTGCTTGCGACGTGGACACCATTGACGCAAAGAGCGAACTCTTGCAACCACGGTACACAAACTCTTTGTGCCCGGGTTCTTTAAACCTCACTATCCGGCTCTCACAATCAATAGTAGCGTGATATTTCGAGAGCCAATCCATTCCTAGGATTAAGTCATACTCATTCATTCGACTTAACACCAGCAAATCAGCTGGCATGATCCAGTTTTCAACCCTCACTGGACAACCTACACACGCGTGATGTACACAAAAGGTGTGTTCAGGTACTTGCACAGTTCTTGCATGTGTGGCATCTATAATTTCTATTCCATGTGCAATAGCAAATGATCGAGCAATGAATGAATGCGATGCACCAGTATCAAACAAAGCTCTACATCGAATGCCTTTAATTAACACAATACCTGCCACGACATCCTCCTGGGCGGAAGGCTCCTCCACCTGCGAGGCGAACACCCGTCCACTGGGCGCTGGTCGCTGGCCCGCAACTGGTCTTGGCAGCTGTGTACGGCCAGCCGACATTGCCGCGGGTCGGATGCCCGCAAGCTGTCTCGGCGATGCAAATGCCGATGCCGACGACGGTGCTCGGCCATCATCCATCGGGCAATTGTATTTCATATGTCCCGGCTGTCCGCATTTGTAGCACCGGCCCTCACGATAATCACATTGCTGAGGGTTGTGGGGGCCGCTACAAATCGGGCACTGGGTTGAGGGTCGGTTCCGTCGGGACCCTCGAGACTGGTTCTGCCACTTCGAGTGCTTCGGGGGCCGCTTAGAGCTAGATTGCCCACCCGAGCCACTCGCCGGTCGTTTCTTTCCTTTTTCCTTATCCTTCTCCTTCTCTCTTTCCCAAGATTCGCGCTCCTCGCGCGCGCAAGCATTCCCGTGCTCCACCCAAAGAGCACGGTCCAAGACCTCCGCAAAGGTCTTTAGCTTGAGGGCGTGAACCGCCCGAAGGATCTCCGGTCGAAGTCCGCGCACGAAACAATCGACCTTGTCCAACTCTCCGCGGACAACGTGCGGTACGCAATTAATGATGTACGAGAACTCCCTCTCGTACTCGCGCACGGTGCGGTTCCCTTGCTTCAACTTACGGAACCTTTCTTGGAGTTTCCTTTTCTCACTATCGGGGAAATAGGCGGCGAACACCATACCCCGAAACTCCTCCCAGGTCGGTGGCGGAAGGCTAGGGAGTCGATTGCGCCGGACTCCCTTCCACCACACCTTCGCCGATCGCTCTAGACAATGAGCGGCGAGATGTACCTTGTCCCTCTACAAGGTATATAGATCCTCGAAGAGTGTCTCAATAGCATCGATCCATGTCTCTACATCTCATGGATCCACGTTCTCCCCGTTGAAGATAGGCGGGTTGAACTTATTGAACCTCATGAGAGCCGCAAGTGCGCGCTCCCGCTCCGCATCCTCCATCACGGAGTCGGGCATAGGAGTACCCGACCCACCGGCTACAATCGGTGATGCCGGTGGCGCCACAGCCGGCGCCGGTGTCACCTCCTCGGCCGGTGTCGAAGCAGAGGCCGGAGGTACTCCCAACCTCTCCTCCCTAATCGCAGCCGCTTGCTGCGCCATCTCGTCTTGGAGCTTCTTAATTTGCTCCTCATGTCACTGCATGGCTTCGGCCTGTCACCGAACCACGCCCATCAACTCGGTCAACTCATTACGAAGACCTGAGTTCTCGCCCTCCCCGAGTTGTTCGGGAGCCGCGCTCGATTCTCCGAGCCCAGCCCTGGTAGGAGGCCGTCCACGTACCATTATCTCCTGAAAACACAACGACTTTGGTCATTTCATGACATTCAAAGTCATTCGCAACACTATATTTCACGAAAATAAACGTGAACCCAATCTAGGCGAAAGTCACACAAGGGTCCTTATTCCCCTCACTCGGTTTCATGTTGTCGGCCGCCAACGCGAACACACTTGGTGAAGAATAAGACACACCTCGAATCTACCTCTATTTCCAACTAGAGGCATAAGGACATAACCCAATCACTTATCTTTCGCCACATCAAAGATCTCGTCACTCACGAGCCTACACTCCTAGGGTCTTTTCCATTCTAGGGTTTTCTTAGGTCCATCTAGACCGTTTCTATGCTCTGATACCACCTCAGTCTGTCACGCCCCGTCGGGCCTTTAAACCAACTAGGTGGAAAGGATAACCGCACGGGCGCATGCCCCAGACCCGCCGAACGGATAGAACCTCTTCTACCCGCCCAAGGCGTCACAACACAAGCTTATCCACGAGGTTCCAACTAGGAACGGAGTACAAGAGTTGCACAAGAAAAGCATCAACATAAAGAAGTTCTACTTCTATTACATCACATTGCATATTTATACATGCCCAAATTTTTTTCTTTTCATTCCATACACCATGTTCCAAAACTATGGAATACATAAGTTTCATACATGTAATGAAAATCCCCTATACTATCAAAGTCCAAGACTAGGGGTATAACTTTATGTATCACCAAAATGGAAGGGCCGCTATCTAGAGAGCTAAACCCTTGCCTCGCTCCGCCGCCTCACTCGCGGAAGGACCTGAAAAACGTGGGGTGAGAACTATAAACATAGTTCCCAGTGGGTAAGGCCACCCAAGAGAGAAGCTCAACCCACCAGGTCCAAAGAAACACCATATGCATAAGTTAGATCACAAATAACTATGCAACAATTATTTACATGCTTGTAAATAAACATAAAGGATGCAACCAAATGAAATATAACTTATCATTCTCTCCTAGGTTCATCCTATATTTCACATTGACTAAGTTCAATTACTTGTCATTTACTTATGATTTCGGAATCGCCGTCTCACCATAAGGGTTCCAACATTCAAGGAGTGAACTCGTCACCTCCTAGTTCGAGTAGCGAACTCGTCGCATACTCGGGATAGCAAAATCGTCGCATACCCCATCTCAACACCGCCATCACATGGCATGGGTAGCGAACTCGTCGCATACCCGGGATAGCAACCTCGTCGCACATCCCATCTCGACACCGCCAACTCATGGCATGGTAGCGAAATCGTCGCATACCCGGGATAGCAAAATCGTCGCACATCCCGTGTCAACACCGCCAACTCATGGCATGGTGAGAAATCGTCGACTACCCGGGATAGCAAAATCGTCGCACATCCCGTTTCAACACCGCCAACTCATGGCATGGTAGCGAAATCGTCGACTACCCGGGATAGCAAAATCGTCGCACATCCCGTTGTTCCCATTTTCTTCACTTGCCAACCTAAGTCTCACGACCTTAGGTTCAAGTCACTAAGTCTCACCTATGTTCAATAACACTAGGTTTACTTTCTCATTCTCAACCTAGATCCCATGACTCTAGGTTCCAATCTCATGTCCAACCTATGTTCAATGACACTAGATTCCATTCTAACATGTTCCAACCTATGTTCAATAACACTAGGTTCTATTCTCACATGTTCCAACCTATGTTCAATAACACTAGGTTCTATTCTCACATGTTCCAACCTATGTTCAATAACACTAGGTTCTATTCTCACATGTTCCAACCTATGTTCAATGACACTAGGTTCTATCATACATGCAACCATGCAACAAGTATAGATAATTGAATTATACTTGAATTCTATATCATGCAATAGGAGCTCATTGCTCTACCTATCATGATCTTACCTTTGCCAACATGTAAGCTCTAGGGTTCACAACATATACCATTTTATCTTTAAATGGATATTTACCCTAGACATGGAAGTGGCCTAATCACTTCGGTAAACACAAACCCACCTCAAGAGCTTCCGAATTCTTGTATTCTTCAAGCCCCTAAGTGTCCAAGCCTTTAGTTCTTGCTTCAACCCAAGCTTCTACAAGAAAATAGTTCGTTACTCATTACGAACCCTTAAATCAACTCAATACTTGAAATCAAATGTTCTAACATGATTTCCTATGCCTCAATTGCAATTCCCGAAGGTCCAAATATTTTTAGAACCTCCCATGACAAAAGCCCCAAATCTATCTAGGGTTTGCATGCATGCAAGCCAAACCCTAGATTTCATGGCCAATCTTCCACCATTTGTGGTTGAGATTGCCTAGGGTTTCCAAAAACCTCATCTTGAAGGATTAAATCCAAGGTTTAAATCCTAAATCACAAGAACTCACCTCAAAGCCCTAGCTCCCAAGCTTCTTCTTGCACCAAGAAGCTTCTTTGCACCTTGGAAGTCCTTTTTCCAAGCTCCAATCCACCACTTCTCCAAGCTTTGGAGAAATCTCTAGAGAGAGAAAGTGAGGGAGAGGGAGAGGGAATGAGAGGAAAGTGAAGAAGGAATGAGGGGAGAGACCTCAGCTGTGACGCCCCAACTTCCCAGGGGGGTCACCCATCCTAGGACTACTCCCGCCCTAGCACGCTTAACTCTCTCAACCTCTTCGGCCTAGCCACCGCCGAAAATGCTTAAGCCGGGTTGAGAGTTTAGCCCTATTATATCTCATATATAGGACTAATCTGGGGTCTCACAATCTCCCCCCCTTTAAGCCCTGACGTCCTCGTCAGGCTCAGACTCACAAGTACCAGGCGATGTGAGACGTCTCGCTAGCCTGTCATTCAGACCCGGCTCAGCCGAGACCCATCTCACACTTCCGGCTGGTAATTGGCTCTGATACCAACTGTGACGCCCCAACTTCCCAGGGGGTCACCCATCCTAGGACTACTCCCGCCCTAGCACGCTTAACTCTCTCAACCTCTTCGGCCTAGCCACCGCCGAAAATGCTTAAGCCGGGTTGAGAGTTTAGCCCTATTATATCTCATATATAGGACTAATCTGGGGTCTCACATCAGCCCCCCTACATAACCCATTCACTACAAAATTACCAAAATATCCCTCACTGGGCATTCTGCCTCAGCCGGGTCCGGACCTTGCAAGTGGGGTCCGGACCCCGCACATGTGACAGTCCACCGCGCAGGCCGGGTCCAGACCTTGGTGTCCGGGTCCGGAACCCGTACGCACCCCAACTCTGAAACCAACTCGGGTCCGGACCGTGACATCCGGGTCCGGACCGTGGCTGCCCGCGGACTTCATTGTCCGGACCCCAGTTTCCAGGGTCCGGTCCCCGTGAGCAATTTTGCTCCACTTGGTCATTTTTTCATAATTTTTTGATTTCCGGGTTTCCACTCGTACCCATAATGTTCCGAAACTTTCGGAACCCAATTCCACACCAGCCATTATCGGCTTCCATCGAACTTTATCAAATTTAGTAAAGTTCGATACAACGCACCGAAATTCAGAGTGCTACAGAACCATCCCCATCGTCGGCGTTTGGTTCGGATAGATATCAGAAACAGAATTAAAGTAATATACCAATTTTATCCTTATAATACATGTTAATTACTTTTAACCATTTTGTATACTCTATTTATAAAATATAAATGAGCGACTTATAAAATAATTAATAAAAAATATGACAATTTTATATTTTATATTATTTAATAAAAATAAACTATTTATTATTATTTTTATTGTAATAATTATATCATAACATATAAATCATAAAATTTTATATGATTCTAATAAATAGAATAGTTAACAAAACGAAATAATTTTCTCAAAAAAAGTGAAAGAGAAGTCATATTTTAAAGACCAATATTATAGCACACTAAAATTACTAGTAATAATATAAAATTATCCAAAATAATATATCAATATTTCAAACAGTCTAAAAAAAAAGTTGTTATTAAAATTTCAAATAAAATTACTCAAAACTATGATACTGTAAATAAAAATAAATTTCTAAACATTTCTGCTGGATCCATCGGAATTTGGATTGACAAGATAATTTAAAATTGAGTTCGCAACTCAAAACATAGAATTTTATAATTTAAATTCAAGCTAAAAATTAAATATTAAAAAATTACATCAAAATTTTCAAATGATGTCAAAATTTTAAATATGTTTTTTATAAAACATTAACATTTGAAATTGAGTGGATGATTCAAAATATAAAACTAAATTTCGATTTATTCAAATTCAAACTTAAAATTACAATTTAAGTTTCAATTTGAATCCATAAAATTTAATTTAAATTTTAAATAAAATTTAATTTAAATTTTAAATAAAATTTAATTTAAATTTTAAATAAAATTTAAATAAACCTTTAAATTTTAAATTAAATTTTAATTTTAATTCAAATTTATAAATTAGATTCGAAATGCTTGATTGAAGTTTAAATTTTAATTCAAGTTCAAATTAAAATTATAAATTATAAATTTAATTTATATATTTAAACTTATATTTTAATTAAAAAATAAGTTTTAAAAATTAATTTAATCCGAACAAACATCCATTCCGCCCGGATTTAATTTCCAAACAGGCCTCCTAGGTCGGAATGAAAAAAAGGAATGATTGGGGGATTTCCATTCCATCCGGGAATGGAAATTGGAATGGTACTCCCGCATACCAAATACCTACAAATAGAATCGTGCATTCCGATTCCGATTCCGATTCCGATTCCGATTCCGATTCCGATTCCGATTCCGATTCCGATTCCGACAAATGGGTGAACCAAACACGCCCTTAGTCCTATCCATATAATGTCACCAATTGAGCTGTGATTAGTTAGTCCAATGTTGAGTCAGATTACATTAATTAGACCAAATTCGCTTATCTAATTCGGTGGGCATTCAAAAGATAACTTTGAGTCTGAAATTATTATCAATCCAATCCAATTCAATCTCAGATGCCAAACATGTTCAAGATTTAGTCCTATCCTTTCATGCAATCCTGCCAATTGAGTTAGAATTAGTTACGCCGATATGAGCCGAATTAAATTAATTGGATCGGATTCACTTATCCAATCCGGTGCGCGTCAAAACGACGGATAAGTTTGAGTTCAAAATTATTACTAATCCAATCCAGTCTAATTTCGAATGCCAAACATGCCTTTACTATAGTTGATATTATTAATATCAACATAGAGTATTTATAGAGAGTACGAATTATAAATTTAAACATAAAAACTGAAAAATTATAGATCGTACGTCACAGGCCGGCTAAGCGGCCAGATCTACGGCTGTGCAACCAAAGACTAGCGAGGCGCCACGGGTTTGTAGCCGCAAGGCCACAGATCTGGTGACATTTAATTACAATTATTATTAAGTTTCTATTTTTAACTTGCCTATCTGTTTAAGGTTGTGGACTCTATTAGTGCTTTGGTTGGCGCCTACCTAGCTATCTTTTGGAGAAAATTAAATGGTTAAATTATAAAAAATTCTCTGTAAATACTCGTCTTTTTTACTTTTCTTTTCTAACTTTCAGAAGTCTATATTTTGTCCCCTTAAAATTTCAGAAATAATTTTAGAGGGTACGGCATTAATGAAGAAGGCAAAATGATCAAATTGCCCTTACTTCTTCTATATAAAAAAAAAATTTCTCTGTAAATACTAGTCTTTTTTACTTTTCTTTTCTAACTTTCAGAAATCTATATTTTGTCCCCTTAAAATTTCAGAAATAATTTTAGAGGGTACGACATTAATGAAGAAGGCAAAATGATCAAATTGCCCTTACTTCTTCCATAATTAAAAAAAAAATTAATATATTTCTGTCATTTTGAAGAGTATTTTCGTTATAAATTATAAAAAAATAGACGAAATAGTGATGAAACCCTGATGGAAGGGACTAAATGCAACAACTTGAAATGTTGAGGGGGGTAAAATATAGATTTGTTTAAAGTTAGAAAGGGAAAGTGAAAAAGCAGGCATTTATAATGAGGTTTTCTGTAATTTAACCAAATTAAATTTATATTTTAAATTAAAATTTTATGTTTCAATTATATTTCAAATTAAAATTTAAATTCAATGTTAGAATTTTTTTAAACCAAATTTTAATGTCAATTATTTTATCTTGGATTTGAATTTTAAATTTAAAATTATTTAAAATTTAAATTTCGATTGAAATTTAAATTTGAATGTTTAATTTTAATTTTGATTTTGGATTAAAATTTTAAATTCAAATTTAATTTAGTTTCAAGTTCAGATTTTACACTTAATTTTAAATTCAAATTTATACTTTGAACTTGAATATTAAATTTAGTTTCAAAATATGGATTGAATTTGAATCTCAAATTCAAATTTAGATTTAAAATTAAATTTTAAATTCAAATAAAAATTTTGAATATAAATTTAAATTCAAATTCAGATTGTGGATTTGATTTTAAATTTAAATTTAAATTTTGAATTCAAATTTTAATATCAAAATTAGATTTTGAATTCAAATTTTACTTTTAAATTTAGATTTTGAATTCAAAATCACATTCAGGTTTCGAATTCAAATTTTTAAATTTTAATTCAAATTTTCATTTCATATTCAAATTTTAACATGTAATTTGTCACGCCCCGGGTTGTAGCCGAATCCGGGCTCGCCAACAGACTCGCCCGCCGCATACGCAGGAAGCCCTGTGCACAGGAAGCGAAAAAAAATACTTGTACACAATGCCAGAGCTACTACAAACAAATAACGGAGCTGAAATAAAATTGCTAAAAGCTAAAACATAGTCCACTATACATATAAAAGTCCCAAAATAGTATACCTGATACATATCCATCAAGTACAAATACCATCTCTCAAAGCTGAAAGTAAAAACATAAATATCAATATGTACAATGAACTACTTTCAAAATCAGCCACTATAGGTACTAATCTAGCTCAAACCGCACAAATAGGTAGGGATCTAACTTGCGACTTTCTTACCTCGATTAGTAGCAGCGGTAGGGGTGGAGGGCTCTGTAAGAAAAGATAACAACAAAGGGGGTAAGAATTACTAAAACAAGTAGTCCTCAGTAGGTACCATCACCGATGTCGACAGCCTACCCACTAGGTCTACAAGTGCCAGAGTAAAAAACTAAATAAATAATAGAGTAGAAAATAGTAAGAGCTGGAAAATAGTTTACAGCTACAATGGCTCTACACTACTATGCACAAAATGAAACGACAGAATACGATAAATGCATCAACTAGCTACCGGATGCTCACTATCCATCCAAACCCAATCTTGATGACCACTTACAAGGTTTGGTCAAGCCTGTGCCATCCTACCACCACGACACCACCCTCGGGGTGGTCGGTCAAAGTAGGTCGTCCAAAAGGGCTACTGCAATGCCAACGCGTAAAAAGCCTCACTTCAGAGCGGCACTCGGGGAGCTACCCAGTCGAGTAAAAAGCGTAGTCTCTTTCGAACTCAAATCTAGCTCACACAGGCTATAGTAGATGCGAATGATCAATCAGATCATGAAACTGTAACCCATGTGCCCTAGGCACAATCTAATGCCAAACTCAAAGATCCGGGACCATCGTCAACCCCGATGTCACCCTACTATACAACTCAGTCTAATAATTACTATAAAAATTCACTCGGCCTTTCAGCATGAGCGTAAAATTGTCCTACACTAATCCGAATACTCACAACCCTCTAACTAGGATGAAAAACAGGTAAAAATAGCTAACGAAGCTAAATACTACCGACGGAGCATAAAAATGGCGTATTGCAGGTTTTATACATATCTGAAATCTAATTTCAGCATTTAAGAACTTCTACATGCTGGTTCAATTTAAACTAGGAATTTAACTTCACACATGCAATTCTCATGGTCCACAATTTTAGCAAAATGGATCAATTTGCTCCAATTGAACTATAATTAGCAACTAATCTGTAAATCCAGTAGTAGTAATTCCAAAACCACAAGATGGGAAGGAAAACTCAGCCAATTCACCTCACAAAGGCTCAGCTACAAGAATCGGATCAAGATATCAAGAAAATCCACAAAACTCCAAAATTCAGCTCACAAGTTTCAATTTCACCAATTAAATACTACTAACCTGAGATTTAGATGAAAAACATGCTCCACAAGCTCTCCTCTAACATTAAAATTGGAATCAAGCCCACAACAGTAGTTGGAGACCTCAAATCCACCCAACTCACCAAGTTGCTACTGCTGCTGCTGCTGTTCTTGCTGTTGCTGCACCCGCTGGGAGTAGAGGAAGAAGATTTAGAGGAATTTGAGAGGTAAAGGCTGTGGATTTGGAGTTCACAGTGAAGGAGAAGGTAAAAGAGTCAATAGAGAACGTCCACAAGTTTTTATAGAAGTCTAAGCAAGGTACAATGAGCCTCAAGAAAAATAGAAGCTAACCTGTCACTATAGGAAATCCAGGATTCAGGTGCCCAAATCCCACATCTGGGCGTCCGAGTCAGTCCAAAATGCAGTACGGATCCCAAACCGGGCTCTCTGCAAGAGGGTCCGAAACCTTCACGTGCGCCAGTATTAGTACCTACCACCAGCCACGTGTCACTATAGATCGATAATCATGAAGAAGTTCACCAACATAATTCGGGCTTACAACCGGGCGCCCGAATAAGAGCCCGAAATGACTTAGCAGCATATACAATTTTGCACTGCGGTTCTGGGCGCCCGGTTCCATCTTTTGGGTGCCCGAAACTGCTAGAACTTCAGTTTTGGCTAGTTTCAATGCTCTGAGTCCGTTTTTGCGTCCATTTTGCGCCAAAACGCCTCTGGTTGGTCCCGACACTCTACATATGTATTGACCAACTGCTACTACTGTAGTCATTCTGACAGCTAACCCTTCAGGACACCACATCCTCCCTCACTACAAAAGTTTCGTTTTTGAAACCTAAAATAATACTTCAGGTGAAAACCTTAAAAAGGGAAAGATAGAACTCCAGCAACACTGCCTCCGGCTCCCAAGTCACTTCGCGCTCCTCGTGATTGCTCCATAGCACTCTCACATATGGGATGAAGCTTCGGACTTCAGTAACATTTGTAGGCCAGGGCCAATCCTTGATTGCCTCCACTTTATTAAGGTCCACCAAGACCTTACCTTCTAAAATGACATACTCCAAGAATGCAATTTTTCGGAGCCACAATTGGCATTTCTTCAACTTGGCGAATACCTTTCGCTTCTGAAGAACTTGCAACAACTTGCCTAAGATGTTCTTCATGCTTCTTGTCACTTCGGGAGTAGACCAGTATGTCGTCAATGAAGACCACGACAAATTGGTCTAGAAAAGGCTTGAAGACGCGGTACATAAGATCCATAAAAGCCGTCGGGCATTCGTGAGCCCAAATGGCATTAAGGTAATCTCGTAGTGACTGTAACGCGTCCTAAAAGATGTCTTGTGCACATCCTCCAGCTTAATTTTTAATTGATGGTATCTTGATTGAAGATCAATATTTGAATACACGCAGACACCTAAATCTGATCGAATAGATTATCAATGCGCAATAGCAGATACTTGTTCTTAATTGTCACTTTGTTGAATACCCTATAATCCACGCACAATCGTAATAATTCATCCTTTTTCTTTACAAATAACATCGAAGCTTCCCATAGGGAGACATTAGGCTTAGTGAAACCTTTTTTTAGTAGATCTTGTAATTGAGCCTTAAGCTCTCTCAACTTTGCTAGTGCCATGTGATAAGGAGCTTTGGAAGTTGGTGCAGTCCCGGAAACCAAGTCTATGACAAAGTCAATCTCCTGGTTCGACGACACTCCTGGTAGCTCCTGCGAAAATACATTCGAAAACTCTCAGGTTACGAGGATGCCCTCGAGTACCGAAGTCTCAGCTCGATCCTCCAGTACAATGTCCACACACCCACCATTGATCAACTTCTTAGCTCGAGACATGGAGACTGTTATAGTGAAAAGCGAGCTCCTACAACCTCAGTAGAAAAACTTCTTTTGCTCAGGTTCTTGAAAGGTGTGACTCGACTCTCACAATCAATAGTGGCATAGTACCGCAAGAGTCACTTCATCCTAACACAATATCGAAGCCCTCCATCCACCTCAACACCAAGAAATCCACCGGTATGACCCAATCGCCTATCCACACCGGACAGGCAGGGCAATAATCGGGGTGACATAAAATACGTGGTCCGGTACTTACACCCACTTGGTGTCCGTGGAGATGCGAATTCCATGGGTAGTGGCAAATGTTCTACTGATGAATGAATGTGATGCACCTGTATCGAACAATGTCGTGCATCTTTTATCATTAAGTAAAATTATACCTGCTACAACGTCGTCGGCTGCCGACTGCTCTTCCACCTGAGTGATAAAAATCAAACTATTTGGTGCTTGTCGTGCCCCCTTCTGTTGCCGTGATGCGAAGGGACGTCCACCCGAGAGAGCGACAGATAGTGCCCCTAAATACTGCCTTGGGGTAGATAAAATTAAAGCTAAAGACGGGGCCGGTGATGCGCCCCTGGTTCAACCGGCCGCCATGTTGCCCGGTTGGCCACATATATAGCATCTCCCCTCGTGCTCCTAGCACTACTAGACCCGATGTGCTCCTCTATAAATCATGCACTAGTCACGGGGCCGAGAAGCATATGACCCACGTGAATGGGACTATGGGCACATGTGCTTAGGAGGCCGCTTGGAATTGGATTGACTCCCAGAGCCACCCGAAATTTGCTTCTTTTCCTTCTTCTTGCCTTTCTCAAAGGCCTTGTGCTCTCGACGCACCACGACCTCGCCCCGCTCTACCAATCGGGTGCGATCCACCACCGCCTGAAAGGTTTATAGATTGAGTGGCTAGACCTCTGCGTAGATGCCCGATCGAAGGCCCCACTCGAAGCACCGAGCCTTGTTCGCCTCATCCCACACCACGAATATGATACAACTCACGATGCGGGAGAACTCTTGCTCATATTCCTGCACCATGTGGTTCCCTTGATGGAGGTTCTTGAAGTCGTCCTCCATTTGTAGTTTGGCACTGTCGGGAAAATAGGATGCAAAGAGGAGTTCTCGAAACTTCTCCGATGTTGGAGGTGGCAAGGCGGCATCGGCTCGCTTGTTTTTCTTCGATTTCCACCATTTGTGGGCCCATAACCCATAGGTCCCAGGATTGGCCAATTGGACCTTGTCCCGGTCTGGTATATAAAAGTCCTCGAACAACTTCTCAATGGTGTCAACTCACGATTCAACCATTAATAAATTGTTGTATTCATTACTAAAAATCAGTGGGTTGAACTTTCTGAAATTAGCGAGGCTCTCCATAGCTCGCTCCTGCTCTGCCCACTAAGCCATGTGCTCAGTGGCGAAAACATCACAATCCATCCTAGGGGGCACCTCTCTCATCGCCCCCGATGGCACAGGGTGCACCGACACGGGCGCGACCGTCATTCCGATGCTCTCCAAACCTATTCGAATAGGAGGCGAAGGGGTGTACTGTTGGCTCGCCTGCACGGCCCTAATTTGATACGCATAGAAGTCGTGGAGCCTGTAACGCTCCATACTTGTATTTCTTCTATTTTGACCTATGTTCTTTTGAAATTTGGACCTTTTCGTAAATATTAAAAGTTGAGGGGCATGGCGGCATATTGTGTAATTAAATCTCTAATTCTTAATTCCCTTTCCTCTCCTATTCCTATCACAACCACCCACCTCTCATTCTTTCTCTTCTCCCTTGCATCCGTACGGTCTCCCTCGCACGCTCACGCGCGCGCGCGACGCCGTTCGATCATCGTCATCGTCGCCGTCATCAATGGTCGCCGCTGCCGTAATCCTCATCCATTGGCATTTTAGTTTGCCCCCAACGGCATCTCGTCGTCGTCGCTTCCGTCTTTGAAGAGGTTCTTTTCCTCTTATCTCTTTATCTCTTTATCTCTTTTACTCAAATCTTGAGAACATCCAACCTCTTTGTTCATGGTTATGTTGTTATTTTTGAATACTTATCTCTTGATGATTGAAATTTGAAACCATTAAAATCTGATTTCTATTGATCTAAATTAATATTGATTATACTGTTAATTTTTTTATCATGTATTCTCTATGTGATTTAGTTGTGTAAATTCTGTACATTCTACATGTTATTCGGAATGCCCTTTAGGTGTTCAATAAAATGCCTAAGAGAAAGCAAATGTCGTTTTTAGTTCTAATCTTGATCCCATCTGATTACTAATTGTAAATTTATGTTTCAACACCTAAAAACCCTCTTTTTGAACACTAGAATCTTCGTTTATTATTCAAAATTTCATTCATGTTATCTTACTTCCTTAAATAATTTAATTCTTAAAACTCTTCATCTTCTTGATTGATAGTTGATTTTCGTTGATTTATTATTCTAAATCTCCTTCGTGCTCCATCTTAACCTATTTGCATGTATTTGTTACCGACCTTTTCAACCTATGTGAGCCTATCTGAATTTAATTATTTGTATATGCTTTTCCTTCTAATGCTTATGTCATCTTTATAATTTTATTTTTAATAGCTTATAGAGAATCGTAATTTTTAGTTTAGGGTATGTTTGGTTCGACGTAAAACTGCTCCGAAAATTTTTTTTCGGTTGAAAAGTAAATTTCCGGCGTTTGTTTGCTCGTAAAAAAATTTTCTCGAAATTTTTTTTTTACAGATCGAAAGGAAAAGGGGGTTTTCGTTTTCCGCTTTCTCCGAGCGGAAAACAAAAATTTTCGCCGCTCAAAATCGCAGCGTGGGGGGGGGGGGCGAGATGAGCAGCACGCGGTCCACGAGGTGACCTCCACCTCGTGGACCGCATGAGAGGGAGTCCACGGACCGTGGACTCCCTCTCCCCCTTCTATTATATAAATATATATATATAAAATATATATATATATATATATATATATATATATAAATAGTATTTTATTTTGTTTATAAATATGTTATTATATAATATTTTATTTATAAATATTATTTATAAATATATAGAAATTTTTATTTATAGTATTAAATATATACTATATACTATTATATATTATATTGCATTCTTATTTTATAATATATTTTAAATATATTTTATTTGTAAATATAAATTATAATACTAATATATGTAATATGATAATTATTATATATTAATAATATATATAATATATAAGAAAAAAATATATATATAATAATTTTTTATTTATAATTTTTCCTCTTTTTTTTTCCTCCCAACCAAACAATCGTAACGGAAAACTACTTTTTTTTCCTACAAACCAAACACTCTAGAGCGTAAAATTTATTTTTCTCCGAAATTTTTTTTTCCACGAAAAGCTTTTTTCCACGGTTTTACGTGGAACCAAACATACCCTTAGGTTCTGTTGATTGACTCCCTTCGCATTTTTGACTGCATAGCTTCTTAGCTTAGAAGCTACTTTTGAGGTAAGCGACTGGACACCCGTTAGTTTTTCGCAAAATAATTTAGAAAAATACTTTGATTGTGTGAAAATCTTTATTTTATAGATTTTAAAAATTATTAAATATTTCTGAAAACTGAGCTTCAACTATGATTGACAGGTTATTTTAGCAAAAGAATTTTGAAATTTGATATCTATTTTGTAAATTAGTGGTTGGATGAACATTTTTAATATAATATCTCTTGGTATTCTGCTATGCTAATGTTGGCCATGTCGAGATGTATTCTGTTATAGAATCTAGCTTCATCTCTGTATTGTGCCTTCGGGTGCCTGCACCTATCTGCGCTTCTGTTCTGTATTTGCGCTTTCGAGCGCCTCTATTATGTATCTGCACCTTCAGGTGCCTCTGTTCTGTTTTGCGCCTACTGGGCCTTTGGATCTCGCCAACGGTTCACACAATATAGTTAGTTACCGGAGACTTAATTTTTATTTCGTTTATTTGCTGAAAGAGAAAATATTTTGTAAATTTATAGTTTCTATTTGATCTGAATTTTAAATTCTGATAATCTCTATTTTTTGAAATTTTGCAAATTAAAAATTAGTCGCTTAAATTAATTTCTGTGTGAAAATTTACTTCAGAGCTTTTGTTATTTATTTATTCGTCTGCTTAATCTGGTTGCTTACCCAGGTACTGAGACTGATTTGCCGGGCGCGGGTGGGACCGAGTGAACGTTAGATGTAGTTATTGTTTGAATTTAGTTTCTTTTGTTTTTTTATGTCTGGTATAGTTCGATGTGAATATTTGAACTTCATAAACTATCATTTTGGTTATCTGCTTCTGTTTTGTTATTTCTTTGTACCCCGTCTTTATATTTTTTTTGAGAAAAAAGGTAGCATGCTACCCGCTTCATTCAATAAGAGTATGAACTAGGCTACATTAGTGAGGCAACAGGGCCTCGGAAAGAGCGGCAAAAGAGAGGGAGAGAGAAACAACAAACGGCAGACAAAAAAAAAAAAAATCCCAAAATCAAAAATAAAACCTACAGTTTGAGAAATGTGATATATCAACTGCCTTCAGCTACAGTGATCTTTCCAAAGCTACCTTAATTTACGGATTTCGCTTAGGGTGTAGTCTATATTATTTTCCAAATTCTGGAATATTCTGTTATTTCTCTCCAGCCATACGACCCACCAGACCACGGTAAGCGTCAGAAGGTTTTTCCTTCTGTTTGTATTATCCATCTGCATTCGACATGCTTCCCAAAGATCCTTAGTCGTCGTGTTGCTTAAAATAGCATCAGGATTAGGTAGGAGACAGAAAGCAGGTATTTGACACAAACACACTTCATGAATAGGTGGTCTATTGTCTCGAATTCAACAGCACAGAGCACACAATTTTGTTCCCCTTGCTAACCCCTTTTTTGTAGATTATCAGCTGTAAGAACTTTTTTCTCAATACAAGCCAAACGAAGATCTTAACTTTCTCTGGTATCTTCAGCTTCCAAATCTGTGAGGTGGTTCGGTCTATAACTCCACCATGCTTAAGAAAACTATAAAGTGATTTAACTAAGAACTGATGTGAGTAGGTCCATCTCCATTTGGCCAAGTCCTGTCCATCATCCACAACTATGTGTATGAGTAATCCTTTCAAATCATCCACCATACCCCGTCTTTATATTATTTATGGTATCCGGTGGACCGAATTTTCTTTTGTGTTTCGTAGCAAACTTTAGTATTATATATGTGGGAATACATTTTGATTCTAGTTGAAATTCAATTGTTAGTCTCATCTTTTGATTCGTTGGATTTAATGAAAAATTTTATGATCATCATTTTGTCTGCTTTCTGTCTAGTTTTGTAGCCTTGCATAGCAGGTATGCGGCGTCTGTTACGCCTCAGGTTTGAGGCGTGACAGAAATTATGATATCAGAGACATTGGTTTAAGATCTCTTGGAACTTTAAAGGTATAGGACTGTGAGAACTTATTCGGACGTGTTAGGATGGGTAGAAGTAGGCGTATATTTGATTTTGTTTCGTCATTGCTTTATAGTTTCTGTTAACATCCTGTATTTATGTGTTTGTGATCCTCTTTCTTGCTAAGATGGTGCGTCCATCCCGCCATAGCAACACCAACAACGAGCAACCCAGGAACCCACCCCCCTCGTCGGATCTGGAGATGCGGATTTGAACGCCACGTTGGCTTCACTTCTGAAGACTACATCCTTACCAACGGTTCCACCTCAGACCACTGCTCCGCCTACTATCCAGAATCCGTTGCAATCGACCGTAGCACCTCAGACGAACGCTCCGACTTTTGCTCCGCTTCTACAGCAGGCTGCTAGTACGGGGATGCCTTCGACAACTGTTCCCACTACTATTCTATTTTCGCTGTCGACTACTCTTCCTGATTTTGTTCTGCCTTTGCAGCAAACTACTGTTCCAGTCCATCCCACTACCCTACCTCAGTCGAATGCTCCAACAACCCACTTACTGCAGAGCACAACGATGGATCCCCTGGTCGCCACATTAATACAAGCTGTTGTCGGGTTAGTTCAGACTCAGCAACAGAATTTGCAACAGAATCCCTCTCCTAGTGCCGCTGAGTCGAGCTCTAGAGTTCGAGAGAGAAGCATCAACGAGTCTAAGAAATCTACTTCTGCACCTTTTTTAGGCACTACAAATTCAGACGAAGCGAAAACTTGGATCAAGGAGATGGAGAAAGCATTTATGTCCATGGAATGCACTAATGAGGAGAAAGTCAAATTTGGGACATTCATGCTTCAAGGCAGAGTAAATAATTGTGGGAAAGCGAGTTGAGAACCCTCACAATGATTTAGCCGCCCTTTTGTGAAAGGATTTTTTATCAGCATTCTATTCCAAGTATTTTTCGAGGAGTAAGCTTCGCCAGCTTGAGAGACAGTTTCTGAATTTAAAGCAGGGTTTGATGTCTGTGGAGGAATACGAGGCTGAATTTGATTGACTTTTCCACTTCGCCCCGAAATTGGTGGATGATGATGAGTCGCGGGCCAAGAGGTTTGAGAAGGACTGAATGGACATATTCGCACTGGCCTCGCACCGCTACACCTACAGACATACGAGGATGTCGTTTCCAGAGCAAAATCCTTGGATTCAGTATGGAGATAGACTCGGGAGGTGCGAAATGCAAATCAAAAGAAGAGGAACAAAGAATCTTTCAAAAGGGGAGACTGGAGTGCAAGAGAATCGGACAGATCTAATGACTCTGGGAGGTCGCGTAATACGCCTGCTCCTCGTGGTGGACCACCAAATCGAGATCAGAAGCCGAAATGTTCATTTTGTGGCGGATCGCATAAGGATTCGGACTGCAGACACGTCACTGGTGGTTGCTTCAGATGTGGTGATTTGAACCATCGGATAGCTCAGTGCCCTCTGCGTAGCACTGACTCAAGCACTGGATCCAAGCCTCAGTAGAAATCAACTGCTCCAGCCGGTCATAATCGTGCCCCTCCTACCGGTCAGTCAAGAGGTGGAAGACCTCGAACACAGGGTCGTGTCCAGGCTCTCTCCCAACAGGATATCCAGGCATCTAATGCCGTAGTCTCAGATATTCTGCCCGTAACTTCTGCTTTTGCTCGTGTTCTTTTTGATTCTGGAGCTACCTATTCCTTTGTATCTTCTGCTTTTGTTCGAAAATATTTGTTCTTTTTGTGTGTTGGTACGCCTTTGGGGGAGTAGCTTGTGATTGATCGGATTTGTCAGAATATGGTCAGAGTGGACAATAGTAGTTTGTTGGCAAACCTCCATGTTATGGACATGCGAGACTTTGATGTGATTCTGGGGATGGATTGGTTTTCGTCCTATTTTGCTACTCTGAACTGTCGGGAGAAGCGAGTGGAATTCAACATTCCTAGGGTGGCAGATTTTGCTTTTCTCGAGAGTGGAGCTTACACCCCACCTCCGATCATTTCTTTCTTGCAGGCTACTCGTCTCTATATTGCAAAATTATCCCCCAACTCTTTTATATTGCAAAATTACCTACCTCAGCCTTTACGCCGGGTTTCGGGTGCCTGCCCGAACTTTTGGGCACTCGAACTAGTCGTAGTTGCACCTGGTCGAGAAACCGGGAGTCCAATAGATCCGTCCGCTTCACAACCCGATTGTCCGAAATGGGAATCAGTTGTCTGATTGTTTATTCCTTCACGTGAGGGGTGCACTTGGATTGAGCATCCGAATGGTATATCGGACGCCCGCTAGAGACCATCTGAAAGGTATTCCGGGCCAGAGAATTTCGGGTATCCGACTCCTTAATCCAGCAAAACCCACTCTTGGGTTGGGAGTCTGAAAGTTTTTCGGGCGCACCATAGTGGGATTCCGAAATGACATCCGGGTGCCTACAGGGCATTTCGGGCACCCGATACCTAGACTCCTCACTAATCAAATCTCTAGAAGAGCGCCCGGGTCTGCAATGGACCATTCAAAAGTCATTTCGGGTCATTTCGGGCTCCCGATCTCCTGTTCCGAGTGTTCGAATTGGTCTGCTCAGTTTTCTAAGTTTCAAGACTATTTTGATTCGAATCTTTCTTGATTCGATTCGATTTGAACTAGGTCTAAACATCTCAAAATCTATTTTTAATCATATCTAGCATGACTTAATCCGTACTTTGTCAATTTAGTTAAAGTCCGGTATATTACAATATTGATCAGGGAGAGATCAAAAGAGGGCGCCATCCGTCTCATCCAACACCTTCCCAAATCCTCTTCTTTCCCACTCTCTCACCCAAGTAGCGATTTTGGTCACCTTCTCCGCCCGTGGTTTTGTAGATGCAGTTTTGGGTTTTTATTTTTTTTTTCTCTCCTCTACCTCTCTCTCCCCAAGCCGATGTGCGCCCATCTTTCCTCTCCGTCGCCACATCCTTCTCAGCTACTACCTCCACCGCAGTCGAAGGGCCGCGACCTCCTCTGCTCCCCTTTCGTCCCTTTCGCCCTCGCTCGAACCCTCTCGAACCTTCTCGAAGCTTCTATCAATCTCTTTCTTTATAGGGTTTTTGTAGACCGTATAACACGGTCTATGGCGGCGTGGTTGTCACGCCCTGGGCTAGTTTTAGAAGCGGAAAATACGTGCCAATTTTTTTTGAAAGCCTAGCCCGCGCCACGTACAGACCCGCCACAAATACAGGGTCCACTGTACACACGGACAGAGCCTCCCCTGTATTTGCACGGCGTACACAACATACAACAGGATCACAACCACCATTCATTCATCACAACAACACAACAGCTCAATAAGATTCATACAGCTAACAGTCCTTAAACCTGTATGAATCTAAGCAAGTCCTTAGGCGAAGGATGATGCGATGCACAAACAACAGATCATTCTAGAAAATTGCTCCTTACCTAGAAGCTTTATTTTGAAACCCTAATATCAAACATTCAAGAATCATTTGAAAACCGTTCTCCACACGAGAACTCTCTTTTGAAATCTCAAAAGTCGATCGATCGAAAATTCATTTGAAAACTGTTTCCCACACGGAAACCTTTATTTGCAAACGCTACCACGAGGGGTAGAAAACCAAGATGTGCGACATAAAGCAACAATGATAGATCTAAAGCATCAGCATCCAATGAGTCTAAGCATGCAATCCACACGTGAATACTAAACCAAATCCACAATATCTAAGCATGCAAGAAAGCACATCCAAAATATAACTGTACCAAAACCATAGCATGCTAGACAAAACAACCACAGTGTAACTGAACCATATCCATAACTAACTGATAGAGGATAAGGGTGATAACCAAATCTGGAGAGGGAAGCCTCACAGGTCGGGACCTCTAGTACCACTAACTAGGCGTGCCTCGCTGCGTCCCGACTCTCACCACCCTGCTCACCTGAAAACAACAACGAGGGCGGGGGGTGAGAATATGTAAACATGTCTCCCCTCCCAGTGGGTACCGCAAGCCGACAAAGGCGAGGTGTACACACCGGCACGAGGGTCAACAAAAGATAGATAAGGTAAACAGTAGCACAAGTAAGTATGAGGCTGACATACAACTGAACAACTATGCTACTGTAAGCAACTAGTATATGCATCAATGGAGATAACCACAAAGTAAACCCAATCCATAGCCACCGGGACGTATCCCTGGCACTGTCACAACCTGCTCATCTCTCGGCACATAAACCTTCTGCACGCAACGCATCAAGGCTCACGGGTCGGAACCAAACTCAACGAACCTTTTCCGGAAAAGAACACCCCCAGGCGGTGGATCAGACCGCTGGTGTACGTGAAGTGCTAGAAGAGCTGTAACGATCGATGCGAATGCTCAATCCGCAGAATGGCAACGAGCCGTGAAGCAACTGATAAACCACAACGAGGATCGCTCGGAACAACATGCGATCACTACCGACCAACTGGGTCGTCTCAATAATCATGAAAACTACAACTACTCTACTATCCAAGCACACATAAGTAGAGTCAACGAGAGTCAAGTGAACTAATAACTGAAATGCAAGAGAAGGGATAGAAAGGTATCACCGTAGTCCACTGAACCGACTCCGGATCGAAGTACCCACCTGTAGGTAAGATCAAGCCTAACACCGATGGCTCTCGGGAACCGCAACAGGACCTATGAAAGACTCACAGGGTCAAGGTCCACCAAGTCGACGCAAAACACAAAGCTCTCACATCCCGAAACCGACGGATCGCCCGGAAAATCCACCGGGACGATCCCGAAACCACACTAAGCCCCAGAGGGGTACCAATCAGCCAACCAAGTCCTCCGCTGTCCCCCAAACACACAAAACAAGGTGGCGGGACAGCAAGCACAAGCTCGGGGTGCCACGACCACAAACGCACCCGAAAAGGCTTCCCGGGTTCCCGAAAAATACCGATTTGGCACCGGAACCCCCTCGTCACTCATCCGCTGTCCTCGGAACTTCAGGACAGCGATGAGGAACAGCCAACGAGGCTAAATGACGAAGCCAAGTCACTCACAAAAATAGCAAGTGAGTCGCACGACTAAAAACACGCGTTTCGCCGATTAATTCATCGAAAAACGAATCGAAAATAAATCCGAATCTCCGCGAAGGGCGAAGGGGTTGGACAACCAGTCAACAGGGCCTCAAGGATCATGCCCTTGCTGCCCGCAGCATCGCAACGCTGCCACAATCACCAAAGTCCCAAACGAGCAACAAAAACATACATACAAGCAATAATTTAGGCCGTTAGAGCAATCCGTACGTCCGCACGACCTTCCGCAAGCACCAGCGGATAGGTAACAACGTAACGGAGGCCATGCTCATAGCCCCACTATGACAGGACCAGTCGCAAGCCCAAAAAATCCATAAAAATAGTGAATACATGCGATAACATAGCCCGACAAAGGCCGAACAGTGAAACGGCTCCACCAAACCGAAATCTAAGGTGAGCATGATGATCAGCGCATCGCCGCGATCATCGTGCTCACCTTCCCGGACTTCGGGAGGCCTCGGGGAGCTCAAACACAAACAAGCGGCCCAAACAAAGCAAAAAAGGGACCCCGGCCGGAGCAACAAGCTCCGGCCGGCTGCCGGCCGACATGCACGGCCAGCGGCGGCCAGGGATGGGTGCGGGGGAGGTGAGGAAGAGGGGGCTCACCTCAGCCGGTGACAGGAAGCGGCGGCGGCGGCGCGGGAAGAAGGCCCACTCTCGGGTTGGCTAGGGCACGGCGGCTGTCACGCCCCGCCGGCCCTTTAACACCGACTAGGTGGAAAGGATAACCGCACGGGCGCATGCCCCAGACCCGCCGAACGAATAGAGTCTTTTCTACCCGCCCAAGGCGTCACAACACAAGCTTATCCACAATGTTCCAACTAGGAACGGAGCACAAGAGTTGCACAAGGAAAGCATCAACATAAAGAAGTTCTACTTCTATTACATCACATGGCACAATATACATGTCCAATTTTTTCTTTTCTTTCACTTTCATTCCATACACTATGTTCCAAAACGATGGAATATACAATTTTCATACATGAAATGAAAATCCCCTATACTATCATAGTCCAAAACTAGGGGTACAACTCTAGGTATCACCAAAATGGAAGGGCCGCTATCTAAAGAGCCAAACCCTTGCCTCGCTCCGCCGCCTCACTCGCGGAAGGACCTGAAAAATGTGGGGTGAGAACTATATACATAGTTCCCAGTGGGTAAGGCCACCCAAGAGAGAAGCTCGACCCACCAGGTCCAAAGAAACACCATATGCATAAGTTAGATCACATATAACTATGCAACAATTATTTACATGCTTGTAAATAAACATAAAGGATGCAACCAAATGAAATATAATTTATCATTCTCTCCTAGGTTCATCCTATGTCTCACATTGACTAAGTTCATTTACTTGTCATTTACTTATGGTTTCGGAATCGCCGTCTCACCATAATTGTTCCAACATCCAAGGAGTGAACTCGTCACCTCCTAGTTCGAGTAGCGAACTCGTCGCATACTCGGGATAGCAAAATCGTCGCCTACCCCGTCTCAACACCGCCATTACATGGCATGGATAGCGAACTCGTCGCATATCCGGGATAGCAACCTCGTCGCACATCCCCTCTCGACACCGCCAACTCAAGGCGTGGTAGCGAAATCGTCGCCTACCCGGGATAGCAAACTCGTCGCACATCCCGTGTCGATACCGCCAACTCGTGGCATGGTACCGAAATCGTCGCCTACCCGGGATAGCAAAATCGTCGCACATCCCGTCTCAACACCGCCAACTCATGGCATGGTAGCGAAATCGTCGCCTACCCGGGATAGCAAAATCGTCGCACATCCCGTTGTTCACATTTTTCACTTGCCAACCTAAGTCTCATGACCTTAGGTTCAAGTCATTAAGTCTCGCCTATGTTCAATAACACTAGGCTTACTTTTCCATTATCAACCTAGGTTCCATGACTCTAGGTTCCAATCTCATGTCAAACCTATGTTCAATGACACTAGGTTTCAATCTCACATGTTCCAACCTATGTTCAATAACACTAGGTTTAATCCTCATGTCCAAACCTATGTTCAATAACACTAGGTTTAACCTCATGTCCAACCTATGTTCAATAACACTAGGTTTAACCATACATGCAACCATGCAACAAGTATTAATATTTGAATTATACTTGAAATATACATCATGCAATAGGATCTCATTGTTCATCCTATCATGATTTTTACCTTTGCCAACATGCAAATTCTAGGGTTCACAACACATACCATTTTATCTTTAAATGGATATTTACCCTAGACATGGAAGTGACCTAATCACTTCGGTAAACACAAACCCACCTCAAGAGCTTTCAAATCCTTGTATTCTTCAAGCTCCTAAGTGTCCAAGCTTTGAGTTCTTGCTTCAACCCAAGCTTCTACAAGAAAACGGTTCGTTACTCATTACGAACCCTAAATTCAACTCAACATGTGAAATCAAGTGTTCTAACATGATTTCCTATGCCTCAATTGCAATTCCCGAAGGTCCAAATATTTTTAGAACCTCTCATTGCAAAAGCCCCAAATCTACCTAGGGTTTGCATGCATGCAAGCCAAACCCTAGATTTCATAGCCAATCTCCCACCACTTGTGGTTTAGATTGCCTAGGGTTTCCAAAAACCTCATTTCAAAGGATTAAATCCTAGGTTCAGACCCTAAATCACAAGAACTCACCTCAAAGCCCTAGCTCCCAAGCTTCTTCTTGCACCAAGAAGCTATTTTGCACTTTGGAAATCCTTTTCCAAGCTTCAATCCACCACTTCTCCAAGCTTTGGAGAGATCTCTAGAGAGAGGAAGTGAGGGAGAGGGAGAGGGAGAGGGAATGAGAGGAAAAATGGAGGAGTAATGAGGAGAGGGACTCTAGCCCTCTATACATAGCCCATCCCCCACGAAATTACCAAAATACCCCTCACTGGGCATTCTGCCTCAGCCGGGTCCGGACCTTGCGAGTAGGGTCCGGACCCCGCACTGATAACTGGTCAGTGCGCAGGCCGGGTCCGGACCTTGTTGTCCGGGTCCGGAACCCGTACGCACCCCAACTCGGAGACCGGTTCGGGTGCGGACCGTGTCATCCGGGTCCGGACCGTGGCTGCCCGCGGACTTCATTGTCCGGACCCCAGCTTCCAGGGTCCGGACCCCGTGAGCAGTTTTGCTCCACTTGGTCCCTTTTTCACAATTTTTCGATTTTCAGGTTTCCACTCGTACCCATAATGTTTCGAAACCTTCGGAACCCAATTCCACACCAGCCATTACCGGCTCTTTCCGAACTTCATCAAATTTAGTAAAGTTCGAAACAACGCACCGAAATTCAAAGTGCTACATTCCTCCCCCCTTAAAGAGAGTTTCGGCCGCGAAACTAAATCATACCTCCGCTGGACTCAGCGAAGAGGTAAGGAAACCGCTCCTTCATCGAGCTTTCCAATTCCCACGTGGCCTCGCGTTCACCGTGATTCGTCCATTGTACCTTTACATAAGGAATTTCACGGTTCCTCAAACTTTTCACCTCGCGACCCATGATACACAAGGGAAATTCCTCATAAGTCATATCCTCATGGAGCTCTATAGGCACATACTCGAGGACGTGCGCCGGATCATACACGTACTTGCGGAGCGTCGATACATGGAACACATTGTGTATCCCCGCAAGTTTTGGTGGCAAAGCTAGCCGGTACGCCACGGATCCCACACGCTCCAAAACCTCATAAGGTCCAATGTAACGGGGACTCAACTTACCCCGAACACCGAATCGCTTCACCCCTCTCATGGGTGATACTTTCAAGAAGACGCGGTCTCCTACCGCGAATTCCAAATCTCGTCGGCGTCGATCCGCATAACTCTTTTGTCTGGATTGTGCCGTCGATAAGCGTTCGCGTGCCAAACGGACCTTTTCCTCCGCTTCACGCAACACTTCCGGTCCTAAGACCCTTTTCTCGCCGACTTCACTCCAATGAATAGGAGAGCGGCATTTTCTTCCATACAAGGCCTCAAAAGGTGCCATTCCGATGCTAGATTGATAGCTATTATTGTAAGCAAATTCAGCCATCGGCAAATGAGTAGGCCATGCACCCTTGAAGTCCAACACACACGCTCGTAGCATATCCTCCAAAATCTGAATTGTTCTTTCCGATTGACCGTCGGTTTGAGGATGAAATGCTGAACTGAAATCGAGCCGTGTACCCAAAGCTTCTTGCAAGATTTTCCAAAAATGCGATGTGAAACGGGGATCTCGATCTGAAACTATCGAGGTCGGGACCCCGTGCAACCGCACAATCTCGTCCAGGTAGACTTGCGCTAACTTGTCCCCCGACCAAGTGGTGTGGATTGGCAAAAAGTGTGCTGACTTTGACAAACGATCCACCACCACCCAAATCGCGTCGTGGCCACCTAATGATCGAGGTAAGCCCACAACAAAATCCATCGCGATATTTTCCCACTTTCAAACCGGAATGGGCAATCCTTGCAATTTTCCTGCCGGAAAGCGACGCTCGGCCTTCACTTGTTGGCACACTAAGCACTGTGCCACAAAGCGTCCCACATCAAGTTTCATCCCCGGCCACCAATAATGTAGTTTGAGGTCCTTGTACATTTTGGTGCCGCCCGGGTGAATCGCATAGGGAGAAGTATGAGCTTCTTTCAAGATCTCCCCATGAATATCCTCGACTTTTGGCACACACAATCGATTTCGAAATCGAATTGCGCCCTTCGAGTCTACATGAAAATCACCGGCGCGCCCGCTCTCGATAGCACTCCGCACCGTTTGGAGTTCCGGATCACCGGATTGCTTTTCTTTTATTTGCTCCAACAGGGTTGGCCAAATCTCGAGATTCATAAGTCTAGCGGGGACGCCCGGGGCCACGATCTCCAAGTCAAATCGGCCCATTTCTTTTATCAACGGCATTTGTCCCGTCATCTCAATTGCGAAGTTCTCCACGGATTTCCTACTGAGCGCATCGGCCACCACATTGGCTCTACCGGGGTGGTACAAGATGGTCATGTCGTAATCTTTTATCAACTCCAACCACCTCCGCTGCCTCAAGTTCAACTCCTTCTGAGTGAATAAATACTTTAAGCTTTTGTGATCCGTGTACACCTCACAATGTTCCCCGTACAAGTAGTGTCTCCACAACTTGAGTGCGAAAACCACCGCCGCAAGCTCTAGGTCGTGGGTGGGGTAATTTTGCTCATAGTTTTTCAACTGTCGAGAGGCATATGCTATTACTTGTCCTTTTTGCATAAGCACACACCCAAGACCACGTCGTGATGCATCACTATACACCACAAAGCCCTCCCCCGCAATCGGCAAGGCGAGAACCGGAGCCGAAGTCAACCTTTCCTTTAGCTCCTTAAAGCTTTGGTCTCATTCCTCGCTCCAAACATATTTGGCTCCCTTGCGGGTAAGACGCGTTAGTGGACCGGAGATTTTTGAAAATCCCTCCACGAACCGCCGATAGTATCCCGCAAGACCCAAAAAGCTTCGCACCTCCGTGACATTGGTCGGGCGAGGCCAATCCTTGATTGCTTCAACTTTCGTAGGGTTCACCGATACTCCTTCCGCGGAAATTACGTGACCCAAGAAAGCGACCTCACGAATCCAAAATTCGCACTTTTTCAATTTGGCGAATAACTTGTTCTCTCGAAGAACTTGAAGCACAATTCTTAGGTGCTCTTTATGTTCCTCTTCACTCCGAGAGTAGACAAGAATATCATCTATGAACACAACCACAAATTGATCCAATAGTGGTTTGAACACACGGTTCATTAAATCCATGAACACTGCCGGGGCATTGGTAAGCCCGAAAGGCATAACCGTGAATTCATAATGTCCATACCGCGTCCTAAAAGCGGTCTTATGCACATCCTCCGGTTTGATCTTCAATTGGTGATAACCGGATTGCAAATCAATCTTTGAATACACCTGAGACCCTCGCAATTGATCAAATAAGTCATCAATTCGGGGTAACGGGTACTTATTCCTGACGGTCACTTTATTCAACTCGCGGTAATCTACACATAACCGCAGCGAACCGTCATTTTTCCGCACAAATAGAACAGGGGCTCCCCAAGGTGACACACTTGGCTTCACGAAACCCTTGTCCATCAAATCTTGCAATTGTGCTTTCAATTCTTTCAGTTCCGCGGGTGCCATCCTGTACGGGGCCTTAGAAATCGGCGCCGTACCCGGGAGCAAATCGATCACAAATTCTATTTCCCGGTCCGGTGGCATTCCGGGCAACTCCGTCGAAAACACATCCGGGAACTCTTGGACTATAGGAACGTCCTCAAGTCCCAGCACTTCCTTCCGGTCATCCACTACCGTCGCCAAGTAGGCAATGCATCCTCTAGCAATAAGCTTCCTTGCTTGCGACGTGGACACCATCGACGCAAAGAGCGAACTCTTACACCCACGGTACATAAATTCCTTGTGCCCGGGTTCTCTAAACTTCACTATCCGGCTCTCACAATCAATAGTGGCGTGATACTTCGAGAGCCAATCCATTCCTAGGATCAAATCATATTCATTCATTCGATTTAACACCAGCAAATCAGCTGGCATGATCCAGTTCTCAACCCTCACAGGGCAATCCATACACGCATGATGTATACAAAAAGTATGTTCAGGTACTTGCACAGTTCTTGTATGCGTGGCTTCTATGATTTCTATTCCATGTGCAATAGCAAATGATCGAGCAATGAATGAATGCGATGCACCGGTATCAAACAAAGCTCTACATCGAATGCCTTTAATTAACACAATACCTGCCACGACGTCATCCTGGGCAGAAGGCTCCTCCACCTGAGAGGCAAATATCCGCCCACTGGGCGCTGGTCGCTGTCCCTCCACTGGTCTCGGCGGCTGTGCACGGCCTGCCGACATCGCCGCGGGTGGGATGCCCGCAAGCTGCCTCGGTGGCGCAAACGCTGATGCCGACGACGGTGCTCGGCCATCATCCATCGGGCAGTTGTACCTCATATGTCCTTGCTGTCCGCACTTGTAGCACCGGCCCTCACGATAGTCACACTGCTGAGGGTGGTGGGGGCCGCTACAAATCGGGCACTGGGTCGAGGGTCGATTCCGCCAGGACCCTTGGGACTGATTCTGCGACTGCGAGTGCTTCGGGGGTCGCTTTGAGCTAGACTGCCCACCCGAGCCACTCGCCGGTCGTTTCTTCCCTTTTTCCTTCTCTCTTTCCCAAGACTCGCGCTCCTCGTGCGCACATGCATTCCCGTGCTCCACCCAAAGAGCATGGTCCAAGACCTCCGCAAAGGTCTTTAGCTTGAGGGCGTGAACCGCCCGAAAGATCTCCGGTCGAAGTCCGCGCACGAAACAATCGACCTTGTCCAACTCTCCGCGGACAACGTGCGGCACGCAATTGATGATGTACGAGAACTCCCTCTCGTACTCACGCACGGTGCGGTTCCCTTGCTTCAACTTACGGAACCTTTCTTGAAGTTTCCTTTTCTCGCTATTGGGGAAGTAGGCGGCAAATACCATACCCCGAAACTCCTCCCACGTCGGTGGCGGAAGGCTAGGGAGTCGATCACGCCGGACTCCCTTCCACCACACCTTCGCCGATCGCTCTAAACAATGAGCGGCGAGATGCACTTTGTCCCTCTCCAAGGTATATAGATCCTCGAAGAGCGTCTCAATAGCATCGATCCACGTTTCTACGTCCCATGGATCCACGTTCTCCCCGTTGAAGATAGGCGGGTTGAACTTCTTAAACCTCATGAGAGCCGAAAGTGCGCGCTCTCGCTCCGCGTCCTCCATCTCGGAATCGGGCATAGGAGCTCCCGATCCCTCAGCCACAGTCGGTGGTGCAGGTGGCGCCACGGCCGGCGCCGGTGCCACCCCCTCGGCCGGTATCGAAGCAGAGGCCGGAGGTACTCCCGACCTCTCCTCCCGAACCGCAGCCACTTGCTGCGCCATCTCGTCTTGGAGCTTTTTAATTTGCTCCTACTGTCGCTGCATGGCTTCGGCCTGTCGCCGAACCACGCCCATCAACTCGGTCAACTCATTACGAAGACCCGAGTTCTCGCCCTCCCCGAGTTGTTCGGGAGCCGCGCTCGATTCTCCGAGCCCAGCCCTCGTAGGAGGCCGTCCACGTACCATTATCTTGAAAACACAATGACTTTGGTCATTTCATGACCTTCAAAGTCATTCGCAACACTATATTTTACGAAAATAAACGTGAACCCAATCTAGGCGAAAGTCACACAAGGGTCCTTATTCCCCTCACTTGGTTTTCATGTTGTCGGCCGCCAACATGAACACTCTTTGTGAAGAATAAGACACACCTCGAATCTACCTCTATTTCCAACTAGAGGTATAAGGACATAACCCAATCTCTTATCTTTCGCCATAATCAAAGATCTCGTCACTCACGAGCCTACACTCCTAGGGTCATTTCCATCCTAGGGTTTCTTAGGTCAACCTAGACCGTTTCTACTCTCTGATACCACCTCAGTCTGTCATGCCCCGCCGGCCCTTTAACACCGACTAGGTGGAAAGGATAACCGCACGGGCGCATGCCCCAGACCCGCCGAACGAATAGAGTCTTTTCTACCCGCCCAAGGCGTCACAGCACAAGCTTATCCACAATGTTCCAACTAGGAACGGAGCACAAGAGTTGCACAAGGAAAGCATCAACATAAAGAAGTTCTACTTCTATTACATCACATGCCACAATATACATGTCCAAAATTTTCTTTTCTTTCACTTTCATTCCATACACTATGTTCCAAAACGATGGAATATACAATTTTCATACATGAAATGAAAATCTCCTATACTATCATAGTCCAAAACTAGGGGTACAACTCTAGGTATCACCAAAATGGAAGGGCCGCTATCTAAAGAGCCAAACCCTTGCCTCGCTCCGCCGCCTCACTCGCGGAAGGACCTGAAAAACGTGGGGTGAGAACTATATACATAGTTCCCAGTGGGTAAGGCCACCCAAGAGAGAAGCTCGACCCACCAGGTCCAAAGAAACACCATATGCATAAGTTAGATCACATATAACTATGCAACAATTATTTACATGCTTGTAAATAAACATAAAGGATGCAACCAAATGAAATATAATTTATCATTCTCTCCTAGGTTCATCCTATGTCTCACATTGACTAAGTTCATTTACTTGTCATTTACTTATGGTTTCGGAATCGCCGTCTCACCATAATTGTTCCAACATCCAAGGAGTGAACTCGTCACCTCCTAGTTCGAGTAGCGAACTCGTCGCATACTCGGGATAGCAAAATCGTCGCCTACCCCGTCTCAACACCGCCATTACATGGCATGGATAGCGAACTCGTCGCATATCCGGGATAGCAACCTCGTCGCACATCCCCTCTCGACACCGCCAACTCAAGGCGTGGTAGCGAAATCGTCGCCTACCCGGGATAGCAAACTCGTCGCACATCCCGTGTCGATACCGCCAACTCGTGGCATGGTACCGAAATCGTCGCCTACCCGGGATAGCAAAATCGTCGCACATCCCGCTCAACACCGCCAACTCATGGCATGGTAGCGAAATCGTCGCCTACCCGGGATAGCAAAATCGTCGCACATCCCGTTGTTCACATTTTTCACTTGCCAACCTAAGTCTCATGACCTTAGGTTCAAGTCATTAAGTCTCGCCTATGTTCAATAACACTAGGCTTACTTTTCCATTATCAACCTAGGTTCCATGACTCTAGGTTCCAATCTCATGTCAAACCTATGTTCAATGACACTAGGTTTCAATCTCACATGTTCCAACCTATGTTCAATAACACTAGGTTTAATCCTCATGTCCAACATATGTTCAATAACACTAGGTTTAACCTCATGTCCAACCTATGTTCAATAACACTAGGTTTAACCATACATGCAACCATGCAACAAGTATTAATATTTGAATTATACTTGAAATATACATCATGCAATAGGATCTCATTGTTCATCCTATCATGATTTTTACCTTTGCCAACATGCAAATTCTAGGGTTCACAACACATACCATTTTATCTTTAAATGGATATTTACCCTAGACATGGAAGTGACCTAATCACTTCGGTAAACACAAACCCACCTCAAGAGCTTTCAAATCCTTGTATTCTTCAAGCTCCTAAGTGTCCAAGCTTTGAGTTCTTGCTTCAACCCAAGCTTCTACAAGAAAACGGTTCGTTACTCATTACGAACCCTAAATTCAACTCAACATGTGAAATCAAGTGTTCTAACATGATTTCCTATGCCTCAATTGTAATTCCCGAAGGTTCAAATATTTTTAGAACCTCTCATTGCAAAAGCCCCAAATCTACCTAGGGTTTGCATGCATGCAAGCCAAACCCTAGATTTCATGGCCAATCTCCCACCACTTGTGGTTTAGATTACCTAGGGTTTCCAAAAACCTCATTTCAAAGGATTAAATCCTAGGTTCAAACCCTAAATCACAAGAACTCACCTCAAAGCCCTAGCTCCCAAGCTTCTTCTTGCACCAAGAAGCTATTTTGCATTTTGGAAATCCTTTTCCAAGCTTCAATCCACCACTTCTCCAAGCTTTGGAGAGATCTCTAGAGAGAGGAAGTGAGGGAGAGGGAGAGGGAATGAGAGAAAAAATGGAGGAGTAATGAGGAGAGGGACTCTAGCCCTCTATACATAGCCCATCCCCCACGAAATTACCAAAATACCCCTCACTGGGCATTCTGCCTCAGCCGGGTCCGGACCTTGCGAGTAGGGTCCGGACCCCGCACTGATAACTGGCCAGTGCGCAGGCCGGGTCCGGACCTTGGTGTCCGGGTCCGGAACCCGTACGCACCCCAACTCGGAGACCGGTTCGGGTCCGGACCGTGTCATCCGGGTCCGGACCGTGGCTGCCCGCGGACTTCATTGTCCGGACCCCAGCTTCCAGGGTCCGGACCCCGTGAGCAGTTTTGCTCCACTTGGTCCCTTTTTCACAATTTTTCAATTTCCGGGTTTCCACTCGTACCCATAATGTTTCGAAACCTTCGGAACCCAATTCCACACCAGCCATTACCGGCTCTTTCCGAACTTCATCAAATTTAGTAAAGTTCGAAACAACGCACCGAAATTCAAAGTGCTACAGCGGCGCTGCAACGGACGGCGACGGCGGCCGGCGGCGACGCAAGCACCGGCAAGAGGAGGTCGCCGGACATCGACCTGCCGGTGACCGCGACAAAAAAGACCGGCGATGGCAGCGGCGGAGGGAGCTCGGCCGTGGCTGCCCTAGTTGCCCAGGCCGAGCCCGCGGCGGCTGCGGCGGCGCTCCGGCGGCACGGCGACGGCCGGGGAGGTAGGGGGCGGCGCCGGAGGTCCCGAGGGTGGCGGTGCTCACCCTCCAAGGCTGCGGGAGGCGGCGGCGGCTCGGGCCCAGCAGCCTCGGCCTGCTGCTGCCCTAACAGCAGCTGGCAGCTGCTCGGCGGCGCACGGCGGCGGCTCTCGGCGGCGGGGCAGGTCGCCGGTGGTCGTGCCACCTCAGGGGGAGCTCAAGCGTGGGTTCCCCCTGGGTGCACACCGCAGGGAAGGAGAAGAAGAAGAAGTAGAAGAAGAAGAAGAAGAAGAAAAAGAGGAGAGGGAGATGGCCGGGGTTGCGCCGGCCAGGGGGTGGTCGACGGCGGCCGCCGGAGCTCGGGGAGGTAGCTGGGGAGCTGAGGGAGAGGGAGGACACCTCTGGGAGCTGAGGGAGGAGAAGAAGAGAAGAGATCACACTCTCTCTCTCCACTCACACACACACACAACATATACTCACATGCACAATTGCAAAAACACCCCTCAAACAAAGAATATAGCTCCTGGGTCCCTTACAGCAGGAACAAAAAGCCCAGACACCCCTCCACAAGCAATCTCACGCAAAACGGTGCGTGAAACAGGGTCCAGATCGCGAAACTGCAAAATGTACAATTCGACCTCTCAGCGAAGAACATGCAATAACTTTTGATCCGTTCGTCGCATGTGAAACGGATCGCGCCATCGCGTTCAGCACCGCCGAGACATCGAATCTACCATTTTGGATCGTCGGAAACGGACTCCGGATTGCGCCGTTATGCCGTTCTCTCTCTGCAACAAAACTTAAAACAATAAAAATACACTAAATATACTATATATATACATATAGAACTAGACTGGAATACTATCAATAGCACCAAGCTATTGGTGCTATTAGTTTTTTAGCCCTTGGATTGAGAAATGTGTGGTTAGGATGATGTGGGCCCCCTAGGGTTGAGTGGGTGGGTGGTTGAATAGTATAATCTAACGGGTAAAAATAATCAAAGGGTTAAATCTAACGGTGAAAAACTCGATAGCACCAAGCCCTTGGTGCTATCGATAGTATCCCAGCCGGACTCTATACATATATATATATATATATACCCATACATATATATATATATATATGTATACAGGTCAAATACACAGTAAAAGGGGAGAGGAACACAAAATTCAAACATCCAAAATTCGAGTTCTCACAGTGGTCGTAGTGGTGGCAGAGGCAGTAGCGCTCGCCTATGCAAGGGCCATTGCCGATGATTGAGAATTCTTCCTTTGTAAGTCCTCCACCTACGTCTCCGTTGCTTGCGTCGATACGAGCACACCTAGATCTTCTTTTCTGATCCAATTATATGGTCGTTAGGGATATAAGCTTTTGTGTTCTCCTATATTTCACATGAAGTGTTTTGTTGTTATGTTCAAATTGAGATGCCTTTTAGTCGTCAGTTGATTATTTATTAATTTCTTGGAGGAGGCAGCCGCCAAATATAGAATATTGTCTATTAAAAGAAAAAGGTGTAATATTTATTGCGTTTTTGTCCATAATAAAACGGAATCCTATCTGCATATTCTCTTTTCTCGAGTAGAATTACATCAAATGGATTTTTGTTTATTCGGATAAAAAGTTGCATTATTTATAAAATTAATGTGAACAGTAATGAAATTTAGCTGATGGGGATCTCCTCAATAATATTATGTGCTATTATTCACAACTTCCAGTAGAATCTTGATGGTTACCTGTGGAACTGTAATTAAAAAAAAAAAAAAATCATTTTAATACTATTTGGAATGCTCATATTCTTGCTCATTCTGGGGGCTGAAGAAACAAAATCTGTTTTTTTTTTTTAAATTAATTTTCAGGTTGTGCACTATCTGATTACGATTGTGCATCCTGTTCATGTGGTGACGGGCGCTCCTGACTTCGTCTTCACCACTCATGAGATCTAATCTCCCAATCTAAATATCCGCAAGACCTGTAAATCATTAAAGTATTAAGATTCTTTTGAAAAATTATCATAGTCTTGATTAATTCCACTTTTTGTTGTACACCCTTCGACTATTATTATTGTGATTGGAATGGCGTGCTCTCAAGTTTTGCTTAATTGCGGAGCTACGCAAACTGACGCTTTAACAGGGGATATAGGCTTGCTTCTTTGGAGAAAGTATAGTTTTACGTTTTAGTTATGTCACATCAAACTCTATAAGAATGTTCATGTTCCTTGCTTTCTTTTTTTTCCATGTTTGAGCGTGTGTTTGGCCTAAATTCTAAAAAGTGATTTCAAGGTCAAAAATAAATTTTCCTTCAATTTGGTAGTTTTATTTTCAAAATCTAATTTTTGATTTTGAACTTGAATTTTAAATTCAAATTAAATTTTGGATCAAACTTTAAGTTTAAATTTAGATTTTTAATTATAAATTTGAAATTTAAATTTTAAGTTTTAATTTTTAAATTTTAATTTTTAAATTTTAAATTTCAGCTTCAAAATTCAAAATTTAAAATTAAAATTTCAAATTAAAAATAAAATTTTAAATTTTAAATTTTAAATTTAAATTTAGATTTTAAATTTTAAGTTTTGAATTTTGAATTTTGATTTTTGAATTTTAAATTTCAAGATTCAAATCTAGATTTTAAATTTTAATTTTAAAATTTTAAATTATAATTTTAAATTTTAAATTTCAAATTTCAAATTTATATTTTAAATTTAAATGAGAAATAATTATTATTATCCAAAGTTTAAGCTGTCAGATAATAGTATTTTTAATATTTATATTCAATATTCTCCTCATGTCTGGGCTCATGACATTTTGATAGGCCTAAAACGTGGACTTGAATTAAATAGGAGGAAATAATTAATGCTAGGAGCCTAGCGATATGAACTCAGGACCTCCTGCTTTGATACCAAATTAAATTATGTGAAACAATTATCATTCTCCAAAAGCATAAGCAATCAGAGAATATTGTTTTTAATATTAATAGTGTAGCTTGATCCGCGACTGAGGTATCCGACGAAGTTCTCGAAGGCATGCAACATGCTGTAATGGGCTCGACCGCCCTCACGACCCCCTCGGCATCAATTGGGTTTGTGGCTGGGAGCAGGTCCTGTCGGTCCTCTCTAGGACTAATGTCACGCCCCGGGGCCCCAGCGGAAGCTCACCCGGGCGCATGCACAGACCCGCCGTGTACACAAACAACCAACATGCACACAAGGCGTCTAATAACAAGTATGAAAGAAAGGAATAACACAAGTAATCCTAACATGATAATCAGAGCATACATACTAAACAAGTAAGGTCTCAAGGTAAAAGCATGAAATACTATAAAAGTAAAGTCACTACCAAAGTTTAGTACAACATAAACCCAAAAAGGGGCATAGGGTAGTCTCTACAAAAGTGGTCGATACAAAAACACCTCTCAAGTAAAATAAAAGAAAGGTGCGCCACCTAGTCGCTAGCACCCTCGCGATCTAGCTACTCGCAATGCCCTTGCCGCGGTCCCTAGCCTCTCCCGCAGTGGATGGCTCTGAAATAAATCAACAAACCCCAGGGGGATGAGAACTATTATTCAATAGTTCCCAGTGGGTAAGCCGCCGAGAGGAGCGGAGTACACCACTAGGCCAACTGAGGCAAAATAGGGTTAGATAATAAAAGCATATTTATAAATGAAACTTCAATACTACTATGCCTCAAGATATGATCATATTAACATGAACTAAACTACTCATGCACATGTACAAGTATGCAACCTTTTACTATATGAATGTTCACTTTGCATATAACATTAAATATGTAGTCATAAAGGGTACATTAAAAGAGTGTTCACTTGTGCCCTGCCTAATGGCTCCGTGGTAGTCAACACCTCACGCTTCGGTGAGCCTTACCCACGGCGGTTCCATTTCGGCGCTCTCTCTAACACACGGGCGAAACAACTGTCGCTAGGCCATCTCCGGAGTGCCGGCTTGTAGGGACCGACCCTCACAAGCATGTGTAAACGAGCATAGTGGCGAACAAGTAACAATCAATCACATAATATATCTCGTCATGTCTAAAAACATGGAATGTCAACTAATGTCCAAGTTTAGATCGTAATGTCATTCATGTTGTTCTTCTAAGTGAAATGTCATAAGTTCAACTTCGCATTATGGTTCAACATGTCATATGTCATATCTACACTATGACTAGTCCATGAAGCTAAGTGTCATGAGTATTACCAAGTTCATTGTTCCTCTAATGTCACACATGTCTCTACTTGTCTAAGTAGGTGTCTCAACAATCACATAAATGGGTTATTCTATTTCCGTAGCCATTCATGATGCACTATGGATAAATCATGCAATCTTCCTACTACATAGGATATATAATTTGCATATAATAGCACATGAATTTCATGCATTTTACAATTCTACCATGTCATAATTAGTATGAATATGCACTAATTTAAGCTCTTAAGCTACAACGATGACATAGGGGGAATTCACCCATTTCGGTGAGGTCAAACCCACCCGAATGCCCTTCGGGACCTCGCAGTATCCAAAAACAAAGTTGTCCCCTCGACTTCTAGCGCCCTAAAGGAGATCCCCAAGGGGTTAGAACATCGAACAACCAAAATCGAAAAACGACATACAAATAGGGGAAAAAGGGTGAAAATACCTTAGATCAAAAATCTCTTGTCCAATTTCCAAAAAATAGAGTTAGGAGGCCACAAATCCAACCTAACATAACATTCTACACCCATCAATTCCCATTCAAAACCCTAGAATCAAGAAACCCTAAAAAATAAACCCTAGGTTTACCATAATGGGATTTCTCCAACAAAAACCCAAATAAACCCCAAAAGAGGATCAAAAGGAGGAAAACTCACCTCTTTAAAGCTCCAAACAAGATCCAAGGAAGCTAGGTTTGGAGATAAACCTCAAACAAGCTCTTCTCTTCCTCCACCACGTCCACCAAGAACAAGCTAGCAAGCTTGAGTGCAAAAGAGAAGGAAATAGAGATCAAACCCTAGGTTTCCTTCACCAAGAACCCAAAAACCTAGAGAGAGAAAGGGAGAAGAAGCCTACCACTTTTCTCCAAGTCCTCAGCATAATGGCTGAGAGGGGGCTGTGAAGGGTTAAGTTGTATGATGCTACAATTGCCCTAACACCCCTCCAAAAGCCAACATGCGCAAAACAGCTCAAACAGAATTTTCGGTTCTGTATACCGGTATGCGTATGGGCATACCGGTATCCAGCCAGAATTTCTGCAAACCCGAGCCTCGGCCAAGCAGGCTACGCGAAGGGATTCCGGTATGTGCTGATGCCAGTACCGGTATATCAACTCCAATACCGGTATGCGATGTCCCATACCGGAATGCCAGCCCATTCCGGTATCCTCAGCGGGATTCCGCAGAACCCGAGAGCTGCGCAAACCGGTTTATCACTGGATTCCGGTATCCCAGGGTACATACCGGTATGCAATGCCAAAACCTGCAGTTTTGCAGATTTCGACTCCCGGAGTCCGTTTTCGCACTTCTCAAGTCCCGAAAACGCTCCCAAGGGCTCGAAACAAAACCAAAACCTCCAGATTAGTACGGAGTACTAATCTCACACTAGAACCTTGCAATTCGCTAAAGTTCAGTGTACTACATACATCCCTCCTAAAAAGGAGTTTCGTCCGCGAAACTAGAAGTCAAGTACCTTAGGATTCCATCTGAAAAAGATGGGGGTACCGCTCCAACAGCGAGCTCTCCAACTCCCAAGTTGCTTCGCGCTCGTCGTGGTTGCTCCAAAGCACCTTCACATAAGGGATATCTCCATTCCTGAGTTTCTTCACCTCGCGAGCTAGGATTCTCGTCGGATATTCTTCGAAACTCAAATCTTCATGCAATTCCAACGGAGTGGAGTCCAACACATGAGTTGGGTCGAAAACATACTTCCGGAGCAAGGATACGTGGAACACGTTGTGCACTCCCGATAGATTCGGCGGTAAAGCGAGCCGATATGCTACCGGGCCTACCCGTTCCAACACTTCAAAGGGTCCAATAAAACGAGGACTAAGCTTTCCTCGAATACCAAATCTCTTAATCCCCTTTGTCGGCGATACCTTTAGGAACACATGATCTCCTACTTGGAACTCTAATTCCCACCGACGCTTATCAGCATAACTCTTTTGGCGACTTTGAGCTGAAATTAATCTTTGTCGAGCAATGCGAACCTTGTCCTCGGCTTCCTGTAGCACGTCGGGACCCAAAACTAGCTTCTCACCAACTTCACTCCAATGAAGCGGTGATCGACACTTCCTTCCATAAAGAGCTTCGAAAGGTGCCATCTTAATGCTTGCTTGATAACTATTGTTATAAGCAAACTCTGCCATAGGTAGGTGTTGATGCCATCCACCTTGATAATCAATCACACAGGCTCGAAGCATGTCCTCCAAGATCTGAATGGTACGCTCAGATTGTCCATCGCTCTGGGGGTGGAATGCTGTGCTGAAATCCAGACGAGTGCCCAAAGCGTCATGTAAACTTTTCCAAAAGTGCGACACAAACCTAGTGTCTCTATCCGACACAATCGATGTAGGTACACCATGAAGCCGCACAACTTCATCAAGGTAGACTTGTGCAAGTCTCTCTCCTGCCCACGTAGTGTGTATAGGGATAAAGTGCGCTGATTTAGTCAATCTATCCACAATCACCCACACTGCATCATGCCCGGCTTGAGAGCGAGGCAAACCTGAGACAAAGTCCATAGTAATACGCTCCCATTTCCAAACCGGTATCGGTAGACTTTGAAGTTTTCCCGCGGGGAGTCTATGTTCAGCTTTCACTTGTTGGCAAGTTAAACATCTAGCTACAAACTCGCCAACGTCCTTCTTCATTCCGGGCCACCAATAGTACAATTTCAAATCCTTGTACATCTTTGTGCCACCCGGATGCACGGTATAAGGTGCTCGGTGAGCTTCTGTCAATATCCTTTCTTTAATTTCCGCTTCAGCCGGTACACATAATCGATTCAGGAATCGCAGCATTCCTTGATTGTCCACAAGAAATCCATTAGCATGGCCTTCGCTGATTTTGGATCGAATCCTTTGCAATTCTGGGTCAAGAGCTTGCTTCTCCTTAATCCATTCAAGCAAAGTAGGTTGCACTACCAATGCCATCAACCTCACGGGTGTATCGGGGGCTACAACCTCCAACTCCATTCGTCGCAATTCCGCCAATAGCGGGGGTTGAGTAACAAGTAGCATAGCTAAGTTTTCCATCAATTTGCGACTTAAAGCATCCGCCACCACATTCGCTTTCCCCGGGTGGTAGAGAATAGTCAGATCATAGTCTTTAAGTAGCTCCAACCATCTTCGTTGCCTCAAATTTAAATCCTTCTGTGTAAACAGATACTTTAAGCTCTTATGATCAGTGTAGACTTCACAACGCTCGCCATAAAGATAATGACGCCAAAGCTTCAAAGCAAACACCACGGCCGCTAACTCCAAATCGTGGGTTGGATAATTCTTTTCATAATCCTTAAGTTGACGGGAAGCATAAGCTATTACTTTTCCGTCCTGCATCAAAACACAACCCAAACCATTAAGTGAAGCATCACTATAAATCACATACCCTGCTCCCGCAACCGGCAAAGTCAAGATCGGGGCGGTAGTCAAGCGCTCCTTCAACTCTAAGAAGCTCCTATCACATAAATCATTCCAAATGAACTTGGTTCCTTTGTGTGTGAGTCGAGTGAGAGGCATAGATAACTTAGCGAATCCCTCGACAAACCTCCGGTAATATCCGGCTAGACCAATAAAACTTCGAATCTCGGTTACATTAGTTGGTCTAGGCCAATCCTTGATCGCTTCAATCTTCTTAGGATCCACGGCTATACCGTCTCCCGAAATTACATGTCCCAAAAAGGATACTTCGCGGAGCCAAAATTCACACTTCTTCAGTTTAGCGAAAAGTTTCTTCTCTCGAAGTACTTGCAACACTTGCCTCAAATGATCTCTATGTTCTTCGTCGCTTCGAGAATACACCAAGATGTCGTCGATGAACACCACCACAAACCTGTCTAAGTAAGGCTTAAAGACACGGTTCATTAAATCCATAAAAGCTGCGGGGGCATTAGTAAGCCCAAACGGCATAACAGTAAACTCATAATGTCCATACCGTGTTCGAAAAGTCGTCAGGGGCACATCATCAGCCTTGATCTTGAGTTGGTGGTATCCAGATTGTAAATCTATCTTGGAATACACCAAAGATCCTTGCAATTGATCGAACAGGTCGTCAATTCTCGGTAGTGGATACTTATTCTTGATCGTAACCTTGTTAAGCTCACGATAATCCACGCATAGGCGAAGAGATCCGTCCTTCTTCTTCACAAATAAAATCGGCGCTCCCCAAGGTGATACGCTCGGTCTGATAAAGCCCTTATCCAATAAGTCTTGCAACTGCGCTTTCAACTCCTTCAGCTCGGCGGGTGCCATCCTATAGGGTGCCTTTGAAATCGAGGTAGTCCCGGGAACGAGATCCACCACGAATTCAATTTCCCTATCCGGTGGCATACCCGGAAGATCCGCCGGAAACACATCAACAAACTCCCGCACAACGGGTATGTCCTCAATCCGCGGGGTGTCTCCATCCCTCACCACCACGCTAGCTAGGTAAGCTACACAACCACTCCGAATCAAGTGCTTAGCCCGTGCAGAAGAGATAGTCATCGCGAACAGCGAACTCTTGCACGCTCGAAACACAACTTCATCCTTTCCGGGCTCCCGAAAAGTCACAATCCGATCCTTGCAATCGATTGTGGCGTAGTATTTTGTGAGCCAATCCATGCCCAATACTACGTCAAACTCGCCAAGCTTCCGCAAAACTAACAGATCAATCGGCATAATCCAATCCCCTACTCTAACAGGGCAACTAGGGCAAAACTCCCGAATGTCCAAAATGTGGTCGGGGACGACAACATGTCCCGGATGCAAAGTAGGTGCAATCTCGATGCCATGCAACTCGGCAAACAGCCGATCAATAAAAGAATGCGATGCACCAGTATCAAATAAAGCTCTAACTCTGATTCCATTAATTAAAATGATACCTGCGACGACCTCCTCGGCTGCTGTCGCCTCCACAGCCTGAGCCGCATACATGCGCCCACTAGGCGCCTGTCGAGATCCCTCGATCTGCTGCTGCTGAAAGGGCGGTCGCCCCGCCGAGTAGTGAGTAGAGGGGGTCCCACGACCCTGTCCTGGTGGTGTCGGTGCTGAAGCCGATGAAGGCGCTGGGGAAGGACCCCTCTGGCACTGAGATCGAACGTGACCCTCCTGGCCACACTTAAAACACTTGCCACCACGCTGCGGGCAGTGAGGTGGGAAATGAGGACCACCACAAATGACGCAACGCGGCGGTTTTCGGTAATCCGGTGTCTCGCGCGGTGGAGCCGAGCCGCGCCCACCGATTGGCTCCTCGGGTGCTTCGGTGGTTTCTTGGAGTAACTCTTGCTACCTCCTTCGCCCGCCGGCCTCTTGCCCTTCAGTCGGTCCCAAGCTTCGATCTCCTCTCTCGCAATCTCCGCGCCCTTTTCTACAACTAAGGCGCGATTCACCACCTCCCGGTAGGTCTGCAACCCTGCCGCTTGCACCAATCTATAGATCGACGGTCGAAGGCCCGCCTCGAAGATACGAGCCTTATCCTCGTCATTCCTCACCACGTAGGGTACGCAGTGCAAAAGACGAGAAAACTCTCGTTCATACTCCGTCACCGTCATGTCCCGCTGACGCAAGCTGCGCAAATCCCTCTCCATCTGCCTTTTGACACTTGGAGGAAAGTAGTTTGACAACAAAAGGTCCTTGAACCCGCTCCAAGTAATAGCCGCCAAGTCGGTGTTCGGGTCATCCCGAATGTCCGCCCACCATCGATATGCCGCACCGTCTAAGTGATACGTGGCCAACCATACCTTATTCTGCTCCTCCACAAAAGTATCGTGAAAAAGCTTTTCCATGTGGAGAACCCACTTCTCCACCATCCAATGGTCCGCTTTCTCGCCATCAAAGACTTGAGGATTGCACCTCCGAAACTCATTTAGACGCTCCATCAATCTATCTCGCTCTGTCCCGACAACCATCATAGGCAAAACCGTCCTCGCCGGTGATGCCCGCATCGGGGGTGTCATAGCTGTCTCCTCCCTCAGCTCAGCACTGGGTACCACAGGTGTCGGCCCAGGGATAGGCGCCGATGCTCCAGCAGTCGCACCTCCAACAGGCGTAGGTGGCGTAGGATCCTGAACAGTCCTGGTAGAAGCCTGCTGAAGTAATAACTCCTCCATCCTCTTCATCCTTGCCTCCTGTCGACGTGCGGCGTCGGCTTGCTGTTGAGCCGCAGTCGCCTGCTGTGCCACCAGACCCGTCAACGTCGTCAACTGGTCTCTCAACTCGCGGACCTCACTGGATCCGGAGGTTGCAGAGGTCTCCACATCCTCCGTGTCAGCTGCCGCTGCCATCTCGGTCGATTGAGAACGAGTAGTCGGCATTACAAGCTACAATAACATAGAATGCGCAAGTTAGAAAACTTACGCTAACGAAACCCCACTCAGATAATAAAATCCCCAATCATGCGAAAGTAAATGAAGTGATCTCCTAACTAACTCCCGATGTCACGTTGTCGGCCGCCAACGTGACCTCCTAAGAGTTAGGCGTCACACACTTCGATCAAACTCCAACTACTTCGAGAATAAAGACACAACCCAATTGTGTTACTTTCGCTAAAAACAATCTCGTCTCTCACGAGTCTAAGTCCTATAGTCCAACCTGCCTAAGGTTTTCTAGGTCCACAATGACTTAACCCTAGGCTCTGATACCACTATAATCTGTCACGCCCCGGGGCCCCAGCGGAAGCTCACCCGGGCGCATGCACAGACCCGCCGTGTACACAAACAACCAACATGCACACAAGGCGTCTAATAACAAGTATGAAAGAAATGAATAACACAAGTAATCCTAACATGATAATCAGAGCATACATACTAAACAAGTAAGGTCTCAAGGTAAAAGTATGAAATACTATAAAAGTAAAGTCACTACCAAAGTTTAGCACAACATAAACCCAAAAAGGGGCATAGGGTAGTCTCTACAAAAGTGGTCGATACAAAAACACCTCTCAAGTAAAATAAAAGAAAGGTGCGCCACCTAGTCGCTAGCACCCTCGCGATCTAGCTACTCGCAATGCCCTTGCCGCGGTCCCTAGCCTCTCCCGCAGTGGATGGCTCTGAAATAAATCAACAAACCCCAGGGGGATGAGAACTATTATTCAATAGTTCCCAGTGGGTAAGCCGCCGAGAGGAGCGGAGTACACCACTAGGCCAACTGAGGCAAAGTAGGGTTAGATAATAAAAGCATATTTATAAATGAAACTTCAATACTACTATGCCTCAAGATATGATCATATTAACATGAACTAAACTACTCATGCACATGTACAAGTATGCAACCTTTTACTATATGAATGTTCACTTTGCATATAACATTAAATATGTAGTCATAAAGGGTACATTAAAAGAGTGTTCACTTGTGCCCTGCCTAATGGCTCCGTGGTAGTCAACACCTCACGCTTCGGTGAGCCTTACCCACGGCGGTTCCATTTCGGCGCTCTCTCTAACACACGGGCGAAACAACTGTCGCTAGGCCATCTCCGGAGTGCCGGCTTGTAGGGACCGACCCTCACAAGCATGTGTAAACGAGCATAGTGGCGAACAAGTAACAATCAATCACATAATATATCTCGTCATGTCTAAAAACATGGAATGTCAACTAATGTCCAAATTTAGATCGTAATGTCATTCATGTTGTTCTTCTAAGTGAAATGTCATAAGTTCAACTTCGCATTATGGTTCAACATGTCATATGTCATATCTACACTATGACTAGTCCATGAAGCTAAGTGTCATGAGTATTACCAAGTTCATTGTTCCTCTAATGTCACACATGTCTCTACTTGTCTAAGTAGGTGTCTCAACAATCACATAAATGGGTTATTCTATTTCCGTAGCCATTCATGATGCACTATGGATAAATCATGCAATCTTCCTACTACATAGGATATATAATTTGCATATAATAGCACATGAATTTCATGCATTTTACAATTCTACCATGTCATAATTAGTATGAATATGCACTAATTTAAGCTCTTAAGCTACAACGATGACATAGGGGGAATTCACCCATTTCGGTGAGGTCAAACCCACCCGAATGCCCTTCGGGACCTCGCAGTATCCAAAAACAAAGTTGTCCCCTCGACTTCTAGCGCCCTAAAGGAGATCCCCAAGGGGTTAGAACATCGAACAACCAAAATCGAAAAACGACATACAAATAGGGGAAAAAGGGTGAAAATACCTTAGATCAAAAATCTCTTGTCCAATTTCCAAAATAGAGTTAGGAGGCCACAAATCCAACCTAACATAACATTCTACACCCATCAATTCCCATTCAAAACCCTAGAATCAAGAAAACCTAAAAATAAACCCTAGGTTTACCATAATGGGATTTCTCCAACAAAAACCCAAATAAACCCCAAAAGAGGATCAAAAGGAGGAAAACTCACCTCTTTAAAGCTCCAAACAAGATCCAAGGAAGCTAGGTTTGGAGATAAACCTCAAACAAGCTCTTCTCTTCCTCCACCACGTCCACCAAGAACAAGCTAGCAAGCTTGAGTGCAAAAGAGAAGGAAATAGAGATCAAACCCTAGGTTTCCTTCACCAAGAACCCAAAAACCTAGAGAGAGAAAGGGAGAAGAAGCCTACCACTTTTCTCCAAGTCCTCAGCATAATGGCTGAGAGGGGGCTGTGAAGGGTTAAGTTGTATGATGCTACAATTGCCCTAACACCCCTCCAAAAGCCAACATGCGCAAAACAGCTCAAACAGAATTTTCGGTTCTGTATACCGGTATGCGTATGGGCATACCGGTATCCAGCCAGAATTTCTGCAAACCCGAGCCTCGGCCAAGCAGGCTACGCGAAGGGATTCCGGTATGTGCTGATGCCAGTACCGGTATATCAACTCCAATACCGGTATGCGATGTCCCATACCGGAATGCCAGCCCATTCCGGTATCCTCAGCGGGATTCCGCAGAACCCGAGAGCTGCGCAAACCGGTTTATCACTGGATTCCGGTATCCCAGGGTACATACCGGTATGCAATGCCAAAACCTGCAGTTTTGCAGATTTCGACTCCCGGAGTCCGTTTTCGCACTTCTCAAGTCCCGAAAACGCTCCCAAGGGCTCGAAACAAAACCAAAACCTCCAGATTAGTACGGAGTACTAATCTCACACTAGAACCTTGCAATTCGCTAAAGTTCAGTGTACTACAACTAATCTGCGCCGCACCCGCTGGTTGCCACACTAGTTCGTGCAGCTTCTTGATTTATTATTTCTTGTCATTGGGAGGCTTCCGCTTTCTTCTCAACCATTGCCGGTTGCCACTGCATAGCTAGTATTAACGTGGCCATTTACTCCAAAGCCCCCGAACCTCACTTGATCTGGATTGCTCAGGCACTTCACGTTGTGCCAGAATAGGCCTCTTCGGTGGTCATCCACATGGTGCCATCTTACTTCTCGGAACACAATAACATTTGTTATTCATAATCCCAAAGCGTAACTAGCTCAAACAATACAACTCATAACCCGACCTAATTAAGCGAAAGTCTTTGAGGAGTATTCCTTTTTCCATCTTGTCATCTTATTGTCTGCAGCCAATATGACTACTAAGAGGAAAATAGGATGAAACCCTTCGATAAATCTCCAACACGCAATTGGATACACAATTTGACCCGATCAATGCACTTTCGCCACAAGTCATGTCTCTCACACACCTAAGTCCTTAGGTTAACATTAGTCGAGGTTTCACTAAGTCCACATAGAGATATTTTCCTAGGTTCTGATACCACTCTAATATGTCATGCCCCAGGCTTAAGCAGAAGCACCCCTGATAGCGTGCCTAGATACACCATGTACATAGGGCTCCCCCGTCATATGAAGCGACAAACAATAACAATCAACTCATGCAAACAAACAAAAGTTTCATACGAGTTGTAGTATTAAAGTATAAAACTGCTATTCTATTACAACCAAGTTCCAAACAATTATTACAAATTTTATCAAAATTACAATCCTCTAAATTAACAAAGTTCTACATACTGGTTCCACCTCTAGACAACACCAAAATGACTGGTGGAGAGCTAACTACAGCACGACACCTTAGCCATGATTACCCACAGAGGAGAAAGGGTACTCCGAAAAAAGATGCAACAATGGGGCGTGAGAACTATATAAAATAATTTGCAGTGGGTACAATCGCCGTAAGGAGCACTCTATCCATAGATCTACTAGAGGCATAACAATGGCATAAGAGATAGTAGATGTGAAAATAATAAATACTTACAGCAAGGAAAGTCTATAGTTATACCTCTATAGTAATGGAATATGTGTGGTGTACTAAACTTCTACAAATTGCGGAGTTTCAATGAAAAGTAGCTTAGAAGGTTATTCAAATAGTTTTAGTGAGGTTTGGGGACTATTCGAAGGTTTTCGGCGCAAACTTGGCATGAAAACGGACTTCGAAAAGTCAAATCTGCTGAAATTGCAGATTTTGTATTGAGTATTAGTATTAAATTGGAGTACCGAAACTCTGTTGCGTGGGAAGACAACCAACATTTGGGTTTTGCGGAACTCTTCTCGAGTACCGGCACTGATTAGCTGAGTACCGGTACTGATACGGGTGAACACCGGTACAGAGCTTTTGGAGGAGGAAAGCAAGCTTCTTTGAGCAAGAAGATGCTTGGGGAAGCTAGGATAAAAGTGAGTTTTTACGATTTTGAGTTAGGTTTTAGATTTAACCCTTGTAAATAGATTTTTATTAAACCCTAGGCTAATCTAGACTACAAATTGTAGAGATTAGCTATTAGATTCGGGTTTCGCCATAATTTTGGAAAATCCTAAATAAAATTAGGACTTTTGTGATTAGAGGGTTAAAAATTTATTTGACCCTTGGAAATCCTAATTGAAGGTTAGAGGAACATGAGGGACAACTTTATTTCGACAAAAGACAAGGTCCCGGAGGTCGATATCAAGAAACGAACCGATCTTGGTGTTTTTGGGGCAAAGTAGCTCAGAGGAGAGCCAGTAGCCTACAAAGGACTAATTGCAAGTGTTTACAAGCAATTAAGAGCGAATAGAGGTGGGTTGTGCTTCATCGAAGTGATTTGATCACTTTTATGTATAAGAATGAAAATTATGTTAACTTAGTGCATGATAATGGGTAATTTAACTTGGTAACAAACATACATGAGATAATGTTATTTAGAATAAGTAACTACCATCGGATAAATAAATGCATGTGTTGTCATATTGCATACCTATGTTATAGACTAAGATTTAGGTTGACATTCTCTAAGAATATTAGAGAACTCAACATGTGAACGCAAAGAACATAGTACCATGGAATATAGGTTGGAAAACATAGTGGCAGGGTAACACGGACATGAAACCTAGAAAGGTTGACAATATAGAGTGAAAACACTGGACCCTTGAGACCATGAAAGAGGTGATTCCAGAATCCCAAGACATATGGCCGAGGGTGTGTGTGGCAATTTCCTCACCTATCGGAAGATCTATGGCCGAGGGTGCGTGTGGTAGTTTCCCCACCCATCGGATGACCTGTGGCTAGGGTGTGTGTAGTGAATTCCCTACCTGATGCCAAGGTGCAGTCAGATGACTTGTGGCTAGAGTGTGTGTGGTCCCAAGATGAAAGCGATGGTCCCACTGATAATTGACTCAAAATTGAGTCGGGTGACATGAATAGGATAATGAAATAGTAAGTAGAGCATGACATAACTTATATGTATGGATTTCATAAAATCGCATGATAGAGGCACAAGTATGATTCCTTTCAGTTGTATACAATATTGATTTATAGCATAGATGATCTCACGTTATATCTACATATGCTGTTGATGCCTCTCTAGGACCTGGTGGGTCGAGCTTTTTCCTTGGCTGGCCGTACCCACTGGGAACTGTTTCTATGGTTCTCACCCCCTATATTTTTCAGGTCCATCTGCGGGCGACGCGACGGAGTGAGGAAAGGGCGTAGCACAGTAGATAGCGCCCTTCTATTTTGGTGATCGAGTTAGATGTACCCCCAAAATATTATAAAGATAAAGGGAAAAAGAAAAAAAATGTAAAGCCTATTTGGGTTGTATTTGGAACATGTAATGTAAACCCTGCACGTGCCCGGCAGATGCTTCTGTTGTGGGCTCGGAGTGTGACAGTATGTCAATCATTATCACTATTTGTGTCGATTTATATGAATACAAGTTGACTATTCATTAACTAATTACCTCGACCAACACAAAGTCCATTCAAACTTGCGCCTTGCCTTGTAGGACGTCGAATAATTACGCACGAACCTACATCGGCACTCAACAGTTAGGGTGAACAATCACATCCTTACTAGGCTATACCTCCGGAGGGCCACGACTTGTAGGGAGTGACCCCCAAAAGCTAAAGTGCTCGTTGAGTTCATTTTCACTCTTCTAAGCTATAATCATATAATCTTATCTGCTATGCCATAATTAGAACACATATAAGAGTTATCTTACTATATTGGTATTTCATCAAATACTTAGTGGGCATTTCTGTAATTCAAGCTCTACATGTCATAATACTTGTCCAATTGCTACTGCACTTCTATGGCATGTTCTCTAAGTGTGCTTCATAAAAAAAAATTAAATAAACAACAACTACAAGGCATATAAGTATAGATCTCCTATCATGATCAACTTTGAAAACTAGGGTTTTTCCTTTAATTTCAAACCCTTTCTTCTGCCCTCGTCACTTCTTCCGCTGATCCTATTCACCTCCTTTGCAGAATACCTAATCAAGAGATGAATTAGCGGATCACAGGGCTAAGTCGAAGCATGCTTGAACCTTCACACACAGACATTTGTTCCATTCCAAATTCCAGGATGTGTCAGAAAATTGGTGCATGAAAATTCGATGAGAGAACTACAAGGGAAAAGGGCTCTTATAGCTTATACTTATGTCCATGAATCATCAAAAAATAGAAAATTTCTACTTTAACTTACATTTCTCATACAACATAGAGTGGAAAATTAAGTAAAAACAAGTGGGAGATGACATAGATAGAGATCACCTATTTCGGAGACTTAAAACCATCGATTCTAAAGAGAAGATCGTCGTAATCCCAAATGAAGTTGTGAGTCCACCAACCAATCCTATAAGAGGGTTCTAACCCATCAATTTTATTTAAAAGTCTACTAAGTGAAAAGCATAAATCTAAACCCCAAAGTCCACATTCGACAAAATCTCCCAAAAACTCCGAAAATCACACTATTCAAAGTGTAATGAAACAAGAACTTATCTCTTCCAAGCTCTATCTCCTAGATTCAAGCCTTGGGATCTAGAGTTGGGCTCTCTAAGAACTCTTCCTCCACTCTTCTTGCTCCTACTCCAAGCTTGGGTTGAGGTTCAGCTTCCAATGAGAGAAAAGAGAGCAGAGGTGAAGGTTTTGGAGGAGAAACAAGTGATGGAGAGAAAGAGGAAGAAGAAGATGATGATGAAGAGGGAGAGGAGCACTTCTCTCGTGTCCAAGAGAAATAAGGGAAAATGAGAGAGAGAGAGGTATCTATAATTGCAACATTACCCTCATTAATACACAGCTTGCATACAAGCGAGTACTAGTACTCTAGTTCCAGTATTCTCTCACTTAGTACATCAGATTCACCTCCGAAGTTTTGCAAACTCCAAGAGTTTCATCAATAAAAATAGCTCAAGGTGTACATGTACTCTATCTCAGGTACTGATACACGGCAACCAGTATTGGTACTCCATCCAGGGTAAAAGTACACAGCAACCATTAACGGTACTCTGCTGGAGTTCTGCAGAACTCGAACGTTCCTTGCTGGGATTTCTATCGAGTAAAGATACCCCTAGACTTAGTACTCGTACTGAAGTGGTAAATTGGCTAGCTTGCATGTTTGGTTCTAGAACTTTGTTTTTCATGTCAAAATAATTCCACAACTCAAACTCTCCCAAAACCTCACCATAAGCCATTTTACACTAGACCTTAGTTATTTGCAAAGTTCAGCATACTACACCACAAGTCCATGATACATAATCTCAACATGATAAAGAAAATAATAGCTGGAAAATAAATTAGGTGTTAGCGGCCAAAGTTCATGGCATAAACTATTTAGGCGCTAACTAATCCACGTTCTCACATAGTGCCCACCACCAGCAGCATCTCACAAAATAGGGGGAGTGAGAATATATAAATATGTTTCCTAGTGGAGGCATCCAGCTGCGGAAGGCAAGCCGCACTCACTGGTCAACAAAAGAGTACGATAAAAAGATAACTGTAGATATAAGAATAACCGACTACAGTAGCATGAAGATAAATAAGTAGGGATCATGAAATAAAATACTATGTAATGCCGCTACTGTAATTGAATCAACCATCTTATGCGTTGAAGCTCAGTAACCACAGTAGCAAGGTAATAAGTTAGAGATGAGTAATATGTCTAAGAAATGTCGCTATTGTAAACAATAGTCAACTATATAAATGTAATGAAGATAACTAACTACAGTAGCAAGCTAATAAGCAAGTAAGTGTCATGGATAAGATATCTATAAGATGCAACTGCTATAATCAAATCGACTAACTGAATGCCACACATAACTCTAATAGAAGTACTATGCGTCAACCAAACTAACAGATCATCCAAAGTCATATCGAAACACTATGGCCTACTAAATAGACCCACCTTAAGCTTGCCCACTAGTCACCGAGACCAATAAACAAATTTCATTATGGAAGAAAAAAACATGCCGCACTCAAGATAGCTAACTCTATCTAAGAGCAGTGTACATCAAATCTAGAGGTGAAGTACTCAGCACGATGAACCCTATCTAAGACAACACCTTCCATTAGGTTAGCAAACTGAAGCACTCAAGGTCGTGAACTTTATCTAAGAGCAACATCGCCATCTCAAGCTAAAGTCACATGCATATGCTCAAGGCTCCGACAACCTAGACTCTACAGTCTAGTCAATGCTGTAGGCCACTACGAGGAATCAAGAAATACTCTCGAAGAGTGTCAACAAAACAAAATAGGTCTATGCTCACAAGCAGACTAATAATTTCAAAGCCGACTAGTATGCTATACTATGCGAGTATCAGAGAAGATGATAACAAATGCAAGGAATAAAGATGAAACATGTTATAGTCCCAACCATGAACAGAATAAGATAAACAATCTTTAGTAAGCACCGACAAAATAGGTCAAATCTCATGAAGTAAATCCGTTGACCAAAATGTTGAATCATATAGGAGTAAATCAGCCAACCAATGAGGTCAAATCTCAACGAATGAGTAACCATTGACTAATCAGGTCACATCATTGTCGGGTGGATAAGCAACTATAACGAATCCTACTCTACACGTCATACATTATCCAGAAATGGAAAATAGTAATGATAACTCACAAGAAGTACGATAAGCAAGTAGATAAAGCAATCAACGTGTAGAGTAAATAAGAAAGCAATAGTGAGGTGCCATGATAAGTTGTACTACTCAATATGTATGATAGAATAATGGAATCATAGAGAAAAATCGATACAACTTTACCAACTTCAGATTAAAATACTCACCTAACCAAGTGTCACGCCCTGAACCCAAGGCATAACAGATGGCACATGTTTGCAATTAATTAACTATAAATATGCAAAGCTACAAAACAAATGATGTCAAATTTAGAGTGTTCACAAAAATCTAAAATCCATATTTTTTTTATTGTTATGCCCCGAGACCCGTCCCTCAGGACATGCCTGAGCACGTGCAACAAACCCGCCGTATGGGCAGAATTTCTCCTACCTGTACGAAGCGGTAACATACATCAACCTATACATTTCATACAAGAATAGGTATAAGAAAGTATCAGAGTCAACTTCTAATTTAAATTTTTTATAATACCATTCCGCTTTCCAACCTTAACATTGGGATTACATCAATAGTTACGTAAAATAGCATGAGTTTCAAGTTTATACAAAATTAATACTCTCTATACTGACTCGTGGATGATCGATCTAGCTCGTGACATCCTTGCCGCGGTCATACGCCTCACCGGTGATGGATGGATCTGTAGAAGCAACAACAACAATAGAGTGAGAATTTGAAATAAGTTTTCAGTGAGTGCAACCGCCGAAAGCAGTTCTCTATACTCACTCAGTCTAAAAGAGCCATAAGTAGAATGATAATAAATAAGTAAAATTACCACTACAATAGAAGGAAGCAATGAAAACCATGCAAATACTATGCCTCTGTCGAGATGCCATTGCACCAAGGTGATATGCCACTATGTTAATGTCCAAGGAAAGATCTACTCATGACGTCTCATTAACTCTAGCTGATTCATTAGTTCATTGCAATTCTTTTATAAACATCTTAAAAAGAGTCGAAGATGATCGAAATTCTCTTCAATCGATAAGCACTAGGGGTCGAGTGTAGTCATACTTTTCCAAGTTAAGGCATAAGGGAATCGAGGGTAATCGAGCTTCTCCCATGATGACTCTTCCAAAAGGTTGTGGCTTGTAGGGTCGCAATCCTCACAAGTGCTGTCATTTTCTTATCTCTTAGTTTACACCCTAGGTCACTACGAATATTAAGGTTAACCTATGAGTTCATTCACATATTTATGTCCCTTAAGAACAAGTTCTCACAGTTTTTCTATGCTTCACTATATTCATCACATAGGTTTTCTTCTATGTATAGTGCCACTACTATGTCAACTAAGTTCATATGTCCTCTTAATAGTGCTCTACTTGCTCATGAAGAATGCTACCAAGACGACCTAGCATAGCAAGAGAGGATGAAAACATCAACATACTAGGTCATATACCCATAACCCCTCATAAATCTCAAAAAACTTGTCTTATGCAAATTTACCAAGACTAACCTACTCTTACTCAAGAGACATTAAAGTTTAGGCTATGTGCATAAAAATAAGAATACTTTAGACAAAGAGGAGATCAAAAATATTTTAGTGATATTCCTCACCTTATCTTGTAAAACCCTCTTGAAATATTCCTTAAGCTCTTGAGGTTCCCAAGAAATTCTAAAGAGGAAGTTCTAACCAAGTTAGAACCTTCAAAACCCTAATTTAGATAGACCCCTAAATTTAAACCCTAAAAACTCTAACTCACCTTTACTCCACCAAACAAGAGAAATGAGGCTCGGGAAGGTTGCCTTTCCCTCATAGAGCTCCTCCCAAGTGCCTTTGTTCTTCTCCAAGCTTGCTAGAAGGTGGAGCTCCAAAATCCCAATAATGGTGGTGTAGGGTTTCCTTTTCTCTTTTAGAAAGAGAAAATAAAAAGAAAGAGATGGGAAAACAAGGTTGAGAAATGAGTGTTAGTTGTGAAGGGCTATTTATAGGAGTGCTATAATTACATTTAAACCCCCCATCACTTGTATTTGCAATTAGATGAACTGCTGCCTCCGTGCTAGGTTTCGGGCGCCCGCCCGATCTTTTAGGCGCCCAAAAGCGTCGGGTTGTAGCTCCCAGCGCTCTCGAGTTGAGTGTCTGGAATTTGATCCGGGTGCCCGCTCAACCACCTGATACTATTTTCGGCCACCTGCAGGGCAAGTCAGGGCACAATTCGTTAACAAGCCGAGCGACCCCTCCTCTCGGGTTAAGCATCCAGAAGTGGAACGGGGCACACACAAGAACAATTTGAAATATTCCAAACACCCGCTGTAGTACACCGAACTTCTACAAATTATGGAGTTCCGGTGGAAAAATAGCATGAGAGGCTATATGTGAGGCTCCGGCCAAGTTTGGGACTCGTGCGAAGTGTTTTCGGCGCAAATGAGGCGCGAAAACAGACTTCGAATAGTTAAAACTGCTGAACTTGTGAAGTCTGCAGTGGGATTCCGGTATGAGGAATCCATACCGGTACTGAAGTGATTAGTACCGGTATGCGATATGGTATACCGAAATGCAATGGCAGAATCCGAAAATCTAGCTCTTGGGTTCTGCGGAATTCCTCGTGGTATACCGGTACGCCAACCCGTATACCGGAATACAGTGTGCAGAATGCTGATTTCGAAGGGTAATTTGGTAATTTCACTGAGAGAGGCTTACATAAAGGGGAACCCTTCCCCTTTCTCCTTTGAAAATGTACACACACACAGGGAGAGAGAAACTCATCTCTCTCATTACCACTTCTTCTTCTTCTTCTCCAAATTGGAGATCTTGGTGGAGATCAAGCTTGGGAAGCTTGGAGGAGTGAAGAATCGAGCTCGTGCATGCATGGTAGCTTGGTGAGCTCGCGGATCCGAGGTGAGTTCTTGGATTTGGTAGTTAGGGTTTCGGATTTGAGGATAAAAAATGAGGTTTTGGAGACCCTTGGCTAATCTAGACTATAAATTGTAGAGATTAGCAAGAGATTTTGGATTTTGCCATGAGTTTTGGAAAACCCTAGGTTGAAAGAGGGATTTTCTTGTGGAGGGTTTTAAAAATATTTTAACCCTTTAGAACCCTAGTTGGGGGTTAGTAGAACATATGGGACAACTCCATTTCGAATGATTCCAAGAGATGAGATCGTTATGAGTTCGACTCGGATTAACGAATCCTTCATGTGTGTTAGGGCTAGGAGCTTGAAGATCAAGCTTGAGGCCAAGAAAAAGAGCCCGATTGCAAGTGTCTACAAGCAATCGGAAGAATGTGAGGTGGGTTTGTGTTTACCGAAGTGATTAGGTCACTTCCATGTCGAAAGAGTAAAGTATATTTATTTTACTTGATGCATGTAATGGTAGGTTAATTGGCAAGTGGTATATATATATATGAATGTGTAGATCATATGATGTTAATACCATTACCTACCATAGATTGGAATTGTAGGCATGTGGAACACATAGTTACAAATGGACATGTGTATGCCTAGGTGAGAACATAGCGGTGAGCTAGTTTTCTCTAAATACTAGAGAACTTGACATGTGGTTAAACAAGGGCTAGAGGCCACGAAAATTGGAAATCCTAGCGGTGGACAACTAGGATAAGAAAGAACTATAATGTGCATGTTGGCATTAGATATATATATATATATATATATATATATATATATATATATATATATATATATATATATATATATATATATATATATATATATATCAAAATGATTTGAGCCATGGGCTCACCTTGCATGTAAAAGAATCTAAGTATTTCATAATAATATATATACTTGAGAGATGATGCATGCATGTTAAACCTAGTGTTATTAAACATAGGTTGGAATGTGATAGTACATAACCTAGTGTTATTAAACATAGGTTGGAATGTGAAATGAACCTAGTGTCATTGAACATAGGTTGGAATGTATGTGAACCTAGAGTTATTGAACCTAGGTTGAGACAACATAGTGATAGGAAGATCACTTAAACAGGACTATCGAACCTAGTGTTATTGAACATAGGTTGGAAAATATAGTGGTAGGTTGACCACTTGGACACGGCAATATGAACCCAGAAGAGGTTTGCAACATAGGGTAATGATGAACCCTTGAGATGTGAAAGTGGATTCTGGAATCCCAGATCTGGTGACTTGTAATCTTGGTATCAGCTGGTGGGTGCGACTATTTCGCCGCCAAGGGGGCTGGATACTTGTGGTGGGTGCGACTATTTCGCCGCCAAGAGGCTAGATACCAGTGGCGAGTGCGACGGTTCGCCGCCCGGTGATCGAGGCCATTGTTCGGCGAGTGCGACGGTTTGCCGCCGGTTGACTGAAGCCATCGTTCGGCGAGTGCGACTATTTCGCCGCCAGGTGGTAAAGTCAGGTTGGGCAGTGGCCCACTATTTGACTCAAGAGTGAGTCGGTGAAGGTTTGACTAAATAAGTAAACCTTAGCTGGGCTGTGGCCCAAGGATATATGACTCAAGAGTGAGTCGGTGAAGGTTTGACTAAATAAGTAAACCTTAGCTGGGCTGTGGCCCAAGGATATTTGACTCAAGAGTGAGTCGGTGAAGGTTTGACTAAATAAGTAAACCTTAGCTGGGCTGTGGCCCAAGGATATATGACTCAAGAGTGAGTCGGTGAAGGTTTGACTAAATAAGTAAACCTTAGCTGGGCTGTGGCCCAAGGATATTTGACTCAAGAGTGAGTCGGTGAAGGTTTGACTAAATAAGTAAACCTTAGCTGGTGTCTGCCACCACGAATGACGCACCTCGCACGGTTCGATGGATTTCCCGTGGGGTAGTATTCATGATTCAGATTTGTATAATATGTGTATGGGTATCAGGTATTGCGGATCCATGGCTTCCAATAGACGCAAGCATCTATTGTTAATTACCCCCCGAAGATTGGAGCACCTTCGATTAAGAGACCTTCGATGATTGACCGAATCCTAAATATACGTGTTAGGATTCAGTCGGGGTTAGAATTGACTAGGTCCTAAGTATATGTATTAAGACCTAATCGATATCAGACTCTAAGTATATGTATTAGAGTCTAATTGGCTCTAAGTATATGCTTTAGAGTCCAATTATATTTGATTTCGCGTTGGTTGTACGTCCCAAGGTGAAGATGTGACCAAACCCTAAGTATATGTATTAAGGTAGGTCGGATTTGATGTTACCCGAGGGTAGAAAGCGGCTAATTCCTGAGTATATGTATCAGGATTAACCGGGTTTAATATACTTTTCACTCTAGTTATATGTGCTAGAGTGAGGATCTGACTAAGCCCTAAGGTATTGCGTTAGGGTTCGTCGAATTTGATTTCAATGAACTCTAAGTATATGTATTAGAGCTCGATTGGATATGGGTTTCACTCTAGTTAGATATGCTAGAGTGAAAGGGTGACTAGACCTTAAGTATATGTGTTAGGACTAGTCGGTCTTGATTTGACTTCCACTCTAGGTATATGCGCGCTAGAGCAAAAGGTTGACTACCCTAAGTATATGTGTTAGGATTAGTCGATTTTGAATTTGATTTTCACTCTAGGTATATGAGCTAGAGCAAAAGATCGAGATTCATGATGAGGTCGGGTTCAGTTTATGAACTTGGCCCATGGTAGAGGACATCGTATGAACTTGGTATGACTCATAAGAGTTGGATTTGGTTCATGAACTTAGTGCATGGTTCATGAGATTTGGGTATGGCTTGGTTTATGGTTTATGGTTCATGAGATTTGGTGTTTGGTTCATGAGATTTGGATATGATGAGGTTTGGGTATGGTTCATGAGATTTGGTGTATGGCTAATGACATTTGGTGTATGGTTCATGAGATTTGGTTCATGATCTTGGGTATGATTTATGGAGTATGGTTCATGAGATTTGGTTCATGAACTTGGTGTATGGGATTTGGTCTATGGCTCTTGGTGTATGAGATTTGGTATATGGTTCATGGTATTTGGTCCATGAATTTGGTGTATGGGATTTGGTATATGGTTCATGGGATTTGGTCTATGGCTCATGGGATTTGAACTTGGTGTATGGAATTTGATTCATGGTTCATGGGATTTGGTCCATGAACTTGGCGTATAGAATTTGGTTCATGGTTCATGGAATTTGGTCCATGAACTTGGTGTATGAAATTTGGTATATGGTTCATGGGATTTGGTCCATGAATTTGATGTATGGAATTTGGTATATGGTTCATGGAATTTGGTCCATGGCTCATGGGATTTGGCGTATGGACTTGGTCTATGGTTCATGGCGTATGGTTCATGAGATTTGGTTCATGAACTTGGTGTATGGACTTGGTTCATGAGATTTGATTCATGAACTTGGTGTATGGGATTTGGTATAGTTCATGAGATTTGGTTCATGAATTTGATATATGGTTTATGAAATTTGGTTCATGAGGTTTGGTTCATGAGATTTGGTCCATGAACTTGGTGTATGGGATTTGGTATAGTTCATGAGATTTGGTTCATGAACTTGGTGTATGGTATTTGGTATAGTTCATGAGATTTGGTGTATGAGATAAAATTTGGTGTATGGTTCATGAGATTTGGTTCATGAACTTGGGCATAAGATTTGAGGTATGATTCATGAATTTGGTGTATGAGGTTTGGTGTATGGGATTTTGTTCATGACTCATGAGATTTGAGTATGGGATTTGGTTCATGATCCATGGAATTTGGTTCATGGTCCATGAGATTTGGGTATGGAATTGGTTCATGATCCATGAAATTTGGTTCATGGCTCATGAGGTTTGGGTATGGGATTTGGTTCATGATCCATAAATGTTGGTTTATGATCCATGGGATTTGGGTATGGAATTGGTTCATGCTTGGGTTTGATGCTCTTTGGGCCTTAGTGGTTTTATGGGCTGGGTTTTATTTGTGGACTAGATTGGTTGGGTTAGATTGGGTTAGACTTTTATTGTGGACTAGATGTAGGTTGAATTTTTATTGTGGGCTAGAATGAGTTTGGATTTAGATGGGTTTGGATTTTCATTGTGGAATAATTGGGTTTGGTTTGGATTTTATAGTTTGATTGGGTTTAGGTTTGGGTTTTCATTTTGGGCTAGAATAGGTTTGGGTTTGGGTTTGCATTTTATTTGGGTTTTCATGAGAGTGTTTGATTGGGTTTAGGCTTGGGTTTGGATTTTCATTTGGAGCTAGAATGGGTTTAGATTTTATGTGGACTTGGTTGGGTTTGGATTATATGGAGCTAGAATGAGTTTGGATTATCATATTTGGTTAGAATGGATTTGGGTTGTTACTTCTCGATTAGGCCTGAATTGGAGCCCGTAATTAAGCTGAGTCATTCTGGGCCTGCTTATTGACTGGGTCTGAATTGGAACCCGAAATGTTGACTGGGCCAGGATTAGAACACGAATATTGACTGGGCCTGTATGTTGACTGGGCTTGAATTGGGTTTGAATTGGAGCTCATAATGTTGACTGGGCCGGAATTCTGGGTCAACATTAAATTTAATTTATTTGCGGCCATTTTGCATATTCCTTTGAATTTATTTTTATTTGAATTTGAAGTCCGAAGAAAGCCTCTTTTTTGCAATTTGAGTTAAGGGTCCGAAGAAATCCCTTTTTTTTTAAAATTGCAATTTTATTTTTGGGGTCCGAAGAAATCCCCTTTTTAAAATTGCGATTTGATTTGGGGTCCGAAGAAATCCCCTTTTGAACTTTATTTGCAATTTTATTTTGGGGTCCGAAGAAATCCCCTTTTTAAAATTGCGATTTGATTTGGGGTCCGAAGAAATCCCCTTTTGAACTTGCGATTTGATTTGGGGTCCGAAGAAATCCCCTTTTGAACTTTATTTGTAATTTTATTTTGGGGTCCGAAGAAATCCCCTTTTTTAAAATCGCGATTTGATTTGGGGTCCGAAGAAATCCCCTTTATTTGCAATTTTATTTTGGGGTCCGAAGAAATCCCCTTTTTTAAAATTGCGATTTGATTTGGGGTCCGAAGAAATCCCCTTTATTTGCAATTTTATTTTGGGATCCGAAGAAATCCCCTTTTTTAAAATTGCGATTTGATTTGGGGTCCGAAGAAATCCCCTTTATTTGCAATTTTATTTTGGGGTCCGAAGAAAATCCCCTTTTTTAAAATTGCGATTTGATTTGGGGTCCGAAGAAATCCCCTTTTGAACTTGCGATTTGATTTGGGGTCCGAGGAAATCCCCTTTTGAACTTTATTTGTAATTTTATTTTGGTTCGAATTGAACCAAAACCAAAATTCAGATGTCCGAAGAAATCATCCGAGCAGGTTTGGATCAAAACGAAGAAACCAAAGTATGGAATTTCGTGGTTTTCTTTTTCTTTTTTTTTTTGTTTTGCGGCGATCTTGACTCGACATTCTCGAAAGTAGTTGAAGGGTCCGAAGAAGCGGGGAACCATTGATTCCCCTCCCTTCTTCTTTCGAAAAAATCAAGTCAATGTTGAAAGCGGTTGAGGCGACATGACAACGAACCACCCATCCCTTTAATTAACAAATTCGAATGAGGTGGAGAGGTCCGAAGAAACGGAGGATCATTGACCCTCCTCCCCTCGCTCATTGAAGATGTTAAAATGGGATTCGATGGCGACGACGTCGATGGCGCAATCTTTGCGGGGCAAAAAAAGGAAAAGAAAGAAGGAGAGAAGAAAATTTCTCTTTTTTTTTATTTATTCTACTATTATTTTCTTTTCCCTTTTTGAATAGAACACCTCCCTCCTCTCTCCTTGACCGCACGGTCAAGAGAAGGAGGGGGAGATATTTCTTCTTCTTTTTTTTTTTTATTTGAAAAGGGAAGAAGATAAAGAAAAAAAAGAAGAAGAAGAAGAAGAAAAGAATTCCCTTCAGTACGGCAAGAGGTCTCTTTTCTAATTTGTATATATACCTGATGATCTGACGGGGAAGCGGAGTACGTAACGGATTGGGCGAAGTAGGACGGGTCAAAAAAAATTTTATTCTTCGATTTTTGTATGTGGAAGAGTGTGGATCTTTCTCTCACCTTTTTTTTTTGCTCTCTTTTTTTTTCTTCCTTATGCTAATCTCCTTTTTTAAAATTGCTATCCTCTATTTATAGTGGAGTGGGTTGAGAGATTTGTGGGCGGTTAAGGATTCGAAATTTGAACTTGAATTTCGAATTAAATTCGAATTTTCAATAATTGGTTGAGAAATGAGTGGAGAAATAGTTGGGAGTTTTGAATTTAAATTTTGAATGGTTGGTTGAGGAATGGGTGGAGAAATAGTTGGGAGTTTTGAATTTAAATTTTGAATTGTTGGTTGAGGAATGGGTGGAGAAATAGTTGGAGTTTTGAATTTGAATTTAAATATTCAAAACTTTAAATTTCGCATGCGGATTTCGTATGGGTGTAGGGATGGGCCTTCATCCAGTGGATTGGGCTCAGTCCAAACTGGGTGGGCCTAACTTATTGCAGCATTTTTTCTTATTGGAATAAATCCCGAATGATAAATGGGCTTTCTTTTGGATACGAAAATTCTAGGCCCATTTGAAATATATCAAGATCATATTAATCTAAATGTAATTGATTTTTTGCTAAAGATAAAATCAAATCCCATCAAGATCATATTAATTTAATTGATTTTTGCTAATGATAAAATCGAACCCCCTAAGAATCACAGTATAAATATTTTTACTTCAAACAGCTGGGCTGTGGCCCAAGGATATATGACTCAAGAGTGAGTCGGTGAAGGTTTGACTAAATAAGTAAACCTTAGTTGGGCGGTGGCCCAAGGATGTTGACTCTAGAGTGAGTCGGGTAAGGTTTGACTAAAGTAAGTAAACCTTAGGAGGGTGGTAACCTGTTAATGTTTGACTCAAGAGTGAGTCATGTACGGCTTAGCTAAGGTAAATAAACCTTAGGAGCAGATTGATTATGAAATGGGTAGTGGAATAGCAGTTAAAAATATATTGCATGGATTTCATTATCGCATTTGTTGAAGCATAGCATGTTTACTTTTCATATATAGTAAAGTTATATGCTTACAGGTTATGATATGTACTAACCCATGCTTGTATGCTTTCTTTGGACCTGGTGGGTCGAGCTCCTCTCTTGGGTGGCCTTTACCCACTGGGAACTATTTTATATAGTTCTCATCCCACTGTTTTTCAGGTCCACACGTGAGCGGCGCGGCGGCGCGAGGGAAGGGCGTAACTCAGTAGTTAGCGTCCTACCACTGTGACCAGAATAGAAGTACCCTCTACTGCGTACTTTAGGGGTATTCGAATGAATGAAAATATAATAATAATTCTATTGTATTTGGAAAGAAAGTGTCACGCCCCGCCGGGCCTTAGACACCAACTAGGTGGAAAGGATAACCGCACGGGCGCATGCACCAGACCCGCCGAACGGATAGAGTCCCTTCTATCCGCCCAAGGCGTCACAACACAAGCTTATCCACAATGTTCCAACTAGGAACGGAGTACAAGAGTTGCACAAGGAAAGCATCAACATAAAGAAGTTCTACTTCTATTACATCACATGGCACAATATACATGTCCAAATTTTTCTTTTCTTTCACTTTCATTCCATACATCATGTTCCAAAACTATGGAATATACAACATTCATACAAGAATGAAAATCCCCTATGCTATCATAGTCCAAAAATAGGGGTACAACTCTATGCATCACCAAAATGGAAGGGCCGCTATCTAAAGAGCCAAACCCTTGCCTCGCTCCGCCGCCTCACTCGCGGAAGGACCTAGAAAATGTGGGGTGAGAACTATAAACATAGTTCCCAGTGGGTAAGGCCACCCAAGAGAGAAGCTCGACCCACCAGGTCCAAAGAAACACCATATGCATAAGTTAGATCACATATAACTATGCAACAATTATTTACATGCTTGTAAATAAACATAAAGGATGCAACCAAATGAAATATAATCTATCATTCTCTCCTAGGTTCATCCTATGTCTCACAATGACTAAGTTCTTTTACTTGTCATTTACTTATGGTTTCGGAATCGCCGTCTCACCATATTTGTTCCAACATTCAAGGAGTGAGCTTGTCACCTCCTAGTTCGAGTAGCGAAATCGTCGCATACTCGGGATAGCGAAATCGTCGCATACCCCGTCTCAACACCGCCATCACATGGCATGGTAGCGAAATCGTCGCATACCCGGGATGGCGACCTTGTCGCACATCTCCCCCTCGACACCGCCAACACGTGGCGCGGTAGCGAAATCGTCGCATACCCGGGATCGCGAAATCGTCGCCTATCCCATGTCGGCACCGCCAACTCGTGGCATGGTAGCGAAATCGTCGCATACCCGGGATAGCAAAATCGTCGCACATCCCATTCTTCACATTACTTGCCAACCTAAATCTCATGATCTTAGGTTCAAGTCACTAAGTCTCGCCTATGTTTGATAACACTAGGCTTACTTTTCATCATCAACCTAGGTCCATGACTCTAGGTTCCAATCACATGTCCAACCTATGTTCAATGACACTAGGTTTCAATCTCACATGTTCCAACCTATGTTCAACAACACTAGGTTTAAATCTCACATGTTCCAACCTATGTTCAACAACACTAGGTTTAAATCTCACATGTTCCAACCTATGTTCAATAACACTAGGTTTCAATCTCACATGTTCCAACCTATGTTCAATAACACTAGGTTTAAATCTCACATGTTCCAACCTATGTTCAATAACACTAGGTTTCAATCTCACATGTTCGACCTATGTTCAACAACACTAGGTTTAAATCTCACATGCAACCATGCAACAAGTATCAATAATTGAATTGTACTTGAAATATCCATCATGCAATAGGAGTTTATTGTTCTACCTATCATGATTTTACCTTTGCCAACATGCAAATTGCTAGGGTTCTCAACACATACCATTTTATTTTTAAATGGATAATTACCCTAGACATGGAAGTGACCTAATCACTTCGGTAAACACAAACCCACCTCAAGAGCTTTCAAATCTTGGTATTCTTCAAGCTCCTAAGTGTCCAAACCTAGAGTTCTTGCTTCAACCCAAGCTTCTACAAGAAAACGGTTCGTTACTCGTTACGAACCCTAAAATCAACTCAATATATGAAATCAAGTGCTCCAACATGATTTCCTAAGCCTCAATTGCAATTATCGAAGGTCCAATTAATTTTAGAACCTCACATTGCAAAAGCCCTCATTCTACCTAGGGTTTGCATGCATGCAAGCCAAACCCTAGATTTCATGGCCAAACACCCACCATTTGTGGTTTAGATTGCCAAGGGTTCCCAAAAAACCTCTTTTCCAAGGATTAAATCCAAGGTTTGAACCCAAAACGTGAGGTACTAACCTTAATCACGAAATCTCCAAGCTCCTTGCACCAAGAAGCTTCTTTTCTCCTTTGGAAGCTTTTTCCAAGATCAATCCACCTTTTCTCCAAGTTTTGGAGAGATCTCTAGAGAGAAAAAGTGGGAGAGATGGAGAGGAGAAGTGGAGAAGATGATCTCTGAGAAAGGGGGGTGTTCCCAGCCTTTCTAATACCCCCACGCATGTGAAAAGACCAAAATGCCCCTCTCCACACTTAGCACTTTCGACCAGCCAACTCTGGACACTGTATACCGGTATGTGCATTTGCATACCGGTATACGGGTGCTGGTTCCGGTATACCTCAGGGATTCCGCAGAACCCGAGAGCTAGGTTCACTGTTTCGACCATCGTATACCGGTATACCATTTCACATACCGGTAAACCCCGAAAAATCCCGCAAAACCCGAGAGCTGGGTTTTCGGTTTCAACATAGCATTCCGGTATACCCTTTCTCATACCGGTACAACGTGCTCCAATTCCGGTATTGGAGTTCACATACCGGAATCCAGTGCAGACTTCCCAAGTTCAGCAGTTTGTAACTTTCGAAGTCCATTTTCGCGCCTCAATTGCGCCGAAAACACTTCGCACAGGTCCCGAACTTGGCCAAAGCCTCATACATAGTCTCTCATGCTATTTTTCCACCGGAACTCTACAATTTGTAGAAGTTCGGTACGATGCACTGAAATTCAGTGTACTACAGAAAGAACAAAGACAGAAAAAATGTAATATGTGGTTGTATTGCGAATGCTTGTAATAGCATAGTAGTTTATGATGCTTTCCTTATGCAATATTTGTATGAATTCTGTTCCTATTTGGAACCTCTTGAATTATACTGGTTGTGACGCCTTGGACGTACAGGGGAAACTCTGTCCGTTCGGCGGATCTGGGTCATGCGCCCGAGCGTTTTGTCCTTCCACCTACTTGGTGCTAAGGCACGGCGGGGCGTGACAGATTGAGGTGGTATCAGAGCGTAGAAATGGTCTAGGTGGACCTAAGGAATCCTAGGATGGAAAAAGACCCTAGGAGTGTAAACTCGTGAGAGACGAGGACTTGTGATGTGCGGCGAAAGGATAAACGATTGGGTCGTGTATTGGTTATGCCTCTAATAGGATGTTAGAGGTAGATTTAAGGCGTGGTTTATTCTCAGCCAAGTGTGTTCATGTTGGCGCGCGACAACATTAACCCAAGGGATGAGAATAGGCGCCCTTGTGTGACTTTCGCCTAATTTGTGTCTGTAATGGGAATCATGTTTATACTTGGCCTAGAAGGTCGAGGATATTGACGGAAGTTGTCGTGTTTCAGGATACGATGGCGTCACGTGGGCGATCTCCGACAAGATCAACACGGGATGGACTTAGTGGGGTCCCTGTGCAATCTGGGGCAAGTGGAGACCCAGAGCTTCATGAACAGTTGGCCACACTCGTTGGAGTGGTGCAACAACAAGCTGAGATGGCACAGCGACAGCAGGAGGCTGTCGTGCGCCAGGATGAACGGATCAGGAGACTCCATGAGACCGTGGAGCGATTAGCACGTCGAGTACCATCAGAAGCCGCGGCGGGTACCTCGCAAATAGATGTCGGTGCCTGGGCCCCTGATTCTGTGGAATTGGAAGCGGAGAGGGAGCGGACTTTAGCTGCCCTCATGACGTTCAAGGAGTTCAATCCGCTTACCTTCGACGGGGAAGAAATGGACCCGTGGACCGTAGAAACGTGGATCGATTCTATGGAGTACCTGTTTGAGGACTTGTACACCTTGGAGCGAGACAAGGTGCATTTTGCCGCACACTGCTTGCAAGGGTCGGCAAAGGCGTGGTGGAAGGGAGTCCGGAGAGACCGACCTTCTAGTCTCCCTCCGGCGACATGGGAGGAATTTCGAGGACTGGTGTTCTCTGCCTACTCCCTGATAGTGAGAAGAGAAAGCTTCAGGAAAAATTCAGGAAGCTGAAACAAGGTGATCGCTCGGTGAGAGAGTACGAGAGAGAGTTCTCTCGCATTGTAAATTGTATCCCTTATGTGATACGGAATGACAAGGACAAGGCTGATTGTTTCGTGCGCGGACTTCGGCCTGAGATTTTTAAGGTTGTGCATCCCTTCAAACTGCAAACCTTTGTCGAGGTGCTGGACCGGGCCCTGTGGGTGGAGCAGGGCAATGCATTCGTGCAAGAGGAGCGCGAGTGTTATGACAAGGAAATAGAGATGGGACGACCATCGAGTAAATCTGGTGGACAGTCGAGTTCCAGACAAGTCCCGACACGTTCGCGTCGACGATCTCGTGCCCCGGGGACCTACCATACTCGGTCCTCGGCGAGTTGTGTTATTTGTGGGGGCCCTCATCACCCACAACAGTGTGATCAGCGGGAGGGCAAGTGCCTCAGATGTGGGCAACCAGGCCATACGCGGGATGAGTGCCTGCAGGAGGATAGCCGAGCCCTGACACTTGCGACAGACTCTTCTGCTCCAAGACAATCCGCGGGTGTACCACCTGCGGTAAGGTCTGGTGAGCATGCATTGATGTTGAGGCAACCTGAGGGTTCGCGTCGGGCGCCAAGTGGCCATGGGTACGTGACTCAGGTGATGGAATCTACTGCTGTCGACGGCGTCGTAGCAGGTATGTTTTGATTGTTGAAAACATATGTAGAGCATAATGTGACACTGGAGCATTACATGCAAATGTTGTGGTCTGTTACTACGATGCAAGTGTAATTGTAGCCAGGACCAAGGTTATGGGTAAGGATAGATACCCAGCTATGCTCGTGTCATGGAGACATGTATTGCCGCTGGAGCGGCTAGAGATTTTGATGATACCGGCAAATTGCGGGTGTTGCGCCTAGTTGATGGCTTGAGGCAACAATGATTGTAGGCGAGCTGACTCTCGATATTAGGGCAATGTGAGTAGCCAATTGCAAGAGTCGAGTTATGACGTTGAGAACGTGTTAATAGTTCGCAGATCCCGAACATCGTTATAGTGGATCGATGACGGTTGTGAATTGATAAGGTAATCGCCAAGACGTGGCGAGTGGGCCTTGCTGTACCTCAAATTGAGGTAGGTTGTGGTACTCACAATGCGAGTGAGCATAAGCGTGGTAGCTTAGTGCTTGTGGATAATGCGAATAAACATAGTAGCGTGGGACGCTCGGGTGTAAGTACTCGTGGAATATTGGTTCCTGGTTAGCCGAGAGGGTTTGTTGGCAGTAGCACTTGGGCATTACTAAGTGTGAAGGAGGCCAAGAACCGCTTGAGAGCTAGTGGCTCGCACTGGGTGCTTAGGAGCCGGTAGAGACTGTGGTCGCTTGGTATAGCGTGCGGGACACGTGTAGCGACTGTATCGGGTATTGCTTGGGGACGATCCGTGCCCGGACCATCGTGTACTGTGGAGCCTGGGGCCTTATGGACAGGCGCAGTCAGCTGTGTGTGACAGCAGCCCGAGACCTGAGGGTAGGGCAGAGACCTATGGTCGGGGCGGTAGTCCAAGCGATGACCCGAGAGCGTGGAATGCCACCTGTGAGACCATATGAATGGTAGTACACCGAGAGTGTGGATGTGACCCAACTCTAGGACTCAGTAGAGGTTTGGGGTCTTGGTTATTCCTGGTTGAGTATGTGCGCAAGTCCTGAGTGAGGACTCCGCCGAGTAACAATGGATTTACGTTTGCGAGCAAGAGATGTTACGCGACGTTGAGACAGGTTTAGGCAGTAGGCCTACGTGAGAGCTTTGGTCTGTGGACCATCTGTTGTAAACCGAGATAAGCGGTTTGACCGATGGCTCTGAGAGTATAAGAGCATTAGTCGTGTGTAAGAGAATTATGATTGTGACCTGAGGAACAGACGCTCGGTCATACCTTTCACCTGATCGGTGAAGTCACCAATTGCCAAGTCTGGCCTTGTCGGTGAAGTGAAATCGGGTTTACGAACAAAGTGTTCGAGCGGAAACATCGCGGAGATGATGTGATGTTGACCTAGTAAGGAAGGGCAACGCGACATACTCCTTATGCAATGTCGGGAATATAAGACCTGTGGACTATGGAATGTACTCCTGAGTGAGCAGGAACCAGAGGACGCGATGAACGAATGATACCCTCATCTAATTGGTAAATAGATTTGAGGTGTGATCCTAGTTTCGCGGACGAAACTTCTTTTAAGGAGGGAGGAATGTAGTACACTGAACTTCTACAAATTATGGAGTTCCGGTGGAAAAATAGCATGAGAGGCTATATGTGAGGCTCCGGCCAAGTTTGGGACTCGTGCGAAGTGTTTTCGGCGCAAATGAGGCGCGAAAACAGACTTCGAATAGTTAAAACTGCTGAACTTGTGAAGTCTGCAGTGGGATTCCGGTATGAGGAATCCATACCGGTACTGAAGTGATTAGTACCGGTATGCGATATGGTATACCGAAATGCAATGGCAGAATCCGAAAATCTAGCTCTCGGGTTCTGCGGAATTCCTCGTGGTATACCGGTACGCCAACCCGTATACCGGAATACAGTGTGCAGAATGCTGATTTCGAAGGGTAATTTGGTAATTTCACTGAGGGGGGCTTACATAAAGGGGAACCCTTCCCCTTTCTCCTCTGAAAATGTACACACACACAGGGAGAGAGAAACTCCTCTCTCTCATTACCACTTCTTCTTCTTCTCCTCCAAATTGGAGATCTTGGTGGAGATCAAGCTTGGGAAGCTTGGAGGAGTGAAGAATCGAGCTCGTGCATGCATGGTAGCTTGGTGAGCTCGCGGATCTGAGGTGAGTTCTTGGATTTGGTAGTTAGGGTTTCGGATTTGAGGCTAAGAAATGAGATTTTGGAGACCCTTGGCTAATCTAGACTACAAATTGTAGAGATTAGCAAGAGATTTTGGATTTTGCCATGAGTTTTGGAAAATCCTAGGTTGAAAGAGGGATTTTCTTATGGAGGGTTTTAAAAATATTTTAACCCTTTAGAACCCTAGTTGGGGGTTAGTAGAACATATGGGACAACTCCATTTCGAATGATTCCAAGAGATGAGATTGTTATGAGTTCGACTCGGATTAACGAATCCTTCATGTGTGTTAGGGCTAGGAGCTTGAAGATCAAGCTTGAGGCCAAGGAAAAGAGCCCGATTGCAAGTGTCTACAAGCAATCGGAAGAGTGTGAGGTGGGTTTGTGTTTACCGAAGTGATTAGGTCACTTCCATGTCGAAAGAGTAAAGTATATTTATTTTACTTGATGCATGTAATGGTAGGTTAATTGGCAAGTGGTATATATATATATATGAATGTGTAGATCATATGATGTTAATACCATTACCTACCATAGATTGGAATTGTAGGCATGTGGAACACATAGTTACAAATGGACATGTGTATGCCTAGGTGAGAACATAGCGGTGAGCTAGTTTTCTCTAAATACTAGAGAACTTGACATGTGGTTAAACAAGGGCTAGAGGCCAAGTAAATTGGAAATCCTACCAGTGGACAACTAGGATAAGAAAGAACTATAATGTGCATGTTGGCATTAGATATATATATCATGATGATTTGAGCCATGGGCTCACCTTGCATGTAAAAGAATCTAAGTATTTCATAATAATATATATACTTGAGAGATGATGCATGCATGTTAAACCTAGTGTTATTAAACATAGGTTGGAATGTGATAGTACATAACCTAGTGTTATTAAACATAGGTTGGAATGTGAAATGAACCTAGTGTCATTGAACATAGGTTGGAATGTATGTGAACCTAGAGTTATTGAACCTAGGTTGAGACAACATAGTGATAGGAAGATCACTTAAACAGGACTATCGAACCTAGTGTTATTGAACATAGGTTGGAAAATATAGTGGTAGGTTGACCACTTGGACACGGCAATATGAACCCAGAAGAGGTTTGCAACATAGGGTAATGATGAACCCTTGAGATGTGAAAGTGGATTCTGGAATCCCAGATCTGGTGACTTGTAATCTTGGTATCAGCTGGTGGGTGCGACTATTTCGCCGCCAAGGGGGCTGGATACTTGTGGTGGGTGCGACTATTTCGCCGCCAAGAGGCTAGATACCAGTGGCGAGTGCGACGGTTCGCCGCCCGGTGATCGAGGCCATTGTTCGGCGAGTGCGACGGTTCGCCGCCGGTTGACTGAAGCCATCGTTCGGCGAGTGCGACTATTTCGCCGCCAGGTGGTAAAGTCAGGTTGGGCGGTGGCCCACTATTTGACTCAAGAGTAAGTCGGTGAAGGTTTGACTAAATAAGTAAACCTTAGCTGGGCTGTGGCCCAAGGATATATGACTCAAGAGTGAGTCGGTGAAGGTTTGACTAAATAAGTAAACCTTAGCTGGGCTGTGGCCCAAGGATATTTGACTCAAGAGTGAGTCGGTGAAGGTTTGACTAAATAAGTAAACCATAGCTGGGCTGTGGCCCAAGGATATATGACTCAAGAGTGAGTCGGTGAAGGTTTGACTAAATAAGTAAACCTTAGCTGGGCTGTGGCCCAAGGATATTTGACTCAAGAGTGAGTCGGTGAAGGTTTGACTAAATAAGTAAACCTTAGTTGGGCGGTGGCCCAAGGATGTTGACTCTAGAATGAGTCGGGTAAGGTTTGACTAAAGTAAGTAAACCTTAGGAGGGTGATAACCCGTTAATGTTTGACTCAAGAGTGAGTCATGTACGGCTTAGCTAAGGTAAATGAACCTTAGGAGCAGATTGATTATGAAATGGGTAGTGGAATAGCAGTTAAAAATATATTGCATGAATTTTATTATCGCATTTGTTGAAGCATAGCATGCTTACTTTTCATATATAGTAAAGTTATATGCTTACAGGTTATGTATATGTTCTAACTCATGCTTGTATGCTTCCTTTGGACCTGGTGGGTCGAGCTCCTCTCTTGGGTGGCCTTACCCACTTGAAACTATTTTATATAGTTCTCATCCCACTGTTTTTCAGGTCCACACGTGAGCGGCGCTGCGGCGCGAGGGAAGGGCGTAACCCAGTAGTTAGCGTCTTACCACTGTGACCAGAATAGAAGTACCCTCTACTGCATACTTTAGGGGTATTCGAATGAATGGAAATGTAATAATAATTCGATTGTATTTGGAAAGAAAGAACAAAGACAGAAAAAATGTAATATGTGGTTGTATTGCGAATGCTTGTAATAGCATAGTAGTTTATGATGCTTTCCTTATGCAATCTTTGTATGAATTCTGTTCCTGTTTGGAACCTCTTGAATTATACTGGTTGTGACGCCTTGGACGTACAGGGAAAACTCTGTCCGTTCGGCGGATCTGGGTCATGCGCCCGTGCGTTTTGTCCTTCCACCTACTTGGTGCTAAGGCACGGCGGGGCGTGACACCCGCAGGGTGATTAAGACGGTCGAATGTTTATCTGTCTGCGAACTCTTGATCTCGGGTAGAGAGTCTGTTAGAATTGGGCGCTTAAACCCGACGATCTGAAAGATTTCGGGCCCCCAAAATACTTTTTGGGTGTCTGAAAAGTTTGGGAAATTAGATTTTCACTTCTTTCGAAACTCTGTTTCAATCTAAATTGAATCCAACTAATTTCAAATTCAATCTAAACTTCTCCAAACCCATTTGAATCATGTCCAACATGGCTTTAATCCTTACTTTACCAATTTGACTAAAGTTCAGTACACTATACTAAGTTTTAGTACATTACATTTCCTTCTCCTTCGAAAGAGTTTCACCCATGAAACTTAAAACTCATACCTCAATTTGACTTCCCAAAATGACAGGGAAAACACTGTTGCATCGAGTTGTCGAGCTCCCAAGTCGCCTCCTGCTCCTTGTAGTTGTTCCACAACACTTTGACGTAAGGAATGGAGCGGTTTCACAACTCCTTCTCTTGCCGGACGTGGATACTAATCGGATATTCGTTAACTCAAGTCCTCATGTATTTCTTGCTGTAGATAGCTAATGACATGTATTGGGTCGGGCACATATTTCTGGGGTAAGGACACATGGAATACATCGTGAACTCCTGCCAAATTTGGAGATAACGCAATCCGATAAGCAAGGGGGCCAATTCACTCCAACACTTCGGAAGGTCCATTGTAGCGAGGGCTTAACTTTTCTCGCATCCTGAATGAATTTACCTTTTTTGTTAGGGAGACTTTCGAGAACACGTGAACCTCGACACTAGACTTCAAATCGTGCCGACGCTTGTTGGAATAGCTCTTTTACCGACTTTGTGCTGTCAACAACCTTTAACGCACGATGCAAGCTTTCTCCTCGGCCTTTTATACTATATTCGGGCCCAATGTAGACTTTTGGCCGACCTCACTCCAATGCAATTCTAATGTTAGAAAGCCCTTTCAACCATTTGTTTGAAAGATAAAGAGTTATATATGTTAAGTTCTTATTATCTTAGTAGTAGTCGGTGTGACCATAAATACAAAAAGGATTCACAATTAGAGAGAAGTAATGAGAGATCCGCAGGAAATAACGAAGGTCTAAGGCAGACCAACCCCCTTAGCAACCCCTAGGGATTTTCCAACGGTCGAAATTTCCTTCTATTGATCGGGATTTTAGCGACTTCCTTATTAAGGAGTTTGAAAGGCGCTTTCCCAAAATGCCAATTGATTTTTTTGAAAAAAAATGAAATAAGATAAGAATATAGCATTTCCTTCCATACAAGGCTTCATAGGGTGTGCTATTCCAATACTCGATTGGAAACTGTTATTGTAGGCAAACTCCGGCATCGACTGGTATTGGTGCCAATCATTTCCATAGTCGAGGACACATACACGTAACTTATCCTCAAGGATATGATTCATTTTCTCTGATTGCCCATCGCTCTTAGGATGATATGAAGTGCTTAAATCAACGCGTGTCTCGAGGGTTTCATGGATTGACACCGATCCCGATCTGAAACGACAATCCCGATCTGAAACGATTGACACTCCATGAAGACGCATAACTTCGTCGATATAGATCCTGCTAGCTTATCCCTCAACCAAGTAGTGTGAACCGGTAAAAAGTGAGCCTACTTGGTTAGTCTATCCACCACCACCCAAATCGGATCATGGCCCACCTGCGATCGGAGAAAACCCAGAATGAAATTCATGGTAATATTTTTTCACTTCCAAATCGATATAGGTAAACCTTACAACTTGTCCACCGGAAGTCTATGCTCCAGCTTCTCTTGTTGGCGCATCAAGAATTGAGCCACGTAACACCCAATATCGCCCTTCATTTCTGGCCAGCAATAATAGGATTTCAAATCTTTATCCATTTTGGTACCACTGGGTGAATAGTGTACAGAGGATGGTGTGCCTTCTTTAAGATCTCCTCCTGAATCTCCAGGTCATTGGGCACACATGTTCTATCCGAAAATCGCAAAACTCCGTTGGAATCCATGCCAAACTCTCCCGCACGCCCATTCTCGACATCGTACCGCACCTATTGAAGATTTGCATCCGCTAATTGCTTTTCTTTGATCCTTTCCAACAAGGTCGATTGCATTATAAGTGTCATGAGCTTCGTCGGGGCGTCAGGTGTCACAAGTTCCAACTCAAACTGCCACATCTATTCTTTGCAGTGGGATTTGGTTTGTGATCAACATTGCAAGATTCTCCATGAACTTTCAACTTAGTGTACCCGCTACCATATTTGCTTTTTCGAGATGATATAGAATGGTAATGTCATAGTCCTTTAGCAATTCGAACCACCTATGATGACTCAAATTCAATTCCTTTTGCGTGAACAGGTACTTGAGGCTCTGGTGGTCCGTGTAGATCTCACAATGTTTGCCGTACAAATAGAGCCGCCACAACTTTAAGGCGAAAATCACCGCATCCAATTCCAAGTCATGGACAGGGTAATTCTTTTTATAGGTCTTCAACTGCCAGGAAGCATAAGCTATTATCTTCTCCCCTGCATCAAGACACCCCCAAGACCATTTCAGGATGCATTACTATACACCCAAGATAATTTCGTTACGTGCCTTTATGTGCAATTTTGTGACGTGCATTCGTGTATAATTTTTGGTGCGCCTTCGTGTCCTATTTAGATATACCTTCGAATGATTTCGATTTGTGATCGTGCCTTCGGCTACATCTGATGTGTGTTTAGGATATTTGCCAATGAGTCACTAGATACCGAAAACTTTCGTTTCAAATTATAATTTTTTTTGGAATAAGAATGTTTTTCTTGAAGTTCTATTTCTCTTAGTTGCTCCATAAAATATGCTTGTTTAAAACTCAAAATTTTGAAACGAGATTTATAAAATTGGTGAAACTCAGTCATGGTTATTATATTTTCAGTATGGAAATTATACCTAATTATTTATAAATTTTTTTATTTTGCATGCTTAATCCGACTAATATGGTATATAGTTGCTTACCGAGGTATTGAGTCTGATCAGCTTGTCGAGGATTGAGACGAGCGAATGTTCGAAAAAAAGTGCACTTTTATCCTATATATATATATATATAAACGACGTTAGACTGTTGAATTTACAGTGAATATTTAGTTATTATTTTTTAAAATTTTATAAGTTTTCAGTAGAAAATGATTAGCGGAGTAAGTCAAATATTATGGATTTTGGATTTTTCGTGAATAGTTTAAATTTGGTATCATTTGTTTGGTAGCCTCGCATATTTGTAGTTAATTAATTATAGATATGCAGCATCAGCATCTGTTGCTGCCTTGGATTCAAGGTGTGATAGCTGGCAGCACGGTTGACGGGAAAAGGCACCTCTACAATGGGACATTTCCAAAAGCTCCAGGTGGTCGACTGTGAAAACAAAGGATCGGGGCAGGATCGGCCACAACTCAGGGGAACATGGGTAAGAGGGGGTTCCAGAGGCTGCCATGCTCGCCAAAGAGGTACAGCCCGACGGAGCTAGCTACTCCCACTGTGAGATCAGATTGATCTTAGCCAGAGAGGGTTTGCTGGCTAGAGGGGAGTCGCCAGCCAGGATTCGTGGCGATGGTCGGACAATGACCGGCTGGTCGAGAGGTGCTCGCCTTGAGCGTTTAGCTCAAGCCGAGTTGCTCGTGCTGAGCCGCTCAGGCTGGGCTACCCGAGCAGAAAGAAGGCAATCTCGACTGCAGGCCGACGCTCCGGGAGGTGTTGGCCAGTTATGGCAACGCCAGCGCTTGGAGGCCATGGCGAGGGATCTCAAGAAAAGAGAGAGAGAGAGAGTGAGAGAGAGAGAGAAAGATCAGGGGTGTTACATCTGCCAATTAGAGAGTGAAGATTAGGAATAGAAGTAGGAGTAAAGTGAAGTAATAGTAGATTCAATAAAGAGAAGGAGATAAGGGCTTAGCTTTTTGTTGAAGCTTCAGATCGGGAGGGGGGGGGAGGGGGGGGCATCGTTCGAGTAGCAATGGAATCAAGAGCAACCATCAGATGAGAGGAGCATGAAGGAGCGAGGTGAAGCATGGAATAGGGCTTCGGACCAACCAGGTCTAGGACAACATTGTAGAATCTTCAGGTGGGTTGGGTTGTCGGAGGAGACCCAACCCGCTACGCAGCAGAGGAGAAGGCCCAAGCCCAAGCGGTCACGAGAGAGAGAGCATCCGGCCCGATCAGCGGATCAGACCATGGATACTTGGACTAAATAGCCCAATTACTTTCCATTTATTTTTGTTTCTCAGTTTAGTACCATAGGACTTAGAATTTACATTTCAGCACATTGTTAGGAAGAATAAAAGGCAGGTTGTAACTCAACGGAACGCAGCATATTTTGGATAATTCAATTCTTTTCTCATCTCTCTTCCTCAACCCTAATTCCCTTCTTCTTCTTTATCCCTCTTTTCTCCTCCTACTTCTCAGATCCCCCTCATCTTATTCTTTCTTATATTTTTACCATATCTCTTAACTTGAATATTTACGATTCATCCTGGCGTTTGTTGGCGATTGGAACCCATCATTCCCGACGCCATCCATTGTCTCAGCAAATTCTCATCATAGACGGGTTGCGTCAAGTCAGGTATGTAACATTTTGGTATCAGAGCGGTGAGATCCCAGGGTAATAACACGGTGGAATCGCACACTAACTCCGATCTTAGTATTGTTGAGTTGGATCGCAAACTAATTCCCTGTGATGCTGGAACTGACCAAGGTCAGTTCTGAACAAAAGGGAACCACCACTAAGATCTTACTGATTGGAGTCTTAGATGTTCCCAACATAGGTGGAAGGAAAAGAAATAAATTCAAGTTTAATCACAAGGACTATTTGGAAGAAGCAGAAATGGCGGAAGGAACTCGACTTAGAGACCTCAGTGAACACATCCATTCCTTGGAGGAGAGGTTTCAGAAATTGGGAACAGAGCACCAAGCCAAGATAGAAGGACTAGCTCACCAGATTGACGAAGTGCGGGAGTTTGGACAAAAACAATATGATGCCTTACAGGTTGAAGCTACAAGATGGCATGAGGAGCTGCTGAAGCTCTTAACAGCTCCGCCACCTACACTCAAAACACAAGGCATAACAACTTCTCCTGAAAACAAAGTCCCACATTTCAACAAACCTGGGAGCAGTAACACCCCTTTGACAATCAGAGAAGAAAGAGGCAAGGGGATTTTACCTACTCCAATTAGACAGCAAGAAACAGAAGAGGATCGCACGCCCCAGTGGGCTAATAGAAATTTCGGTAACCATCAACAATTTCCGTATCCCAGATTGGACTTTCCCTCTTTTGCGGGTGAAGATCCTAGAAATTGGATAGAGAATTGTGAGCAATATTTCGATCTATACCAAATACCACAGTACCAATGGTTGAGTGTTGTGACTATGCATTTGGTTGGTAAAGCAAAAACATGGAAGCAGGGGTACTTCATCAATAGGCAAGCAGTTTCTTGGGATGAGTTCACCGAAGCAGTATGTAGAAGGTTCGCACAGATTGGAGAGAGGTACTTACTCCGAGAGTTTGGTAACTTGAAGCACATTGGGACAGTTGAACAGTATCAAGAGAAATTTGAAGAATTAAGGTTCCAACTGCTCTACTATAATCCCCACCTAACTAAAGAGTATTTTATTGCATGCTTTATAAATGGACTCAAGGAGGAATCAGTCCCTTTTTTGGATGTCGCTCACCCAAACACGCTAGAGGACACATATGAACAGGCAGTGTTGCATGAGAAAGCTCTCGCCGTGATCAACCGAAGAAATAAATATATTCCAAAAACACCTAGAGGGTCATACCAATCAACCTTATTATATAAAAACCACCCCGGGACTACTACAAGTAAGACCATAGAAAACACCAAACCTCAGTACCAAAACCCGCAGAGGAACTCTATAAATCAGCATCAAAGTAATAAGCACTTAATGGATCAACGGAGGGCTGCCGGATTATGTTTTAGATGTGGAGAAAAATATCACCCAGGACATGTTTCTGCTAGCAAGTCATTAAACACCATACAAGCTACTGAAGAAATTATAGAAGTTTATGACGAAGATTGTTTGCACGAAGAACCAGCTGAGATGGCCATTACAGACATAGGAGAACAAGAGTCAGGCACTCAACCTGAGGATGAAGAACCGCAAGAGATTGGAGTTTCAGTTCATGCATTAAGCGGAGAGAGACCTCAAGATACTATTAAGATACCGGGGGAAGTAAAGAACAAAACACTCACCATTTTAATAGATACTGGAAGGACATAAGGTATTAAGTAACTGTGGCTAACGGGCATAAGGTATTAAGTAAACTTAGATGCCCAGAATTCTCTTGGACTATGCAAGGACAAGCAATTGTGGTGATTTGAGAGTAATCAGGTTGGAGGGTTCGAGCATTGTACTAGGTATCGATTGGCTCAAATCTTATGGCACAGTAACCTTCGATTTCTTATTAAATTCAGTCACCGTTACCAAAGAAGGACAGAGATTAGAATTTAAAGGGATCGAGGAGGGAGCTAAGCTTAAGCTTATTACTCCGACACAGTGGAATCAGGAGGTCGAAAAGGGAGAGTGCTATCTCCGAAGTCATCAAACTATATCAGAAGAAGCAAACAAAGATTCCGAGGTACACCCATGGATCAAACAGGTGCTTGACCACTACCAGGATGTTTTCGAGGAGCCAAAAGAGTTGCCCCCATCCAGGATTCAGGACCACAAAATTCCGTTGCAACCCAACACTGCTCCTATTAATGTGAGACCTTACAGGTATTCACATGAGCAAAAAGAAGAAATCGAAAGACAGATAAAGGAATTGTTAAGCCATTCAATAATACAACGGAGCAATAGTCCATTTGCTTCACCCGCTTTATTGGTGAAAAAGAAAGACGGGAGTTGGCGGATGTGCATTGACTACCGACAACTGAACAAATTCACAGTGAAGGACAAATTTCCCATACCGGTCATAGATGATCTACTAGATGAATTGGGAGGCTCGAAATACTTCTCCAAAAAATAGACCTAAGATCGGGGTATCACCAAATCAGAATGAGCCCGACTGATGTTCCAAAAACAGCCTTCCGAACTCATCAAGGGCATTATGAGTTTCGAGTCATGCCATTTGGCCTCACCAACGCACCGGCAACCTTCCAAGCTATAATGAATTGTACATTTGAACTTTACTTAAGAAAATTCATTTTGGTGTTTTTCGATGACATTTTAATTTATAGCAAAAGTTTGGAGGATCATGTGGAGCATTTGCGAATCACATTAGAGGAGTTAAGAAGGAACAAATTATATGCTAAAAGAAGCAAATGCTATTTTGGCCAAAAGGGTGTGGAGTATTTGGGTCACATTATCTCTGAGGAAGGAGTGGCTACAGACCCGTCGAAAATAGAAGCCATGATCAATTGGCCCGTACCAAAATCTGTTAAAGAACTTCGAGGATTTCTGGGTTTAACGGGGTACTACAGAAAATTCATTAAAGGTTATGGAAAAATTAGTAAACCATTGACTGAGTTACTAAAGAAAGATCAGTTCTATTGGAGTGAAGAGGCACAGTTAGTATTAGAAGAGTTGAAGGCAGCAATGACAAGAGCTCCCGTGTTAGCGATACCAAATTTTGATCAGCCCTTTACCATAGAGGTAGATGCATGTGGCACCGGGATAGGGGCGGTAATGTCCCAAGACGGAAAACCAATAGCCTATTTGAGCAAGGCGATTGGAGGTAAACATCTTGGGTTATCAACGTACGAAAAAGAATTCCTAGCTATACTTATGGCAGTACAAAAATGGAAGCATTACTTAAGCACCAGAACCTTTGTGATTAAGACAGATCATGAGAGTTTGAAACACTTATTGGAGCAAAGGATTTCTACACCAATGCAACAAAAAGGAATGCTGAAATTGATGGGGTTTAATTACACTATCCACTACAGGAAAGGTAAGGAAAATAAAGCCGATGATGCATTATCTAGGAGAGGAAGCGAAGGAGTTGCTTTAGCCATATCCGCGGTAGCGCCAGCTTGGATACAGGAGGTGGCTGAGAGCTATAAAAGGGACCTCAACTGTGAAAGGATGATACGTGAACTAATTCCACAGCCAACCATCCAAGGGCACTACTCATACGGCAATGATGTTAGTAAATTGCGTACAGTAAAAACAAAACGCAGCGGAACAAAATCAAACAAATTTGATTTTAGAAAACTTTCGAGATCCAATCTCTAAACCACGCAATTAGGATCCCTCATGTTATTCAAGATTAAAACGAGATAGCAAGATCTAATCTTCACCTTTGCGCGGGTTGTTCTTCACCGCAATCCGATGATCGTGGAATTAGGTTCTCTTGAAGCCGCACACGCGTCCGGCCTCTATAGGTATCAACACGAGGTTGACGATCCAATCGATGTCCTCACCGGGGTGCTAGCTCCCTTGCAAAGAACGTCTTTTTGCTAGAGAAAGAAAAGAGAAATTGAGAGAGATGACGGCTAGGATTTTCTAAAAACTCCCATATATTATATAGAGGGATATAATCCTCTTTTAATAATATAATAACCATTAAGGATAAGAATAAATCTATGTTTAAATTTATCCTTTTCTTAATTGGTTAGATCGATCAAATCCTAATTTGATTCGACTTGAACTTTATCCTAATTTGATCATATCAAATTAATAATGCAACATTTGCACATAAGTCCTCTCATTATTTACTAACTGTTAGTAAGTCCTCTCTTGTAATATTTACACTTTAATACCACTAATTTGTAATAATTACAAATTAGTCCAATTATCAACATATTGACAATTAAGTCCTCCGGCGATTCAAAAATCGCAATCTAGCTATCCGATCAGTCACAACCTCTTATGTGTGTGACCCCATAGGTTCTATTCTATCTGGTAGTGAGATATATTCTGATCACTATCAATAATATCACTGAAACTCCTTTCAGTGGGTCGGAACAATTCCAACTCAGCCCAATGAGAATTATCGATCATCCAGATAATTCTCATGAGTCTCACAATCCACCAGTGACGCCTAGCAGCATGTAGTGGCATTCTAGTAGAATGGAATACTGAACCTCTTGGTGCAGTTAGCGTGTGATACAGTCCTTCTATCATGAGTCCCGACTAGACGGAGATCATGGAACAACTCGTCAAACCCCATCATCTGTCATATGTCAAATTTATTCGACTCGAGTTTCTAATATCGGAAACCCTTTCCGCTATTTATCCTGCCTTGGCCAAGGTCTTCTAAACTCGGTCTCATAAATCACATAGGACTAACACCCCTATCTACCAAGGGAGATAGATTCCATATAGGTGCACACCCTATTCCTACAACGAACCTACTGCAGCCAACATGCACCGCAAGGACCCGAATGGCTAGGGACCAAGTGTATGTACAGTCAAACTACAGTAACCTCATTGTGAATAGCCGAGGCACCGCAGGTCAAAGGACCAGTCACACTACTGCAACATTGAGTAAGTCACTGACGAGTGAGTAGACATCCAAGTGACTTCTCGCATTGGTCACGCTCGGTACCCTTGTTCTCTAACAACCACCTGCACATTCGCTCCAGTGTCTCCACACTGTTGACTCGAGACTCATCTACCCAAAAGGGAAGCGACCTGTGCACCAATCTCATCGGATCAATCACCGTCCCCGCGATGATCCATCGATCGGGAGCATTTAGGAATTAACCATCAATGACACATGTCTCAAATTCTCAACTCTTGAGAATACATGTCATCATCTTATTAATTCCTTGGACGATTCATGGACACATACACAACATGAATGGAAATAGGAACCATATTTATTCATAATATTTAAAGTCAAATACAAATTTATGTCCTAAAAAGAATACATGTGTCAGCCCGATTGGCTTCTAGGGCATACATCTAACAAATGAGGTATTAAGATACAAGGGTAAATTATACATAGGGCAAACGGGGAATTTGAGAAAAAGAATCATGGAACATATGCATAATTCTGCCATGGGGGGTCATTCCGGGATCCATAACACTTACAGGAGAATTAAGCAACATTTTTATTGGCCAGGGTTAAGGAAAGAGGTAGAGGAATGGGTTAAGGCATGTGCAGTATGCGCTCAAAATAAGGTGGATGGCTCCCCCTACGCAGGTTTGTTGCAACCATTGCCTATACCTGTGCAGGTTTGGGAGGATGTGAGCATGGATTTCATAGAGTCACTTCCCAAATCGGAAGGAAAGGATACCATTCTGGTGGTGGTGGATAGGCTTACGAAGTATGCTCACTTCATACCATTGAAGCACCCTTTCTCTGCTCCAGAAGTAGCCGAAGCTTTCATGGGAACAGTTTGTAAATTACATGGATGCCCAAAGAGTATAGTTTCCGCTAGAGACAAAATATTCACGAGCCAATTCTGGAAGGAGTTATTTAAGTCTATGGGAACCAAGCTACACATGAGTTCGGCTTACCACCCAGAAACAGATGGTCAGACGGAGAGGGTAAACAGGTGTGTAGAGACCTACTTAAGGTGTTTATGCTTTCAGCATCCCAAAAGGTGGCACACTTGGTTGGCAATGGCTGAGTGGTGGTATAACACCAATTTTCACTCATCCTTGGGCATGACCCCATATGAAGCACTGTACGGGCACCCTCCCCCAAACTACCTGATAGCCACTAGAGATACAGCTACCACACAGGAGTTCAAGGGATGGGCTGAAGAAAGGAGAAATCTAACTCGAGAACTCAGAGATCGACTACAGGTGGCACAAAGCAGGATGAAACAACAGGCAGATAAACATAGAAAAGAGAAAGAGTATGTGGTGGGAGATTGGGTCTATCTCAAACTGCAACCATATAGACAAACCTCAGTGGCAGTAAGGAAGAACATAAAGCTCACAGCGAGATATTATGGGCCATTTCAGATTATGGAGCGCATTGGACCCGTAGCTTATAAATTACTTTTACCTGAAGGGTCGTTCGAGTAGCAATGGAATCAAGAGCAACCATCAAATGAGAGGAGCATGAAGGAGCGAGGTGAAGCATGGAATAGGGCTTCGGACCAACCAGGTCTAGGACAACATTGTAGAATCTTCAGGTGGGTCGGGTTGTCGGAGGAGACCCGACCCGCTACGCAGCAGAGGAGAAGGCCCAAGCCCAAGCGGTCACGAGAGAGAGAGCATCCGGCCCGATCAGCGGATCAGACCATGGATACTTGGACTTAATAGCCCAATTACTTTCCATTTATTTTTGTTTCTCAGTTTAGTACCATAAGCCTTAGAATTTACATTTCAGCACATTGTTAGGAAGAATAAAAGGCAGGTTGTAACTCAAAGGAACGCAGCATATTTTGGATAATTCAATTCTTTTCTCATCTATCTTCCTCAACCCTAATTCCCTTCTTCTTCTTTATCCCTCTTTTCTCCTCCTACTTCTCAGATCCACTGTAGTACACTGAACTTTTGCAAATTGCGGAGTTCTAGTGTGAGAATAGTGGCTTGTACTATTCTGGGGTTTTGAGTTGAGTTTGGCGAGCTTCGGAGTGTTTTCGGAACTTAGAAAGTGCGAAAACGGACTCTGGAAGTCGAAATCTGCAAAAGTACAGATTTTGCAATCGCATACCGGTATCTGGTTTAGGGATACCGGAATCCAATGAGAATTGGTTTGCGCAGCTCTCGGATTCTGCGGAATCCGGCTGGAAATACCGGAATACACTGGCATTCCGGTATGTGCAATGCGCATACCGGTACTGGAGTGTTAGTACCGGTATGGGAAGTCGCATACCGGAATCCCTTTGCGCAGACTGCTTGGCCGAGGCTCGGTTTGCGGGATTTTTGGTGGGATACCGGTATGCCCATGCGCATACCGGTATACAATGTTGCAGAATGCAATTTGTGCAGTTTTGTGATTTTGTTCTTTGGAAGGGCTTTTGGGGATATTGTTACATCTCTATAACTTACCCCTTCACCCCTCCTCTTTGCTGTTTTGGGCTGAGGCTTGGAGGAGAAGAAAGGTAGGGTTTTCCCTCTCTCTCTCTCTAGATTTTCTCTTCCCCCAACCCCTTAGATCATGTTTTGATCTCTTTTCTCTCCATTTTCTTCATGGAGGAGTACTCCTAGGCTTGGAGGGAGCTCGGGGCTGAGGAATGGAGCTTGATGGTGGATGGATCTTCAACCCTAGCTTGTGTGAGCTTGGTTGGAAGCTCGATTTGAGGTTTGTAGACTCTCTTACAAACCTCTATTTGTGTTTTTTGCTTGTGAGATTTGCATGTAAACCTAGTTTTATGAAAATTAGGGTTTTATTTAGGGTTTCGTGATTATGAGCCCTTGAGGTGGAATTGATGGGTGTAGAACGTTGTTGTAGGTTGGATTTGATGATCTCTAACCTCAATTTGGACCTAGAACAAGTTTTACTTGCTCAAGGTAAATTCCACCCATTTACCTCATTGTTTTTTGTGGTTTTCGAAATTGCTTGTTCGATACCCCTAACCCCTTGGAAAATTATCTTAGGGTATGAGAAGCTCGGGGGACAACTTCGTTTCGAAGTACTGCGAGGTTTCGACGGGTATCCGGTGGGTCTGACCTCACCGAAATGGGTGAACTCCCCCTATGTCTCCTATCTTGTTATAGGATTGATTAGATGCATAATTATGTTAATTATGGCATGATGATAATTGTGATTGCATGAGACATGCAAGTTATTTATGAAAATGCATATTTTATATAGTATGGCATTATGAGGATATTATGCATGCTAGGGTATTTGCATTAATAGTGTAATGATGCATTAGGAAATGCTAAGTATGTTATGCATGCTAGAGATGAGCATCTTATGAGTCACCACTTGAGTGGTGGACTAGTGAACTCTCTTGCATACCAAAGTATGCTTGTATAGAGAAAAGAGAAAATATGACAATGCAAAACAAGTTTGTTGCACCTCATCTAGGTGAGCAACTATGGCGGGCATTGTTGACATTGGGCTCGACCTTTTGGTCGTAAAACGATTCCATGTTTAAGACATGAGGAATGGATTCTCCTTGTTTTTGATGATGGCAATTGGTTAAACATGCGTGTTTAGTTAAATGAATACTTGCTTGGTGACTTATACTCCATAAAGTGGAAGTTCATGTAGTATGACATATGTAAATCATGAATGATGATTTAGTTAGCATTGTAGCATTAAGATAATGCATGGTTATGGCATTGGTAGAATGCATAAATATTGGCATTGGTAGAGTGCATAAATGTTGGCATTGGTAGAATGCATAAATGTTGGCATTGTAGAATGCATCGAAAATAGCATTAGTATAATGCATTGATCATGGCTTTAGTTATAGCATATGATAGTAACCCGTTGGGGTCATGAATGAGACTTAGGTCCATTCCTATTGGTAGAGTGAAATGTAACCATTTGCATGTTAGAGACATGTTGCATATTGGTAGAATTATACCCACAAGTGATTTGAGAACAAGTGTGACTTATGTGTCTTGATTCCGACCCTCGAGTCGATGTTGTGATTCCATGTTTTAGACATGATGATTGAGATGTATTTGGCCTTGGATATGATGCTTATGATCAGCGCTTGTTTGCCCTTGTGCTCATTCGCACATGCTTGTGAGGGTCGCTCCCTACAAGCCGGCACTCCGGAGTTAGCCTTGCGATGTTTGATCGCCCGTGCGGGATTGGGCGCCGAAGTGGATCGCCGTTGGGGGAGTGTCTCATTCTAGCGAGAATGTTGACTACCACGGGGCCATTAGGCACGGCACAAGCCGGGACGTTACCTTGTGTAAGTCCCTCGTGGATTGGGTAAAAGCTAAGTAAACTGGACATAGTACATTAGTTGCTTGATGCATATACATGTAGTGTATGGACTTAGTAGTGAGTCGCATATCGTGGCATTACTTAGCTTGACCTCTTTTGGATGCATGCAACATAGTTGGACAATTGTATTAGTCATTCTTGCATGGGCATCCGTAGTGGCATTATCCTATACTCATGAAGTTTAGTATAGAAGCATGATATGATGATGATAAGAATAGAAAGATTCTTTTTAACCTATAAACATGGCATTAATTTGACATGCATGTAAACTGTGTAAATGAATGTTAAGCTTATGACAATAGAGCATATTCATGTTCATGTAGATGATTTAGTTTTTGGAGGCAAGATAGTTGTAGAACTACCTGTTTAGCATTAAATGTTATATGCTTTCTGTTTTATGTTTCAGTTATACTATCTTGCCTCAGTTGACCTAGCGGTGTAATTCGCCACTCTCGGCGGCTTACCCACTGGGAACTATTGAATAATAGTTCTCACCCCCATTGTTGTTGGGTTTTTCAGAGCCTTCCGCAGCAGGAGAGGCTTGGGATCGCGGCGAGGGGTTAGCAGCTAGCTAGAGCCTCTACGGTGTTGTTGTAGGCATACCACGGGTTTTCCTTTCATTGTATGTTGAATGAAAGATGTATAGATTTGTTGATTGATCTATTGTTGATAAGATATATAATTCTGTATATCTTGAGATTTTAGTTATGCGGATTTTGTTTTAGAAGTAGAACTATGTTCTTGCTCTGATTACCTTGTTAGGATGTATTCTTTATCCTTCTTGATTGTTGTTAGCATAGACGCCTTGTGTACATTGTGTTGTTTGAGGTACACGGCGGGTCTGTGCATGCGCCCGGGTGGGCTTCCGCTGGGGCCCCGGGGCGTGACAGATTATAGTGGTATCAGAGCCTAGGGTTGAGTCATAGTGGACCTAGTAAACCTTAGGCAGGTTGGACGATAAGGAATAGGAACGTGAGAGACGAGATCTCTTATGACTTATTGGCGAAAGTATTATGATTGGGTTATTTCTAAAACTCCAAACTTGTTGGAGTTAGATCGGAGTGAACCACTTCTATACCCTTGGAGGGTCACGTTGGCGGCCGACAACGTGACATCGGGGAATAGTGGGAGTCCACTTCATTACTTTCGCATGATTGGGGTTATAGTTTTATGTGGGGATGCGTTGGCGGGGGGTGTTTCACCTGCGCATGTTTTGCTTGTTGCAGCTTGAGTGGCGATCGACGCACTCGATGGCGGCCGAGGCAGCCGAGACGGGACTTCTGCATCCTCCGGATTTGGTGAGACCCTGAAGTTGAGAGAACAACTGGTAAATTCAGCGAGTGTGGTGGAGCGGCGATCATTATGATGTTACTCCAAGTTGAGGCTTTGCGCCGGCAGACGAGAGGAGTAAACAACTGGAGGGTTTGTCGATCCAGTTGGTGGTCGACCTCAGGAAATGTTATGAGAATGCGGACTGTACCTTGATAAGGATGAGAGACGTGGAGGCCGTTGGGACGGCAAAGGAAGCTACTATGAGTGGCAAGTTTATTGTAAGAGGACAATCAAGGTGTTCAAAGAGAAATTTGATCTGGAGAAGGTGGACCCTTAGCAGGATATTTATGGGATGTCAAATCGTCATCGACTATTGTGACGCGTGAGCGGCGGAACCGCGAGTGCCCGATGATACTCTCTTGGAGTTGAGGCTAGTGCTCTCTTCGTGGCCAGGTGGGCCATTTCCAGTTGGAGTATTTGAGGAGTTTAATGTCGACGATATTGAGATCGACTTCGTGCGGTTGGCACCGGGTGAATGCATGTCTATTTGACAGGCAGAGGATGATGCAGCGACAATGGAGGTTGTCGCAGCTCGGAGTATTTGAGCTAGCTTGTTGCTTGATATGATTGTAGCTTTGGATCGGCTGTTTGCCGAATGCTTGGTAGGGAACTTGTTTCCCTTGATGCTTGCATATCGAGTGGTCCTGAGTGTTTGGACTTGAGAGTACTGTTCTTGTACTCCGTTGGTTTTGGATGTTGTGTTCGCCAACGAAGCGATTGGCTTTATTTGGCTGAGAGTGTATAGTTCTAATTTGAACTTGTGCTGGCTCTTCGGCTATCTGATTGCCGATGAGTGTGTGAGCCGAGCTGTAGTGCTTTGGGATCTTGGACACAAAATAGTGTTCTCTGAAGGCTTGGAGGTTCGCTAATTGCGACGATTGTTTCACCTGCCCAAGCCTGGTTGTTGGCTGAGTGGACGCGTGGTCTTTGGGCCAGCGCCTTTGGTGAGTGTTGAGAATCCTCACAAGCGAGGATGTCTCTTGTGAGGGAGTTGCTTGTGCAATCCCGGTTGTGTTGTGAGAATTGAAGGCTTGGTCTGGAGACCTCTTTTGCCTTGTGTTTCTCTCTTGTGGAGCATCGATCTCATTTGTTTTATGTGGATGGGTCATTTCGACTGTGAGTCGACTATCGTGAACTCGGTAGGGTTACGATCCGGATATGCACCCGTAGTTGGGATCGGTTGATCTGTTTGATCAAGCTCCACAAATTCTGGTTTTATTCGAGGGTAGTTGCAATCTGAGTACTACTCTCGTTGGATTGAGTTTGAGTTTGGACCGAGGGTGACTTGTTCACTCGGTGTAGACATTGCGAAATTGTCGTGATGTCGTTCGAGCTGTTGATGCTCTTGTATGTTGTGATGTTTGGCCCTTTTGGGTATCTTGGTCCCTGTGCGCATCGACGACGAGTTGGAAGTCGAGAGGCGATGAAGACCATAAAGATTCCTTGGAACGAGGATTGCAAGTGCTTCAAGTTGAAGACGTGCTGTTTTGGTTGTAAGGACTAGTGTCCTTTGGCAGTTGATGCCAAGTGGCTATGATTGGAGATCTCAAGGAAATCAACCATCCATAGTTGATTTGAACAAGCGGATGTGATCGAAGTTCAAATTTCCTAGTTTGATTAGATGTTATGGATATTGGTGGAGAGATTACCTAGTTATCTACTCCCTTTTCTGGACTCACACATTAAGGGATTAAACCTTTTGGGAAGATATGCGTGAGAGGAGTTTCTTGGAACTGTTGGTATGGTCGACGACCGCCAACCTTGGTTACCCCGGAGGTGGGCTTTGTATTTTGTAGTTATGTTTCTCTCCGCGGATTGAGTTGCACTTTGGTGTAAAATAGAAAGGTAGGGTTAACTTTTCAGCAAGTGAGAGAATACAAGAGGATTTGCCAATTTGCGATTTGGAAAGATTGCCATGGCATCTATTTGGAAAACTATGGCAATTTTATATATTGATAGTGGTGTGAAGTGCACCCAGATCTTATTGTTGGAGATGTCTCTTCACTCGGGAGAATGAGTTGAAGCTGTGAGAACAGGTTTGAGGCTGGTATACCAGAGATATCGTTGAGACGAGTAATATGATGTGGTATCTATCCTTTGGATCGAATCACAGGAGCTAGCCTTGATCTCGAATGGTAAATGGTGCAATTGAGACCAAGAGTGTAGTGATTGATGATTTTCTAGTAGACTGTTAGAAAGTGTCTTGACGGTGGAACCGACAAGTTGTGCTTGTGATAGCAAGGCTTATGTGATATGCTAAGTGAAAGCTATCTACTTGATATGGATAGAGGATGTTTACCGGAGATTCCGGAATTGGATTGTCTCGCTTCCAAGCTAGACGTGATGTTGTTGTTGAGAGGTTGTGAATAGGAGTAACTATTCACTTGATTTGGATTGAGAAAATCTTCGCACAAGTATACCTTGGATTTTGTGCAAGTGTGTAGAGCGTTTAGCTCTATCATTTTGGAATTTGGACCTATGGGATGATTCTCGGTGAGAGATATGATTTTGAGCATCGGAATCTGATAAATTGAGTGTGATACTTGGTTAAGGAAATCCAAGAGCTTATGTTTGAGGAATCTAAGTTTCAAATTCTTAGGATTATTGAGACCCTGAGGCAAATGGGCCTAGTGGCATGTCGAGTTATTTCACTTCAGATCTGTTGAAGATATATGAAGTGTATGGACGCTCCGAGTGAGTATTTGAATTCTACCCCGATGGTGGATGTCGTATCATTAGAACTACATGAAGAGCTAAACTTCAAGGAGCATTGTTGTGCATTGGACTTGTGGAATGTAGGAATTCGGAATTATCACTATTCCTACTACAAGATGCTTTGGAGCAACACCTTGGACGCGATGCATGGTGTGAGAGCTGGAGGCTTCACTGCGAGGACGATGCTCTTATCTCCTCTGATTTTGTTGTTTCTTTGTTGTTGTTGATCCGTAGTTTCGCGGACGAAACTCCTTTTTAGGAGGGGAGTATGTAGTACACTGAACTTTTGCAAATTGCGGAGTTCTAGTGTGAGAATAGTGGCTTGTACTATTCTGGGGTTTTGAGTTGAGTTTGGCGAGCTTCGGAGTGTTTTCGGAACTTAGAAAGTGCGAAAACGGACTCTGGAAGTCGAAATCTGCAAAAGTGCAGATTTTGCAATCGCATACCGGTATCTGGTTTAGGGATACCGGAATCCAATGAGAATTGGTTTGCGCAGCTCTCGGATTCTGCGGAATCCGGCTGGAAATACCGGAATACACTGGCATTCCGGTATGTGCAATGCGCATACCGGTACTGGAGTGTTAGTACCGGTATGGGAAGTCGCATACCGGAATCCCTTTGCGCAGACTGCTTGGCCGAGGCTCGGTTTGCGGGATTTTTGGTGGGATACCGGTATGCCCATGCGCATACCGGTATACAATGCTGCAGAATGCAATTTGTGCAGTTTTGTGATTTTGTTCTTTGGAAGGGCTTTTGGGGATATTGTTACACCTCTATAACTTACCCCTTCACCCCTCCTCTTTGCTGTTTTGGGCTGAGGCTTGGAGGAGAAGAAAGGTAGGGTTTTCCCTCTCTCTCTCTCTAGATTTTCTCTTCCCCCAACCCCTTAGATCATGTTTTGATCTCTTTTCTCTCCATTTTCTTCATGGAGGAGTACTCCTAGGCTTGGAGGGAGCTCATGGCCCTTGTGGAGAGCTTGTTGGTGGATGGATCTCCAACCCTAGCCTCTTTTTGCTTGGTTTGGGGCTCTTATGAGGTGAGTAATTATCTTACAACACCTCTAATTGTGTTTTTGCTTGTGATTAGCATGGATAACCTAGTTTCTAGAAATTAGGGTTTATTTTAGGGGGTTTCGTGATTGTGAGCCCTTGAGGTGGAATTGATGGGTGTAGAACGTTGTTGTAGGTTGGATTTGATGATCTCTAACCTCAATTTGGACCTAGAACAAGTTTTACTTGCTCAAGGTAATTTTCACCCTTTTACCTCATTGTTTTTGGTGGTTTTCGAAATTGCTTGTTCGATACCCCTAACCCCTTGGAAAATTATCTTAGGGTATGAGAAGCTCGGGGGACAACTTCGTTTCGAAGTACTGCGAGGTTTCGACGGGTATCCGGTGGGTCTGACCTCACCGAAATGGGTGAACTCCCCCTATGTCTCCTATCTTGTTATAGGATTGATTAGATGCATAATTATGTTAATTATGGCATGATGATAATTGTGATTGCATGAGACATGCAAGTTATTTATGAAAATGCATATTTTATATAGTATGGCATTATGAGGATATTATGCATGCTAGGGTATTTGCAATAATAGTGTAATGATGCATTAGGAAATGCTAAGTATGTTATGCATGCTAGAGATGAGCATCTTATGAGTCACCACTTGAGTGGTGGACTAGTGAACTCTCTTGCATACCAAAGTATGCTTGTATAGAGAAAAGAGAAAATATGACAATGCAAAACAAGTTTGTTGCACCTTATCTAGGTGAGCAACTATGGCGGGCATTGTTGACATTGGGCTCGACCTTTTGGTCGTAAAACGATTCCATGTTTAAGACATGAGGAATGGATTCTCCTTGTTTTTGATGATGGCAATTGGTTAAACATGCGTGTTTAGTTAAATGAATACTTGCTTGGTGACTTATACTCCATAAAGTGGAAGTTCATGTAGTATGACATATGTAAATCATGAATGATGATTTAGTTAGCATTGTAGCATTAAGATAATGCATGGTTATGGCATTGGTAGAATGCATAAATATTGGCATTGGTAGAGTGCATAAATATTGGCATTGGTAGAATGCATAAATGTTGGCATTGTAGAATGCATCGAAAATAGCATTAGTATAATGCATTGATCATGGCTTTAGTTATAGCATATGATAGTAACCCGTTGGGGTCATGAATGAGACTTAGGTCCATTCCTATTGGTAGAGTGAAATGTAACCATTTGCATGTTAGAGACATGTTGCATATTGGTAGAATTATACCCACAAGTGATTTGAGAACAAGTGTGACTTATGTGTCTTGATTCCGACCCTCGAGTCGATGTTGTGATTCCATGTTTTAGACATGATGATTGAGATGTATTTGGCCTTGGATATGATGCTTATGATCAGCGCTTGTTTGCCCTTGTGCTCATTCGCACATGCTTGTGAGGGTCGCTCCCTACAAGCCGGCACTCCGGAGTTAGCCTTGCGATGTTTGATCGCCCGTGCGGGATTGGGCGCCGAAGTGGATCGCCGTTGGGGGAGTGTCTCATTCTAGCGAGAATGTTGACTACCACGGGGCCATTAGGCACGGCACAAGCCGGGACGTTACCTTGTGTAAGTCCCTCGTGGATTGGGTAAAAAAAAAAGCTAAGTAAACTGGACATAGTACATTAGTTGCTTGATGCATATACATGTAGTGTATGGACTTAGTAGTGAGTCGCATATCGTGGCATTACTTAGCTTGACCTCTTTTGGATGCATGCAACATAGTTGGACAATTGTATTAGTCATTCTTGCATGGGCATCCGTAGTGGCATTATCCTATACTCATGAAGTTTAGTATAGAAGCATGATATGATGATGATAAGAATAGAAAGATTCTTTTTAACCTATAAACATGGCATTAATTTGACATGCATGTAAACTGTGTAAATGAATGTTAAGCTTATGACAATAGAGCATATTCATGTTCATGTAGATGATTTAGTTTTTGGAGGCAAGATAGTTGTAGAACTACCTGTTTAGCATTAAATGTTATATGCTTTCTGTTTTATGTTTCAGTTATACTATCTTGCCTCAGTTGACCTAGCGGTGTAATTCGCCACTCTCGGCGGCTTACCCACTGGGAACTATTGAATAATAGTTCTCACCCCCATTGTTGTTGGGTTTTTCAGAGCCTTCCGCAGCAGGAGAGGCTTGGGATCGCGGCGAGGGGTTAGCAGCTAGCTAGAGCCTCTACGGTGTTGTTGTAGGCATACCACGGGTTTTCCTTTCATTGTATGTTGAATGAAAGATGTATAGATTTGTTGATTGATCTATTGTTGATAAGATATATAATTCTTGTATATCTTGAGATTTTAGTTATGTGGATTTTATTTTAGAAGTAGAACTATGTTCTTGCTCTGATTACCTTGTTAGGATGTATTCTTTATCCTTCTTGATTGTTGTTAGCATAGACGCCTTGTGTACATTGTGTTGTTTGAGGTACACGGCGGGTCTGTGCACGTGCCTGGTAGGCTCCCCCCAGGGCCCGGGGCGTGACAGATTATAGTGGTATCAGAGCCTAGGGTTGAGTCATAGTGGACCTAGTAAACCTTAGGCAGGTTGGACGATAAGGAATAGGAACGTGAGAGACGAGATCTCTTATGACTTATTGGCGAAAGTATTATGATTGGGTTATTTTTTAAAGCTCCAAACTTGTTGGAGTTAGATCGGAGTGAACCACTTCTATACCCTTGGAGGGTCACGTTGGCGGCCGACAACGTGACATCGGGGAATAGTGGGAGTCCACTTCATTACTTTCGCATGATTGGGGTTATAGTTTTATGTGGGGATGTGTTGGCGTGGGGTGTTTCACCTGCGCATGTTTTGCTTGTTGCAGCTTGAGTGGCGATCGACGCACTCGATGGCGGCCGAGGCAGCCGAGACGGGACTTCTGCATCCTCCGGATTTGGTGAGACCCTGAAGTTGAGAGAACAACTGGTAAATTCAGCGAGTGTGGTGGAGCGGCGATCATTATGATGTTACTCCAAGTTGAGGCTTTGCGCCGGCAGACGAGAGGAGTAAACAACTGGAGGGTTTGTCGATCCAGTTGGTGGTCGACCTCAGGAAATGTTATGAGAATGCGGACTGTACCTTGATAAGGATGAGAGACGTGGAGGCCGTTGGGACGGCAAAGGAAGCTACTATGAGTGGCAAGTTTATTGTAAGAGGACAATCAAGGTGTTCAAAGAGAAATTTGATCTGGAGAAGGTGGACCCTTAGCAGGATATTTATGGGATGTCAAATCGTCATCGACTATTGTGACGCGTGAGCGGCGGAACCGCGAGTGCCCGATGATACTCTTGGAGTTGAGGCTAGTGCTCTCTTCGTGGCCAGGTGGGCCATTTCCAGTTGGAGTATTTGAGGAGTTTAATGTCGACGATATTGAGATCGACTTCGTGCGGTTGGCACCGGGTGAATGCATGTCTATTTGACAGGCAGAGGATGATGCAGCGACAATGGAGGTTGTCGCAGCTCGGAGTATTTGAGCTAGCTTGTTGCTTGATATGATTGTAGCTTTGGATCGGCTGTTTGCCGAATGCTTGGTAGGGAACTTGTTTCCCTTGATGCTTGCATATCGAGTGGTCCTGAGTGTTTTGGACTTGAGAGTACTGTTCTTGTACTCCGTTGGTTTTGGATGTTGTGTTCGCCAACGAAGCGATTGGCTTTATTTGGCTGAGAGTGTATAGTTCTAATTTGAACTTGTGCTGGCTCTTCGGCTATCTGATTGCCGATGAGTGTGTGAGCCGAGCTGTAGTGCTTTGGGATCTTGGACACAAAATAGTGTTCTCTGAAGGCTTGGAGGTTCGCTAATTGCGACGATTGTTTCACCTGCCCAAGCCTGGTTGTTGGCTGAGTGGACGCGTGGTCTTTGGGCCAGCGCCTTTGGTGAGTGTTGAGAATCCTCACAAGCGAGGATGTCTCTTGTGAGGGAGTTGCTTGTGCAATCCCGGTTGTGTTGTGAGAATTGAAGGCTTGGTCTGGAGACCTCTTTTGCCTTGTGTTTCTCTCTTGTGGAGCATCGATCTCATTTGTTTTATGTGGATGGGTCATTTCGACTGTGAGTCGACTATCGTGAACTCGGTAGGGTTACGATCCGGATATGCACCCGTAGTTGGGATCGGTTGATCTGTTTGATCAAGCTCCACAAATTCTGGTTTTATTCGAGGGTAGTTGCAATCTGAGTACTACTCTCGTTGGATTGAGTTTGAGTTTGGACCGAGGGTGACTTGTTCACTCGGTGTAGACATTGCGAAATTGTCGTGATGTCGTTCGAGCTGTTGATGCTCTTGTATGTTGTGATGTTTGGCCCTTTTGGGTATCTTGGTCCCTGTGCGCATCGACGACGAGTTGGAAGTCGAGAGGCGATGAAGACCATAAAGATTCCTTGGAACGAGGATTGCAAGTGCTTCAAGTTGAAGACGTGCTGTTTTGGTTGTAAGGACTAGTGTCCTTTGGCAGTTGATGCCAAGTGATTATGATTGGAGATCTCAAGGAAATCAACCATCCATAGTGGATTTGAGACAAGCGGATGTGATCGAAGTTCAAACTTTCCTAGTTTGATTAGATGTTATGGATATTGGTGGAGAGATTACCTAGTTATCTACTCCCTTTTCTGGACTCACACATTAAGGGATTAAACCTTTTGGGAAGATATGCGTGAGAGGAGTTTCTTGGAACTGTTGGTATGGTCGACGACCGCCAACCTTGGTTACCCCGGAGGTGGGCTTTGTATTTTGTAGTTATGTTTCTCTCCGCGGATTGAGTTGCACTTTGGTGTAAAATAGAAAGGTAGGGTTAACTTTTCAGCAAGTGAGAGAATACAAGAGGATTTGCCAATTTGCGATTTGGAAAGATTGCCATGGCATCTATTTGGAAAACTATGGCAATTTTATATATTGATAGTGGTGTGAAGTGCACCCAGATCTTATTGTTGGAGATGTCTCTTCACTCGGGAGAATGAGTTGAAGCTGTGAGAACAGGTTTGAGGCTGGTATACCAGAGATATCGTTGAGACGAGTAATATGATGTGGTATCTATCCTTTGGATCGAATCACAGGAGCTAGCCTTGATCTCGAATGGTAAATGGTGCAATTGAGACCAAGAGTGTAGTGATTGATGATTTTCTAGTAGACTGTTAGAAAGTGTCTTGACGGTGGAACCGACAAGTTGTGCTTGTGATAGCAAGGCTTATGTGATATGCTAAGTGAAAGCTATCTACTTGATATGGATAGAGGATGTTTACCGGAGATTCCGGAATTGGATTGTCTCGCTTCCAAGCTAGACGTGATGTTGTTGAGAGGTTGTGAATAGGAGTAACTATTCACTTGATTTGGATTGAGAAAATCTTCGCACAAGTATACCTTGGATTTTGTGCAAGTGTGTAGAGCGTTTAGCTCTATCATTTTGGAATTTGGACCTATGGGATGATTCTCGGTGAGAGATATGATTTTGAGCATCGGAATCTGATAAATTGAGTGTGATACTTGGTTAAGGAAATCCAAGAGCTTATGTTTGAGGAATCTAAGTTTCAAATTCTTAGGATTATTGAGACCCTGAGGCAAATGGGCCTAGTGGCATGTCGAGTTATTTCACTTCAGATCTGTTGAAGATATATGAAGTGTATGGACGCTCCGAGTGAGTATTTGAATTCTACCCCGATGGTGGATGTCGTATCATTAGAACTACATGAAGAGCTAAACTTCAAGGAGCATTGTTGTGGATTGGACTTGTGGAATGTAGGAATTCGGAATTATCACTATTCCTACTACAAGATGCTTTGGAGCAACACCTTGGACGCGATGCATGGTGTGAGAGCTGGAGGCTTCACTGCGAGGACGATGCTCTTATCTCCTCTGATTTTGTTGTTTCTTTGTTGTTGTTGATCCGTAGTTTCGCGGACGAAACTCCTTTTTAGGAGGGGAGTATGTAGTACACTGAACTTTTGCAAATTGCGGAGTTCTAGTGTGAGAATAGTGGCTTGTACTATTCTGGGGTTTTGAGTTGAGTTTGGCGAGCTTCGGAGTGTTTTCGGAACTTAGAAAGTGCGAAAACGGACTCTGGAAGTCGAAATCTGCAAAAGTGCAGATTTTGCAATCGCATACCGGTATCTGGTTTAGGGATACCGGAATCCAATGAGAATTGGTTTGCGCAGCTCTCGGATTCTGCGGAATCCGGCTGGAAATACCGGAATACACTGGCATTCCGGTATGTGCAATGCGCATACCGGTACTGGAGTGTTAGTACCGGTATGGGAAGTCGCATACCGGAATCCCTTTGCGCAGACTGCTTGGCCGAGGCTCGGTTTGCGGGATTTTTGGTGGGATACCGGTATGCCCATGCGCATACCGGTATACAATGCTGCAGAATGCAATTTGTGCAGTTTTGTGATTTTGTTCTTTGGAAGGGCTTTTGGGGATATTGTTACATCTCTATAACTTACCCCTTCACCCCTCCTCTTTGCTGTTTTGGGCTGAGGCTTGGAGGAGAAGAAAGGTAGGGTTTTTCCCTCTCTCTCTCTCTAGATTTTCTCTTCCCCCAACCCCTTAGATCATGTTTTGATCTCTTTTCTCTCCATTTTCTTCATGGAGGAGTACTCCTAGGCTTGGAGGGAGCTCGGGGCTGAGGAATGGAGCTTGATGGTGGATGGATCTTCAACCCTAGCTTGTGTGAGCTTGGTTGGAAGCTCGATTTGAGGTTTGTAGACTCTCTTACAACCTCTATTTGTGATTTTTGCTTGAGATTTGCATGTAAACCTAGTTTTATGAAAATTAGGGTTTTATTTAGGGTTTCGTGATTATGAGCCCTTGAGGTGGAATTGATGGGGGTAGTAGAACGTTGTTGTAGGTTGGATTTGATGATCTCTAACCTCAATTGGGACTTAGAACAAGTTTCACTTGCTCAAGGTAAATTCCACCCATTTACCTCATTGTTTTTTGGTGGTTTTCGAAATTGCTTGTTCGATACCCCTAACCCCTTGGAAAATTATCTTAGGGTATGAGAAGCTCGGGGGACAACTTCGTTTCGAAGTACTGCGAGGTTTCGACGGGTATCCGGTGGGTCTGACCTCACCGAAATGGGTGAACTCCCCCTATGTCTCCTATCTTGTTATAGGATTGATTAGATGCATAATTATGTTAATTATGGCATGATGATAATTGTGATTGCATGAGACATGCAAGTTATTTATGAAAATGCATATTTTATATAGTATGGCATTATGAGGATATTATGCATGCTAGGGTATTTGCATTAATAGTGTAATGATGCATTAGGAAATGCTAAGTATGTTATGCATGCTAGAGATGAGCATCTTATGAGTCACCACTTGAGTGGTGGACTAGTGAACTCTCTTGCATACCAAAGTATGCTTGTATAGAGAAAAGAGAAAATATGACAATGCAAAACAAGTTTGTTGCACCTCATCTAGGTGAGCAACTATGGCGGGCATTGTTGACATTGGGCTCGACCTTTTGGTCGTAAAACGATTCCATGTTTAAGACATGAGGAATGGATTCTCCTTGTTTTTGATGATGGCAATTGGTTAAACATGCGTGTTTAGTTAAATGAATACTTGCTTGGTGACTTATACTCTCCATAAAGTGGAAGTTCATGTAGTATGACATATGTAAATCATGAATGATGATTTAGTTAGCATTGTAGCATTAAGATAATGCATGGTTATGGCATTGGTAGAATGCATAAATATTGGCATTGGTAGAGTGCATAAATGTTGGCATTGGTAGAATGCATAAATGTTGGCATTGTAGAATGCATCGAAAATAGCATTAGTATAATGCATTGATCATGGCTTTAGTTATAGCATATGATAGTAACCCGTTGGGGTCATGAATGAGACTTAGGTCCATTCCTATTGGTAGAGTGAAATGTAACCATTTGCATGTTAGAGACATGTTGCATATTGGTAGAATTATACCCACAAGTGATTTGAGAACAAGTGTGACTTATGTGTCTTGATTCCGACCCTCGAGTCGATGTTGTGATTCCATGTTTTAGACATGATGATTGAGATGTATTTGGCCTTGGATATGATGCTTATGATCAGCGCTTGTTTGCCCTTGTGCTCATTCGCACACATGCTTGTGAGGGTCGCTCCCTACAAGCCGGCACTCCGGAGTTAGCCTTGCGATGTTTGATCGCCCGTGCGGGATTGGGCGCCGAAGTGGATCGCCGTTGGGGGAGTGTCTCATTCTAGCGAGAATGTTGACTACCACGGGGCCATTAGGCACGGCACAAGCCGGGACGTTACCTTGTGTAAGTCCCTCGTGGATTGGGTAAAAGCTAAGTAAACTGGACATAGTACATTAGTTGCTTGATGCATATACATGTAGTGTATGGACTTAGTAGTGAGTCGCATATCGTGGCATTACTTAGCTTGACCTCTTTTGGATGCATGCAACATAGTTGGACAATTGTATTAGTCATTCTTGCATGGGCATCCGTAGTGGCATTATCCTATACTCATGAAGTTTAGTATAGAAGCATGATATGATGATGATAAGAATAGAAAGATTCTTTTTAACCTATAAACATGGCATTAATTTGACATGCATGTAAACTGTGTAAATGAATGTTAAGCTTATGACAATAGAGCATATACATGTTCATGTAGATGATTTAGTTTTTGGAGGCAAGATAGTTGTAGAACTACCTGTTTAGCATTAAATGTTATATGCTTTCTGTTTTATGTTTCAGTTATACTATCTTGCCTCAGTTGACCTAGCGGTGTAATTCGCCACTCTCGGCGGCTTACCCACTGGGAACTATTGAATAATAGTTCTCACCCCCATTGTTGTTGGGTTTTTCAGAGCCTTCCGCAGCAGGAGAGGCTTGGGATCGCGGCGAGGGGTTAGCAGCTAGCTAGAGCCTCTACGGTGTTGTTGTAGGCATACCACGGGTTTTCCTTTCATTGTATGTTGAATGAAAGATGTATAGATTTGTTGATTGATCTATTGTTGATAAGATATATAATTCTTGTATATCTTGAGATTTTAGTTATGTGGATTTTATTTTAGAAGTAGAACTATGTTCTTGCTCTGATTACCTTGTTAGGATGTATTCTTTATCCTTCTTGATTGTTGTTAGCATAGACGCCTTGTGTACATTGTGTTGTTTGAGGTACACGGCGGGTCTGTGCACGTGCCTGGTAGGCTCCCCCGAGGGCCCGGGGCGTGACATCCCCCTCATCTTATTCTTTCTTATATTTTAACCATATCTCTTAACTTGAATATTTACGATTCATCCTGGCGTTTGTTGGCGATTGGAACCCATCATTCCCGACGCCATCCATCGTCTCAACAAATTCTCATCATAGACGGGTTGCGTCAAGTCAGGTACGTAACAAGGGGCACCTCATCGGCCGGGAGGCTCGCCAAAAGCACGACGGCGCTGGTGAGGCTGGGAGGTGGCGACCGAAGGTTGGGGAGATGGAGAGAGAATAGTTTATAGATTTTTAAAAAAATTCTCTTTAATGATGTAACAATTACAAACAGGTCCTCTGACTATCTGTCCCCCGCTTTCACCGCAACATAGCACATTTTGCACTGGAGCCCCCTTCAGAAGTGAAATTCTGTAATTTCACACATAAAATGTCGCTTTTTTTTTTGTAAGAAAACTCCCCCATGGATTTCAACTCTCATCTTCATGTCTTTGCCATTTTCCACAATAACTTTCAAATTTTATGAAACTTTAACCCACGCGTCTCTCTCTAAGTTTAGTTTCATATAAGTCCCCGCTCACCAAAATTTTAAAATTTTTCACATCAAATGATAACTTGTTCGTATGTTGGCCCTTTTCCGTATTTTCTAAAAATTGTATTTTAACTCCTCTAATTCGCAATTACTTACTCAAAACTCACCGACATGTATATTTTGCACATAGTTCCTCCACCCCCAGAATCACACAATTTGACATATGAAGTGTCATGCTTTTTGAATAAACACTCTGTTTTATCAATTTTGCTCTCACCCAATTTTATCTCCAAAATATCACTTTATCACGTAAAATTACATCAAAATCCCTCTTATAACTTACAGCACTTACAAACCTCAAAATAACGATTTTTGTTTTATTGGAAAACTATCTAATTACGCAATAATCCTCCATCTTTATAAAAATTACCATAAAGAATTTCAAACTCAACAGGTGGAAAACAACACCAACGTCCAATAAGATGCTACCCTAATGATGCACCTAAACATCAATTTTAGGTCCCTCGCCATCAACTTGACGCATCAGAAGATACCTGAAGTGCTGCATTTTTCAGACTCTCTAAAGCATAAAGCAGTTGTCTTTGGCCCAACGCATTCCCAAAACTAAACATATGAACTTAGGCTACAGGAAATCAGCAAATTGTACTCGTATTCAGGAGCATCACACGGGAGACACAATGCTCTATCCAACTCCGCTAGCAGCAACCAGGGGTACAAATGCGTTCACTGAACCACCTTCTCTTGAAACCTTCGCATTACAAATTCTCCATTCACACCGAGGTAGAAGCAGGATATTCACATGCATGCTACCATCTCCAATATGATTATCCGGCTCTCTCAGGCCTGGAATATTCCGACAACAAACATAACATCAAGAGTGGCCTCTGAAGTGATGGGTATTCGGTGATTCACTGCAATTTCAATTTCGAACTGATGTTCACACAAAAGGGGCATTAAGTATCTCACATTTAACTTACTTGATAAACACAAAACAAAGTAACAAATTACAGCTTGACAATGACTTGGAGAACTAATAATACACTTAATCGAAGGCATAATGTTCTGCAAGCAAGCACGTTACATACAAATATCCTGTCTGTTTTACAGAGCCAATTCTCTCGACAACAATGACGTAGCAAGGCGTCGTCCTTCAGGTTCCTGTAAATACACTTTATTATCCAAATAGTGCTCAAGATTTTTTATGGTATCAGCCCTAACTTTAGCTCCTTGTTTCTTTAGTGCAGGCAAAAAGCTGCGTGAAATGATGTCCAGAATCTTCAAAAACTGGCATCCGTATCTCTTGTAGAGTGCAAAGCCCGCCATCTGATAACATTAAAATGTTGGTTTAGCTACGAGGCAATGCAACAAAGAACAACTATATATATATATATATACACACGAAAGAGTAAGGGAGTGGTATTTAGCCTTTAGGAAAGCTTCCAATGCATAAGCAGTGGATGTGTTGGCAGGAAGATGATTCAGAAACATCGCAAGCCATTTCCATCCTTCTTTTAAGCCATGGGGATTTTTTATGCCGGTAATCTCTGTCTGCAAGGATAACCAAAATATTTCAAACAGCCTGACATTAGCAGTAACGTCTTTTTTTCTCTCTTTCGTTTTGGGAGCTTTTCAGATTACAGAAATATAGACAAACCTGAATCATCGCAGCATAGAGTTTCATGTATGCCGCAACGGATGTCAAGTAAGCTTCATCACTCTCAAGTTTCCCATCTACTTCATGGTAACCAATCATTGTAAAGTAGTCCTTTCTTTGTGATGCTTGCTAAACAACAACATAGAATGTGAAAATGTTACTGACAACACTCAAATTACTCAAAGTTTATATATATATATATATATATATATATATATATATATATATATATATATATATATATATAAAAGCTTATTAAAAACAAGCGAGCATGTGTAAATGAATGAACAGGAAAAGAGTTGCATAAACATCTATCATACTTCTAAATCCACCTAAAACAAGGCTTTCTCAATGCAGAAGAGCAAACTGTATTCAGCGAAAACCCTATGGCACTAGTTTCTTTCCTATAGTATTAGAAGCAGATAAATTTTGATAGTGCTCCAAAGGCTTTTTATTTGACTTGTTTGACATACAAAGTTAACAACAGGTGGTACGTTGCCTTTTATTTCTACAGTAGAGCTTAACCCAGCTTGGTTGCTTAGTGTCAAATCTTTCGACAAACTGGCTCGAGGCAGGAAAAAGGATAGTATTATGCAGTTTGACAGACAAAACACCCAGATGTGCCTGTGCTAGTGGCTCTTGTACTATAGAACAGCACTACTAAAGATGATAGTCCAGAAAAAGAAGAAAGTGGGCGACTTAAAATGTTTGGACTCTTTTAAGGAAAAGTATGGAGTTAGTACCACAAGGATAAACGCAATAAATTATTCTAAGAAATCAAACAGGTTGAAATATAAAAATAAAAATAAAAAATAATGGATGTAGTTGTGGTGAATTGGAAAAGAAGAGCAAAGGTGTGGTGCAGTTGTTGATAGGTAAAAGGTATGTAGAAATAGATAGGATAAAATGGAGAAGGATAGCTATTAAACTTGTAAAGGAGAAGAGACTTCTAATTTCTTAACCCCATTAGTGCTTTGCGTCCAATCATATCAAATGGAGAACTTCAAAAAGGACATCGTAATTAAACAAATACTTGAGAGTATAAAAGATTATTAGGAGCATATCTGAATAATCAAAAATGAAAAGCATTAGGATGCTATGAGGAAGTACATGGGATTGGTTTTGGATTAGTTTGCTATATTTAGTTTGCGTAGCTGAGACACAGTCAAATCTTTAATTGGTCATTAATCCATGAGGTTATAATGGTCAGTTATTTTAGAAACGGTTGCCCAGCCTATAATAAGCTTCATTTGTAAAAATTTACGACATAAAATAAATTTTCTAGAGTTTAGCTTGATTCTTATTTTCTCCCTCCTCTTATCTCACTTCACAGCTGGTTTGGTTGCCTTCATTCTCTCTTTTCCTTAGTTCTTATTTTTCTTTTATCTCTTACATATAATTCTCTTCAGTAGCCCTGACTTTCCCCCTTATACGCTACATCAATGTGATCGGTGCTAGCAAAACCTCCTAGGGAAGAGAGTCTAAAATTCTTCTAACTAATTTCATCCTTTGTCCCCTACTTACTTTATCCTTCTTTCTTACTCTGCCCTTACACACCCTCGTCCTTATCATGACGAACCGAATGGTAGCTCCAAGTTACCAACAGGACCAGATAATCACTGCAAACATGACATACACTTACTAAGATCCTTTTTTTTTCCGACACACCTAGACAGATGCGTGGAACCTTATGGTTGGACTGCAACAACAATCAGTGTGAGGCGGTAAAAATCAGTTCATGGGCAACTTATATATAAGCATTCACGATTAGATCATTAAGGCACCAGCAATCAACTTTGAAGATGGACATCACGAGATAACAAGGATGAGATTGGTCACGTATAAGTAAATGATAAAAGCTGGGATTTGGTTAGCTTTAGTCTTTGTTCAAGTTTTAATTTGAGTCATGTTAGAGAACTAGATCAGTTTGATTTGTTGTATTTTGTGAATTAATTCAGATAAGATTTTTTTAAAAAAAAATTTGTGATTGATTCAGGGGTTTTTTTTTTTTTTTCTTTTTTTGTAGATACAAAATGTTTGATAGTAAATAGTTGATAAGGCCATTATGATCAGTTGGTCTTGGATAAATTTGTCATATATCTTTTTGTTTCAGTAGCTAAGATAGAGCCAAATTTCAAAATGACTTGCAATTGCTAAGATTATTATGGTTGGTTATTTTGGTTGCAATAGTGGTCTATTAATAAGAAAACATCATGTAAAAAGATTATCACATTGATGCAAATAATTGGAGTTTGAATTGATCACTATTTTCTTGCCATTCTTTCTGGCTTGACACCCGGCTTGGCTGCACTTTCTCTCACTCATTGTTTGTTTCTTTTCTTCTCTCTCCTAAAGCACATTTTTCTGCAGCATCCCCACCTCCTCCTTTAAGGGCTACATCGAGTTCTTAGTACAGTTCGAATTTATTTAATAATTGATATATTAATGTAGAGAAACACCTTACCAATAATGCCAGCCTTACAACACATCATCACATGCGTGTACTACCTCATCTATCGTACTTGAGGGCTTATATAATAATTCTTCACACAGATCAGGTGTCCAAGCGTCTTCCAAATGTCCTTGACCAAAAGATTCAACTATACACTAATAACGTATTTTAAGCACGAAAATGACCATACTAAAACTGAACAGACATACTAAGATAAAGGAACAATGGTGTTAAACTGAGTCACACCAACCGTCTAGGGATTAAACTTGCAGTTTCCTAAGATACATTAGGACAGAGTACTTGAAGAAAGGCTAAGATGTGAAACAAGTGTTATAAAAATCAATTCGGTTATGATCCCTTTAGATCAAATACAAAAACTATTTGCTTATTAAGGCAGTTAACAGAGAGGAGAAACAAACAATAAGATAATTAGACATGTACTTTCCAATTTAGGGAAACCTTCTGAAAAGGTACCTAGAGAATCAGGACAATAGATTTAAATCACAAAAATGAATACATTGCAATTAGAATTAGCGTGTAAATATCTCATTAACTTACATCTAATGGATGCAGGTACTTTGGGACAGTGTATATGCAAACTTTGTGGAACTCAGCCAGAAGAAAATCCATGGCAGCAGGGATCTAAGTGTTAATATTTCGGTTAGTACAGAAACATGATAAGAAAATTTCCATATAATAATATACTGTTAATGTGCAATAACAGATAGAAAAGTATATCAATGATTATATCTCCATTGTCTGCAGCAAAGGTTTGCCAATAACAAGTTAAAAAACTAAAAACTAACAGCAACAACTTAACGATTGTATGAAATTCAATTTTCTGATTTGACAAACTTGCAATATTCAAATAAAACGAAATTACCATTCAATTCTCTGGAAAAAAAAAAAGGAAAAAATCAATGGCCCATTACTTCATGGATTCGCAAATGACCATCTGAGATACGTTCACTTGCACTTGGCAGCAAGAAAACAAAGTTTTCATTTGAAATTGTATCTTAAAAGGAATAGAAAAAAGAAAAGTAAGAACAAAGTCAGGAGTTTCTTTTCCTGAAAACTACATTTTTAAAAACACTACTACTCAGAAACTTTTATTCATGCACAATCAAGCTCCGTTTAACAAAGTTTTTCCATCTTGATTAAAGAGCTCAATGGTAGATTGAAGAGCTGCGCGGTAGATTACACTCCACGTAAGTTACTCCAAATATCTGGGGCTGACTCCGTTGTTTTGTTGTTCTCCTCCCAAATTATCAACACGTAGCTAACTAAGTAGACATTTTAACATTTTCATGACCGAATAGTCCAAAAAAGAAAGAAATTGTACTTAAAGGCTATATATCCACAAAATATATCATTCTTGAAGATTAGACTGGCCCTTTAATCATCAGTTCACAACCTTATTAACATTCGTATCCAAAAGAAAAGGCATGTAGCAGAAAACGAGTTTTTATTTAATAATTTCGAAATGTTGGGGGATTACTATCCAATTTTACAGTTTTCAATGAAACAAATCCCCACCTTCGAGGTCTGGCAGTGTTGTAAGTCGTGGGAGGGACCTTACTATGATTTCGCACGATAAAAGCGCTGTTTGAAGAGAAAAACGGAGAAAGAGCAACCGATAAAATGAAGATTTTTTTTCTATAAAAAGCACGACATTTTATGTGCCAAACTGCAAGAAATTTTAACGGGAGATACTATTATGAAAAATACACATGCCAGGGAGTTCTAAGCAAGAAACTCAAAAGCAAAGGAACGAAATTGCAGTTGTTACAAAACTATTACATATAGAATCTAGTGTTTCTAACCCTTTTCCCTCTCCTCTCTCCCTCTCCTCACCCCAGCCGCCACCCACCCCCACCTCACCGTCGTCGGCACCTCCCTGACCTTCGGCGACCCTTCCCCGCCGGTGGAGCTTTGGCCAACCTCTCCTTCTCTCTCCCTCCTTCTCCTTACACACTCCGGAGTCCCCCTTGGTCGGTCACGTCGCACCCCAAACTCCGCCACTGACCTTCGGCGACCCCCTCAGGCACCGCTCTGCGGCCCCAAACCCCTCCCTAAGTCTAGATTTGGTCGGAGCTTGAGAAGGAGCATTCTCGGTCAGATCTTGTAGATTCGTTTCCGGTGCCGCCACTATCGCTCCCGGCCACCGTCCACCGCCTCCCCGGCGTCCCCTTCGTTGAGCTTGACCTCCCCGGTTGGCCCCGGCCGCCCCCTGGCCGCGGCCGCGTGTGGGCCATTGTTCCTGTGCTGCCCCCGATGTTGCCTGGCTAAGCCGCCCAAGGCCGAGCTCTCCTTTTCGGCCATCTCCCCCCGCCATCGACACTCCGGCGAGGAAGCACGATATCTCTCGACCTTTCCGGTACTCGTGCTCACCTCAGCGACAGCCCTGGTCACTGCAATGGGCTTGTGCGGATTGCGCGCTCCCGGGGACACCTCATTCTGACAAAAAAGTTGTTCCAACTTCGTCTCCGCAGCCATTAACACTCCGAACCACAAGCATAGTGTCCAAAACTTCGCTGCCCACCTGGTGCCGTTGGTCGACTTCTAACTCGTGGAAACGTCGGTAAAAAGCTTAAACACCAATTTATATAGTGATAGCGTAATTATTTGAAAATATTGGGTCTTTTTTGTAATTATGCATTGCGCGCTGCATTGGGCAGCTCTAGTTACTTGTATTCGACCCTTGAACTGTTGCCCTAAGTCCGGAAATCGTTTTGGAGCTAGAATAGGGCTTTCGATACGTTAGTCCCGAAATTGGTTGTTAATTTGCGATTTCAACTCGAAATTTGCGAAAACATCGTCGTAGCTACCTTTAGTCGTTGTCAAGCCTCCTTGGCTAGTTGGTTCTCGCTGTCTTGAGTGTTCGGAAACAGTAGGAGGGTCGTGGTGAGTTCCGATGCCGAAATCGACACTTTCGAAGTCCCGTTGTAGCCTATGTTTGACTATAACCCCTTTTAGTGTATAACTCGTGTGCGGCTGCCCAAACACCCAAATTGGTGTGTTTCGGGGCAGCAGATGGGCTAAGGATGTGAATGGCATTATTTGGGGCACTCTGTGGGCTGCGAAAGTATTTCCGGTGAATTTTCGCGAATACCGGCGGGTTTCGGGAACCGATCACTTGATCGCTTCATTTAGTAGTTTTTGTGACTTTGTGTCACTTTGGTATTGATTTTGGGTTGAGGACAGATTGTGATTCTATAGGATCTTTCTTAGATCCGGGCAACGTTTTACAGCATCAGTCGAGTCGCGGCTGGAGAGTTGTTACACTGGTGCCTACTATCTTTTCTTTTCGTTCTATTCTTCTTTACGGTTGAATTTATCTCTTGCACTACTTTTACTTATCATCATTAGTTGCTCTACTTAGTTGATACATTATATAGATTATCCTTGAGTTGTAAGGCGGTACTTATTCCGTTGCATAATGATTTTATGATAGTTATCTCGACCTAGTTGGTCGACATTAAACTTATTATTCTTGCGATATTATTTTGACCTAATTGGTCAGTGGATTACTTCGTTATCTCTCGGGGCTATTTGCCGTCGATTTGGCTATTGAGAATACAGCATCGATCGCCACAACTCATGAAGCATTTCATGTACCCCAGCGTTTGGCCTTCGCAACAATATTCTTTTTTTGAACAGTGGTCTTCCAACCCGTGAACCCTATGCAGTATTTTTACAATTGGGGTTATATGCCCGAGACTGAGCGCATGTATGGTACTGCCTAAGATCTTTAGAGCAACACGGCGGTTTTCGGATTGGGTTTTTATATTGGATGATATTGGACTGTACATCCGATTAATGCATACATATAGTTGATCATCTTAGTTATAATAGCAATATTGTTTCAATTATTTAGTCGCATGCTTCTTTTCTTGCTTCACTTTTCGCTACTGTATCAACTACACATATTTATACCTGTCATATTTACCTTATCGTTCTCTTTTATTGACCAGTGAGTACAGCTTGCCTTCGGCGGCTTACGGTACCCACTGGAAAACATGCAGACATGTTTCCCATCCTTGCTTTCCACAGGTGACACTAGTGGCGAGGTTCGGCACAGTGCTCAAAGACACTTTAGTTAAATGTAATCCCGTGACACTAGCAAGCTGACTTTTGGTCGTACGTTGTGATTTTATACTTTCCCTATCATTGTTTAGTTTTATCGCATATTATGGTAGTTGTGGATTTGTATTTCTTAGTATTTCCATGTAGCTTCACTTTGGAATTTTCGGTTTTCAATATTAGTATCTCATTACTTGTTAGTATCCTTCAATCTTGCTGTTCGTATGTTTTTACTTGTTTCTGGAGATTGGAGGGTATTTCTTGCTGCATGTGGACATTGGAGGGTTATTTATGTTGCTTGTGGAGATTGGAGGATATGGTTGTTGGTTACTTGGTTATTCACATTGTTTTAGTCTATGTTCTCGTTATTGTTGCTGTTGTGGTTGATTGTATGGTTGACTGTCATACTCCATGTCCCTACGCCGTGCACGTACAGAAAAGATTCTGTCCATGTGACAGATCTATGCGCGTTCGGAACAGTCTTTTCGTTTCCAAAAAAAAGTATGCTTTCCATTGTTATCATTACGAAAGTTTTTACAAAAGAGCCCCGGGCAATGACTCATATATACAAAATACAAATACATGCATTATATTTCAGGTTTCAACGCAATTTCCAAAAAAAGCTAAACAGCAGTCCATAATGATTATATTTAAAAGAAGCCAAAAAAAAGTACGAAAAAACATAGGATAAAAATCAATATAAATATATGTAGAAAAGATAAAACTGATTTTAACCAAAAAGCAAGATAAAGAATTAATATCTTAAAGACGTGCGAAGTACACAGAGCACAAGAACATGGAGTAAAGTATTTGTATTAGCCCATCGTGAAGTAACATAATGTACAATCCAAGACATCAACTGCAAATAAAATAAGCACCTGTGATGTGATGCGAAGAATGACATAGCCACAAGCAAAAGCCGTTTTCTCGAAGGTTTTGTCTTTGGTATTTCTGTCCCTGCAGAGGGACACAACCTGCATATCAACATGGCTTAACTTTCAGTATGCAAAACCATGTACTGGATACACAGATCGGTTTTCCATGTGAACCTAAAAAGTTAAACTCAGTGTGTAAATATAAAACTATCAGAATGCAAAAACAGTATGAAGAAGTAACACAAAAATTTACTTAAACAGATAAACTCATCATAATAGTTTCATTTCCAGATATACTACTCAACCTAGAAGTCCTATCTCAACAAGAAATAAAGGAATTCATTAGGTAAAAGAACACAAAAGATGTATCTGACTCTGCATATACAATCAGCAAATGTTTATTGTTAGAGAGGTAGACAATGTTTACCGTGATCAATGGTCAACCCAGTCAGGCCAGCGGACAAGAAATGAATCAAGCAAATTGACTGTAGTGACTGAGAAGTCATTTTTCACTTTGTGACACTATCTTATATCTTTTAAACAAGTCCTGCGGTAATGAAACTCTGGAACAACTTTACTGTAATCATGTAGCCAATAATTTGGATACTGTGTTGAACAATCATGAAGTCTCAAACTCCCAATACAAAGCAAGAAGCTTTTCAGATCTCAGCACTTCGAAAAAATCACTATAGCCTGTCCTGAGATACTATAAGTTGCTGTGAGAGTTGTCTAGTAGCACTTTCTCAAGTCATGAAACCAACAAGCAAACTCTATAGAATTCCTCTAGACATTGAAAGAAATGTACATGACGGAGGAAGATGATCAACCTTTCCTTCAGGATTTGTCTTCTCCTTTAAAACAGGAACTAGCCAAACAGACAACAGAGCATGGTCCTAACTCTTACACTACAGGGCTGAAGAATCAAAAACTCTGCTGGATTGTCACAACTCAGATGTGAAAACACCAAATTCGCACATGAATTTTGAGAGCAAGCTAGCTTTGAAGTACTCTGGAAAGTTCAGCTTCCATAGATGAAAGGCGTCCTTTTGCCATACTCAATCATTCAAGGATAGACTAGCATTAAGTTATTGGAGGCCATTTGGCACAATTTGGTATGAATAATATTCAATGCACCAGTTTGGACAGATAAAAACCAAATTGATGAACATTTATTGACTAATGATCCAGTTGTCATACTTAGACAGCGCATCATATGACAGAATGTTCATTTACCATGGAGATCTAAAGAAATACTGACACTAGCTGAAAAGATGTAATAGACATTCTAGATATTCAAGGCAGAGAGCAAAAGCATCAAAAATCTAAAGATTATTGATAACAAAGTAGCGATTTGTCATTCATACATTTAACAAATTGATAGAACAAACACAAGCACAAAACAAGCAGATCGGGGTATTTATTTAACAATTTACGCAGAACAATATTGAAAAACCTACTAGCTCCCCTTGAAATTATGTGGCGACCAGCATTAACATTTACTCCTTGATGTCTTCTCATTGTGCTTCTCTGCCCTACCCCGTTGACATAGTCATTATTAATTCACATTATGGCTGAGCTATTTATACGAGTAGCGAATGAGTATACTCACTAAGTGATGGGAACATTGCATCAACTATCACATTTTGACAACATAACTTATCACTATAAAAGCCTAGATGTCAAACATTGTAGTACTACCATTTTTACTCTAAAAGCCTAAGCTGCTAAACAACGGTGTTTCAATCATTTATACTCAACACTCCCCCTTAAATGTGCACAGATTTTGCCTGACAAGCGAAACAAATATTTTTGAAATAAAAGGAAAAATATTTAATGGAGACTAGAAGCTTGGAAAGATTTGAACTCAGTAGTAGTAGTAATACAATGCAAAAGAGCAATTTTTCTCCAAAAGCTAAAGCTGCTAGAAAATGTTGATTTAATTGTTCAAACTCAACAAACATAGTCACCTCGCACAGTCACCTCACTCCCACCTACAATTCTTTAATGAAAATTGATGATAAAGGACCAGATCCAATCTCACTCTCATATACTGTTTGCAAACTTTTTTCAGTAAATATCAAATAAAAGATCCTCTAAAATGGACGCTGTATTTTCTAGGATAGACGGAGTAAAGAAATTATTTGTCTAAAATCTACTTTAAATACAACAACCTTTCCAGTTGATATAGGGCATTTGTAAGCTTAACAGTTTCCAACAATCCAAATCAGTTGAACATTTGTCACAAAGATTTTTAACAACCATGATCAAGATTCACAACTCTAAACTTCAATTTGAGAATCTTATCATAAATTATTATAAGATTGTCAAATTTACACCAATCATTTTGTGTCCACTTGATGCATTAGCAAATAATTTTCAAAAACCCTTAACCATTCTACTAACTTCAAATTCACCGGAATATATTTATTATTTAATAGTATGGATTGTCAATTTGAAAGCTTATATGCATGCATACATATATTTATATGTGCATAAATAGGTACAGCAATTTACTGGACTTTACAACAGTAATTTAAGCCAATATTAAAGGAAAAGCACATGTATAATATAATGAGGAATATTGAAGCAAGAAAAATATTTTATAAAGCAAATTAAAGTGATAACCATATATAAGAGATTCGTACCTTACTAGCAAACAAACAGAAGGAGATTGGACGAGGGCACTCAGGGGCATTTACATAATTAATCAGCTCTTGTGCTCTAGTGCTGTATGTAAAAATCAAGAGAAGGAATAATAACTAAATTATTTATCAGAGAAATTCTGCAAAAAGAAATAGCAGTAATGTAGTTCTAATGGCTGAAAGTGAATCCACAACGGCAAGAGCAAGGATTTAAGTGCCGTGGCACGAGGTTGTGCCAAAAACTTGCCGGCACGGTATGGCATGGTGTGTGCTGGACCGTGCCGATGCGTGCCGGTCAAAAAAATATATGTGTGCCGACACATAATTGCATGAAATATTTATTTTCTTTAGGGTGTGTTTGGTTACTCGTAAAATTGCCGCGAAAATTGTTTTTCGCTTGAAAAAAAAAAATTCCGACTTTTGGTTGCTCGTAAAAAAAATTCTCGAAATTTTTTTTTACGGATTCTCAGAAAAGTAGAAGTTTTCGTTTTCCTTTGAGCAGAAAACGAAAACATTGCTAAAAAAACGCGGCTCAAGGCTTGAGCTTCAGCACGCGGTCCACGAGGTGCATTTCACCTCGTGGACCGCATAAGAGAGTCCACCGTGGACCATTCTCTCTCCCTCTTTCATTGCATATATAAATATATATATATATATATTATTTTTTATATAAATATGCTATTATACAGAATTGGGCTGGAATACTATTGATAGTATTTGGACTTTTTTGCTATCGAGTTTTTAACCCTTGGATGAAAAATTGTACGGTTAGGATGATGGTGGTCCCCTAGGGTTTAGTGGTGGTCCCCCTAGGGTTGAGTGGGTGGTTGGTTGAATAGTATGATCTAAAGGGTGAAATTAATTAAAGTGTAGATCTAACGACTAAAAAATCAATAACAAAAGAGCCCAAATACTATCAATAGTATTCCAGCTCAACTCCTATTATATAATATTTTATTTATAAATATTATTTATAAATATATAGTAATTTATTTTATAGTATTAAATATATACTATTATATATTAGAACGAGGCTACTATACTATCTATAGTACCGGAGCTTCAGTACTATAGTCTCATTTTCGATCTTAGGGTATTCAAATCAATGATCCACACCGTTAATATGATCTAACGTATATGAAGTTTTTACGAATAAAATTTTAATTTTTTTCAACATCGTTTACTTAGTAAGTAAATCATGTCAAAATGAACGATGAAAATTGAACAATATTTAAAATTTGAGGATAGGACTTCTAAATTCAAGATCAAGGATGCTGACCTTGATCTAGATAGTTTAAAATATTTTCTATCAAAATTTGAATAAATTTAGATTCTTATACACCGTTAAACTACAAACTCGCCATATTAGCCGTTGAAAATTGACTAGTTTGAAAAGGTTTGATCATAAAGTAAACTACGTCAAAAATATATAAAATTTTATTTCTCAAAACTTCAAGTACCCTAGATCAATTTTAACGGTGTGGATCGTCGATTTTAACACCCTAAGACCGAAAACGAGACAATAGTACCGGAGCCCCCAGCACTATAGATATTATAGAAGCCTAGCTCTATATATTATATTACATACTTATTGTATAATATATTTTATTTATAAATATAAATTATAATCATAATATATATAGTATGATAATAATATATATATATATATATATATATCAATAATATATAATATATATATATATCAATAATATATAATATATACAATATGAGAAAATACATATAATATTTTTTTTATTTTTCTTTTCTTTTCTTTTCTTTTCCTTTCAAACAAACAACCGTGACGGAAAACTATTTTTCTTTTCCAACAAACCAAATGCTAAAGAGCGTAAAATTTATTTTCCTCCGAAAAAAAATTTTCCACCGAAATTTTTTTTCACAGTTTTACGTGGAACCAAACAGCCCCTTAGCAACAAAATATTCTAATTGCTTATTATGTATCTTTATCAAGTCTTTTGAACTTTATTGAAAAAATACTTACTAATTTAAAGAAGAGAGTGTTTTGAGCCGGCTATAAGCATGGGGGCTATATCGTGCCGATATTTTGTTGGCACGATACGGCATGGTTGGTACGGCCTGTGCAGATGGGCACTTAAATCCCTAGGCAAGTGTTACACATAATGGAATGTAGAAATTTCAAAGTCAAGAAAACTAAGATAAGGGAAGGTATTGTTGCCAATGGTCAAAGAATCACAAACATCTTAGCATGCTTTCAATGTTGGAGCAAGAAAAAGATTTATTAGCGTTTAAACACGCTGATCTTATATTTCAATAATTTTAGTCCAATGGAACAATCGTCAATGACATCATAAAACCAAAGAGAAAGCTAGAGCACTGAATTCCAATTATTTGCCTATTTGCTCTTTCAATAATCACATTGTTATTTAACAAGAACACTAAAGGTATTTCAATAACAATAACAACTCTAGGAGAATCAAACTTTCAAAAAATAATTACATAGAACAGAAATAGAGGATTTTGATTTAGATCACTGTGAAGGAGAACATAAGAACACCGAGCATTTTTTATGTACCCTTCATCCAGTGGACTAATCATGGCCGTGTTATCCAGGTGACAACTCAACTAATCACCTTTATTCGCCATTCAACAAGTTATTTAAGGTAAACCTGGAAACTGCTGTTCTACTTAGAGAAATCTGCTATCTCACTTTATACATCGTTATCTGACATAGTTACAGCTATCCTTATCATAGACATTATTGTGGTCATCAGATGTAATCAGATATTCCTATTGTCTTTGCTCTCAGTTGGGATAGCGAGATAAACTAGGTAAGAAAAATTTGTCCCTCTAATATTTGCTCCTACCAACAAAGTATAGCACTTGGTTTCAAGGTCCAAACGGTTTTGGCCATTAAAAACAAAACAAAAAAAGGTTTCCACAGTATCTGTAGCTTCGGAGTATGTTTTAGATCATTATTCTTTAAAAATAAGAAATTGAGGGAAAAAGTAAAAGGGATTAAGAGATGGGGATATTGGGGGCGTCATGTAAGTAATTCTATAACACGGAATAAGATGGTAGTGTATTGTAATATATGTCTAAACTTAACTCATAAACAGTAAGTCGAAGTGGATGAAGGAAAATAAGATAATTTAATTCAAGGTAAAATAATAAAAAACCGCCTTGCACTTTAGCCCCTAAATTACTCCCCTGCATTGAAACTTGCGTCAATTACCACCCTGCACTTTGCCACCATCTCAAATAGATCCAAAAATTTGGAAAGTTGGCAAATTAAGTCGTAAAACTTCACTAAAACGAGTTGGCCTATCACATTATTCCACATCTCAACATTTATTTGATTTGCAACTCAAAAATTAGACAAAAAATTTAGATAAAACAGATTTTCCATTTTGCTAATTTATTGAGCAATTTTATTCGATTTACATGATTCTATTGCATTACTTATAAGTAATTTCATCTACAAACTTGTTTTTACAAGATTTTGTAGCTACATTCAACAATCATCCCAAATAGTTGGACCTGTTTGAGATAATGGCAAAGTGTAAGGATGAAATTGACGCAATTTTTTAATGCAGAGGGGGTTATCGAGACAGGAACTAAACTGCAAGGGGGACTTTCATAATTTAGCCTTAATTCAAAAACATTAACTATAATACAAACATAATGGTAATTTTGATCACTAGGATAAACACGTGTAAAATAGTTTAAGATTTGAGTGATAGTCAATTGATTAATTCCAAACTACCATGTAATCTTTACCAATTTTGACAATCAATCAGCTTAAGAGTAAAAAATAAACAGATTACAAACAACAGAAGATCAAAGCAAAAAAGGAGAATTTATCATATAAAGGAAACTCTGTTCAAGAAAACTCCACTATAGTAATAAAAGCTTTTATACTCACATAACATTATCTACTGTGGGAAGCAATTTACTTATAGACTTAGCAATCTGCCGCTCAAATTTCCCAAAGTCCTGCACAAAAGCATAAAACAGTTTGCAGAAAGTCCGAGAGATTTTTTTATGACAATTTATCATCAGGTAGCACGGCTGAAAAAGGAAGTTACATAAACAAATAATTTCATGGAAACAAGTAGTAGTGCATACATTACATGTACATATGCATACACAGAAACTGCCTTTGACAAGTGAAGATCTATATAGCTAAGCGATGTATACGCATGCATAATTTATAAGTATACAATTATATATATACATATATGGAGTGAGGTTGTTAAAACCACAGCAGCCGTTGTGCTCCTAGCCGTTGTGCTCCTAAACTCTCCAACATCCATCTATAGAGATGCATAGTGGAGATGAGGGGCTCATAAAGTAGGGCTTTACTATTAGAGAAGGATTAACTTTAACGTCCTCTTCTCTCTCTCTCTCTCTCACTCTATCTGGCTCTCTCCCCTCCCCCCCCCCTCTCTCTCTTGTGGATCTACCCTCCCACCTCACCCCCGTTGCCGCCCCACTCGCCTGCTTGCCCCGTCGGCCGCCGCCCCCATCACCGGCATTCATCAGTCGTCGCGAGGTAGGTCCCCTTTTTCGCAGCGACAGAGAAACAACGGCACTTCCTTCTTCTGCACTTTCGCCCCTCCCCTGCTCTGCGCTCCGTCCACCCCCCCGTCAACATCCTTTGCCTCGATTCGCTCGACGACTCCTACTACTCGGCCCCCAATCCATCAACGGCTTTCTCTGCAATATCTGGATCAATGCCGACAGCTTCATCACGTACTTCGAGGATGTCCATATTAGTTGTTATGTCCTAGAAGCCAATCGAGAGAGCGCATTTTATTTTTCTATGGGGCATATCTTTGTACTTGATTTTTATTATTTATATATTTGGGCTTTTTATTTCATTCGTGTTTAATGTGCTCGTGTATCATCCATGAAATTAATAAGATGATAAAGAGTTGAGATTTTGAGACACATATTATTAGTGATTAATCCTAAATGCTCTCAATTGATGGATCATCATGGGGACGAAGATCGATCCGATAAGTCTATGTGCCACTTCTCTTTTGGGATGACGAGTCTTGAGTCATCAGTATAGGGACATTAGAGCAAACATGCAGGTGGTCGTAAAAAACAAGGATACCAAGTGTGACCAACTACGAACAGTTACATGAATGTCTACTCACTCGTCGGTAACTAGTTCAATGTTGCATTCGACTGATCCTTAGGCCATCAACACCACAACCATTCAATGTGAGGCTACTGTAGTTTCACTATGCCACAAACTCTGATCCTAGTCATGAGCCTCACTAGGTATAAGTTGACTGCAGTGGGTTCATATCAGGAAAGGATGTGTGTTTTAGAGGATCTATCACTCTCGATAGAGAGATAATTAGTTCTATATTGTTTGTAAGGTAAAGCTTAGAAATTCTCGGCCGGGATGACATGGTGCATGGAAAGAGGTTTCCAAGCGTAACCATAAGAGCTTCTGTCCTATCAAATTTGTCATGAAACCGGTGAGAGAGTTTGACGAGTATTCCATGATCTCCACTCAGTCAGAACTATGCGATGGAAAAATTGTATCACACAATAACTGCACCGGAAGGTTCAGTTCGATATTCACTTATGTGACACCCCAACTTCCCAGGGGGTCACTCATCCTAGGACTACTCCCGTCCTAGGACGCTTAACTCTCTTAACCTCTTGGGCCTAGCCACCGCCCAAAATGCTTAAGTCGGGTTAAGAGTTTAGCCCTAATATATCTTATATATAGGACTATCTGGGTTCTCACAATCTCCCCCTCTTTAAGTCCTGACGTCCTCGTCAGGCTCAGACTCACAAGTACCAGGCGATGTGAGACTCGTCTCGCTAGCCTAAACTGACCTTGTGGTGAGCCGCGCTCCACCCACAACAGTCAACAGCATGAGAGCCTCGCTCTCCCCGCTGTATAATCCTGGCTCAGCCGAGACTCATCTCACATTTTCGGTTGGTAATTGGCTCTGATACCAACTGTGACGCCCCAACTTCCCAGGGGGTCACCCATCCTAGGACTACTCCGTCCTAGCACGCTTAACTCTCTTAACCTCTTGGGCCTAGCCACCGCGCAAATTGCTTAAGCCGGGTTAAGAGTTTAGCCCTATTATATCTTATATATAGGACTATCTGGGTTCTCACAACTTATGACCGGATTGTCACTACATACTGCTAGGCATCGCTGGTGGATTGTGGGAACTAATAAGAATAATTATAGACGATTAATTATTCTCCAAGGGTGGAATCAAAAGGAGTTTTGAGCCATCGAAAGGAGTTTCGATGGATGTAGAGGGGAATCGCATCATATCTCACTACCATACAAAATTGAACCTATTATGTCATACACATAAGAGATCGCGCATGATCGACATTACGGAGACGATAAAGGAAGTTTTTGGATGGTATAATTGCTATAATAATATTGCTAAATATTAAAGTTTACTAATTTGTTAGTAAAAGGACTAATTGCAATTGTTGTAAATTAGAGGTATTTAAGTACAAAAGTTGCATGGTGAATTTACTAATCATTAGTAAATAATATGAGGACTTCTGTGTAAATGTTACACACGAATTGGATTAGGATTCAGATTCGATTTAAATTAAAACCAACTTGAGGGATTAATAGATAATCTAAGTGGACTAGAACTCTAATTAGGATTAGGATTAGGCTTGGGGTTTTCTCATTTTAAATACATGTCATATTACATATTAATAAATATAATAATTTTTAATACAAGAGAAATAGAAAATCCTAACCATTATTTGTTCTCTCTTTCTCAAGTCCACCATTAATTCATCGATATTGATTTTCAGAAAGTTGCTAGCACATTTAGAAGATTGATTCATCTCCCTCAAAATGATGCAAACACCATTCATGTTCAGATCGCGGATCGAAGGCGTTGACTAGTTTGATCGAGGACGTAATTTCGTGTGGACGCACGTAGAGGCCAGAAAATGCCTGGCTAACGAGGACGAACAGTTTTTACCAACGATCATCGACTTCGCCATGCTCTCAACCCGTGCAAGGTGAAAATCTAAATCCAATCTAATTAGATTAGTTAGATCGATTTTTTAAGACTAAAACGAAACACAATGTGATCTTTTGGTTTAGACTAGTTAGATCAGTTAGATCGGTTGTTTAAGACAAACGAAATGCAAGGTGATATTTGGTTTAGAAAATTTTAAATGTCGTATTTTCTTCATCTGCGGACATACAATTTTCTTATAGTCCACACCAAGCCCCCATATACTAGGTTTTCTGTACAGGTTGAGGAAACCAAAAAAAACACCCTTCAAAAACTTTGATATTTTAGTGACTTTAGTTATCCTTCTCAGTTAGTTTAGGTAAAAATCGAGTACATTTAATGGCTCTATACTTGTTAAGAAAGTGCTAATTAGAAGTAATTTATTAAATTTGATATCTATAGTTTCTAGCAATTCACTTAGTTAATGTTCATTTGTTCTGTATAATAATTAAGTCGTCTCGTTCTGTTGTCATGAAAAGTGCCACATTAGCACCAACACTGAACTTTCCATTATTAAAATTGTGATTCCGAGGGCAGGACTGAAACCAATATCAAATTTTCAGGGACGAAATTAGAGGAATTGAAACTCCAAGGTTGAAATCATAGTTAGGGTTGTACAAATGAAATATCTGAGGACAAAATTGAAACTTGGTTTAACTTAAATTTGCAATCATGTCCACTTTTGCTTCTGATTAAAGATAGACTTCACTGAATAGTTCAGTTCATGATCTTGATAGTAAATTATGGACTTTCCTACCCACCTTTCCTACTACTGCTTCTTTTACCTTATATCTTGTATAAAGCAGCATTTCTCATGTTGATTTCTCATATTGTTCCTGCGGCTTAAAGTGCAGGAAAACAAGCTCATGTGATGACATTTGAAGTGGAAGAAGTATCTCCAGGACGCCAAGTGGCAGGCTCTTGTTTACTGCTTTGAGAACAGGGAAGAAGAGGAAATAAAACAACCACAATCTATCACATTTCTGATGTCTTTGATCAGAACCTCATGTACAAGAGGCCCTTGAGAGGCTTAGTTGGGTCTTAAACAAAAACAGCATCATTTATTATGTTAATACACATTTTTAATTCTCCATTTGAGACTGTTGTCGTTATAATGTGCATGGAGTGATTGCACTAAACTGTCATTTGTAAGCACTAATTCCGAAACAAGGCTTCCCTTAGTGCTACGAAACTGTAATGTTGTTTTAGTTTTGATATGTAACATCCTGGTAGAATTTGATATTCTTTTATCTTTTGGTTATTTAATAGATCTCCTACTCTATTTGTACTATTTGACAAACCACGTCGTCCGGCGGCATGATTTCAGGCAGGAGAAGGCCTATAGCCCAAGGGTAGGAGGGTTTCCGTGCAAGGGTGGCGGGCTGAGGGGTGGGAGGGTTTCCGTGCAAGGGTGGCGGGCTGAGGGGCGGGTAAGGAGTTCGCAGCAAGAAAGGGAAGTAGGTCTAAGGAGGGAGACATTGCGAAGGAAGTCATCGACGGACTGGGTGCCGAGGTAGTGAGTGTCGTTGAGCCAGTCAGGGTAGAGGATGCCAACAAGGAAATGGGCGAAGCAGCAGTGCAAGAGAGAAGCATAGGTGTAGAAGGAGGTTGTTCCCCTGTCGTTGTGAAAAGGGGGACCTACCTCACGAGGGTCGATGAACTCTGGTGATGGGGTGGCAACAAGGGTAAGGTAGGAGGATGAAGAAGGGAGTAGTGAGATAGAGAAAAGAAAAAATAAGAGAGAGAGAGAGAAAAAAAAAAGGAGAGGAAGAGAGAGGAGAGGACGTTAAAGTTAACCCCTTTCTAACAGTAAAGCACCATTTTGTGGGGCCCCCCTATCTCTATCATTCACCCCTAGAGATTGATGGTGAAGAGTTCAGAAGCACAAGGACTGTTGTGCTCCTAAGAGAACAACAGCCCCACTCTCTCTCTCTCTCTCTCTATATATATATATAGTGAGAGAAAGAGTCCGGCTAGTGTGCTTTTAGAAGCACATGAATAGTGCATGCTCCCAACTTCTTAGCCCTTAGATCAAATGCTATTCCACCTACCACCGCTAAACCCTAGGCATCCAATGGTTAAAAAGTTGGGAGCAAGCATAGGGTTTAGTGGGGATGGATGGAATAGTATATGGCTAGATCAATATATACAAATGTATATATGTATATACAGAGAGAGAGAGGGATAGAGAGAGTTGAGCGAGAATACTATTGACAACAAATGAAGTCTCAAAATGAACAGTCAAAATCAAAGTATCGTTAATGTGCTATACTATTAAAATCGAAATGTCGTTGACTAACTCAAATCAAACAAATTGAAAGGCTTGGGTGGTAAAATCAAAATTTTGAAAGGTCGGGTAGCCGACTCAAAATGGTCCGTAGCTCAGGTAAGTTTTGTACGTTTTTACCTTATTTTATATACATATAGATATACTTACAAATATTAATACATATAAAATATAGTTGAAACATATATAAGCCCCCCAAATTAAAGGCCATTTTTAAATAATTCCTCTCAGCATTGACACAAGTTTTACTTTTTTTGAATTTTTTGAATTTTTTCTCACATAAAATAATAATTAGAGTAGTGAAAGGTTGATATGTACTACTCGGTCCAAACCTATATGCTTAAAAATCGTGGCTACTTTTCTAAAGAGTGTGATGTGATTGATTTGGTGATTTTTATGAACATGACAAATTTAAGGAAAAGTCATGAAAATGCAATATGACATTTGAGTGCACTCATAAGAGTTAAACCTTGAAGAGCAGAGGCATAGGCTCGAGTGAGTGGGCTCATACTAATAAAAGTATTTGAGGGCATATGATTATACATCGTTTTCATATATAAACTCTTTAATACTAGTTATTTAAAAATTGTCCTAAAATTAGATATTAATAAGGTAAAAACATACAGAACTTACCTGAACTATTAACCATTTTGAGTCGGCTACCCAACCTTTCAAAATTTAGATTTTACTACCCAACCTTTTAATTTCTTTGATTTGAATCAATCAACGGCACGTTGACTTTAAATTTAAGCTAGTTGCTTACTTTAATGAATTTATAATTGCAAGATTGCATGACGTATACTAAGTAAACTTGTAAAGGTAATTACTTACTTTAATGAACTTATAATTGCAAGAATTGCATGAAGTATACTAAACTAAAGTTGTAAAGATAAACGGCGTATTCAAATTTTGAAGCCAAAGTTCAGTTGACTACTTCAAATCAAAGAAATTGATAGGTTGGGTAGTAAAATCAAAATTTTGAAAGGTCGGGTAGCCGACTCAAAATGGTCCATAATTCAGGTAAGTTCTGTATGTTTTATCGTAATTTTTATATACATATAAAAAATATAAAATATAGGTGAAAATATATATAAATCCCCTAAACTAAAGGCCATTTTTAAATAATTCCTCTCAGTTTTAATTTTTATTTTTATTGACACAAATTATACTATTATTTTTCTTTTCTTAAACTTTTTTTCTTTCATAAAATAATAATTAGAGTAGTGAATGGTCGATATGTACTACTAGGTCCAAGCCTACATGCCTAAAAATCATGGCTACCTTTTTAAAGAGTGTGATGTGAATCATGTGACTAATTTAGTGGTTTTTATGAACATGACAAATTTAAGAAAAGTCATGAAAATACAATAAGCCAGTTAAGTGCACTATAAGAGTTAAACCTCGAAGAGTAGAGGCATAGACCCAAGTGTGTGGGTTCCTACTAACTTATAAAGTGTTTGAGGGCATCTGATTATATATCATTTTCACATATAAACTCTTTAGTACAAGTTATCTAAAAATTGTCCTCAAATTAGATATTAATAAGGTAAAAACGTACATAAATCATTTTGAATTGGCTACCCAACCTTTCAAAATTTTGATTTTACTACCCGACCTTTCAATTTATTTGAATTGAGTCAGTCAACGGTACTTTGAATTCAAAATTTGAATACGCCATTTATCTTTACAGATTTAGTATACTTCATGCAATTCTCACAACTATAAATTTATTGAAGTAATTAATTGTACATTTTTACCTGTTACTAATAACTAAATCAATCAACTCTTACATTATACTTCTATATAAGTGCCCACGGCATCGCGTGGGTTCATCATTAGTTCTTCCTAAAGCCTATATTTGTATAAGAGCTTCATGAGTAAATAATAATATGAGACATAATGGATTATTTGAATTACAGAGATTGCTGATATAGAAGGGACCAAAGCAATCACATCTGGCAAGTCAACCGACTGTCAGAGAGAGAGAGAGAGAGAGAGAGAGAGAGAGAGAGAGAGAGAGAGAGAGAGAGAAAGACCTTTGCAAGACGGGCCTTATCAGGCACTTCATTGGATAACGTGAGCCTCTTCTTCTCTGCATCTAATGCCGCATTAGCAGCAAATACTTTAATGCCTGCCATGCATGAGTCAGTAAATGCTAGTTACTACAAGCACGAAAGTTACGACAAGAACAAAAGTCTGATGAGCTAGATAGAAATAAGTAAATTCCTGTCGCTATCAACTCCATAACTTTGTCGGAACAACACCATAATTTACAAATACTGTTCATGGTCCCACAATGGATAGAAGGTACATAGGACCTAGCACTCTAGTATTGCTAACTTGGGTTTAAGCATTTTGGACCACATGGTTAAGGCCCAACAAGTTGCTAATACTAGCAGGCTAGTTGGTACCGAAGCACGACGCCCAGCAAACAAAAATCTACTTAGCTTTTTCTAAAAGTCAAAAAGATTCATACAGACCTTAATGTTAAGGTTGTAAATTCATATCTCATGTAAAAAAAACAACTCAAAGAACAAATACAATTCGTCACACTTGAATTAACATAAGTGATTTCCACCATACTGTCCTACACAACTATAGTAGCGTCCATAATGGTAATGGTCAAGATGGCTGCAACTTTTACATGGACAAACATCACATAAACCATAGGTTATTCCATATTCAGTTTACTGAAAATGAGACGAGCATGATAATTAACCAACAGTTTAGAAACCCATCTCTTCCTGAACTCATTACAGGAATTACAAATTATCTTCAACAAAATATGGTTGAACAAGAATAGCATATTAATCTGCAATTGTTGCAAAAAGCTATCATAAAACAAAGGTTATTTCCTGTAAGAAGTGAAGTACCTAATAACTTACCACCCTTCTGTTTATCAGAGTGAAATTCATCAGTCAGCAAGTTATGATGCTTTATTTCTCCACGTTCTTTAGCACTACTCAGCTTACTCAATGCCAAAGCTCCCCTCTGGTCACCTTTTGAGATAGCTTTTTCTCTCAATCTAGCAGCTTCCTTTTCAGAAGCTTCCTTTGCCGCAGCCTCAAGTGCTGCCATTCTTGCTTCTTCAGCTAATTTTGCGGACTTCTCTCTAGCCTGCTTGAGAAGTTCCACAAATTTCTTAGGTGTGAGAACTCAAAAAGAAATCATCAAACTACTGCACAAATGGAACAAATTTATTTGCCAAAGAAGCAACTAAAAACCTTAAACCAGTCTCTTGTGACAAACATGACTGATGTTGCACTGCCAATATAGGAGAAAGTAAGAGACAGTAAGTGCATCATTTGATTTAGTCATTCCATCACTTTTCATCTACAAATATTAGATAAATTAAGCAAGACATTCCTGGTAGAATACATGCATGTTTATTCAATAAGTGCAGAACCTATAGATATTCACGGTTAGCACCCATCATGCATGCATATGACTACAAAGGATTTTTTTTTTCAAATAAGCCCTAAAAAAATTTATAATTTGTGAATAACCCTATCAAAATTTTATTTGACCAAATAACCCTTTTTCATCCAACTCGGTGCGAGGGTGGAAGAACAATTAGGAAACGGTGAATTGTTCACCGTCTTTAATAAAATTTAAATAAAAGTGAATCATTTACCATCTTTTCCTTTAGAAGGAAAGCGGTAAACGATTCACCATTTCTTCCTGTTTCCTATATAGAATCCCAACAACCACATAAAAATTCCAACAAAGAACATACAATCTTAGCAACCCGGAAAATCCTAACAACCTATCCATACATTCCTAACAATCAAACAAAAATTCTAATAATCCACATACAATCCTAACAACCTCACAAAAACCCTCACAACCCATACAAAAAGAAAATATAAACAATGATAACAATGATAACAATATGAAAAGGTGGCATGATTCACCGCTTTCTAAAGACTGTGAATGATATACCGCCTTTCTCATTTTTGTCCAACATGGCACTGAGTTGGTAAGAAGAGGGTTAACTGGCCAAATAGAATTTTGGTAAGAATTTTTTTAAGGGTTGTTTTAAACAAAAGTCTGACTACAAACTAAGACGTGGACTGACTCTCTTGTGAGAGCATGCCTTCATTCCCATTACTTCTGTAGGTACTCCAGTTCTATGTATCAAACTCGGCACCACTATTATAATCAACAATAACATGATCGCTGTATTTCAGTCTTGAATTTTGAAGCATCATAACAGCTAGATAGCAGAAATAATGTATTGTCAAAACTAGTAACTGGAGTGCACGTTTCGACAAAATATCCTCTGAAATTTGAGGCTAATATAAGACTAAAGAAACGCAGAGACCATGTTCAAAAGATTACTGGGCCTTTCTTATATATTTTGCCACTATTCTGGTAAACCTTGTCATTTCCTTTGCCAAACACTGCATAGTTTTCTAGGACATCCAGCTGATTTTCCTTCGTCCTACAAAAAAAATATCATGTTCCCATACCCATTGTATTCTCAAAGAAGGTTTGGACATGTGTACTCAGATAACTGTCTTTTCTATCATAGGTTATTCATAATCCAGGATAAATAAGATATACGAATTACTCCAACTGTTACAGGGATACTCGAACAAAGATAATTGTAATTTTGTAATGAATACATAAAAAGATATAAAGGGATAGAACAGTCATAAGATTTTGACTAGGATACATTTTAGCCATTCCAAAAGCTTAAGCACCCCCAAAAGAGATGAAAACCAAGTTAGCTAACTTGTCATCAAACACTCTGAACAAAATTTCAAATATTCTACTACATGAGAGCGAAAGCCATCCGAAAACATTAATGAATGCAAAAAGTATGAATGCTGGTCTGCAAATATTCATATCGGTCAAACTAACCTCTGCTTCTTGTTTTGCCCTTTCTTGTTGCAATTTTTCCTCATGAAAAGCTTTCTCCTTCCTTTTAGCTTCTTCAAGAGCTGCATCATCTCTTATTCTACGCTCGACAATCTGGGATCTTTGTTCATGGTCCCTTTGGACAGCTGATAAGTGTTTATCAAGCACTTCCGCACTACAGTGAAGCAATAAAATACAAATACAATAGTCTCAGACTAAGAAATAAAGAGTTTTAGCATTAAATTATGAATAAAATTGTCTCAGACTAAGTTGATGAAGATAAAGGGTAAGGACGCAGATTTGAAGCTCAATAATATATTTTGGAAATATAAGAGCAGGACTGTACTATAGTAGCTATTCCTCATAGAATAGCTGCAACAAACAATGCAGCTGGAAGGTTGCTTCTGTGGGTCTTATTTTATTTTCATAATACTCCAGGTTTATTAGGTTGAGTTTTTCTTGCCAAGTTTATCCTCACATATCGACTAAAAAGGAGTTCAGATTGTTGTGACTCCTAGCATCAAGGTATCACCATCTCTGTCCCTTTCCAATTGCTCGCTTTCACTGCTTCCAAATTAGGTTAACGTTTTCTTGCATTTCTAATATTTCTTCCCACTCAAACCAGTTTTCGACTCCAAAGAAAATATTCTGATTTACCACAGTAACAATGTATAGTACAACGCCAACTGAGCTAGGTTAAGAAGCAAGAACAAATACTGCAGCATATTTAATCTAATGTCCACTTAGTTGTACTAAAAATTATAAACGAGCAATGCCGCATGCCCACTGTCCATAACCGGAAGTTTACTAAAAAAAGAGGTAGTTAAATGTGCATACAAAATGCACATAATAGTGAGACAATCATCTTTAATTACTTACCCTAGCCTCATAGGATTTATTTTTTAATTTACTTGGAAAACAAGATTGGAAATCAGTCTAACATGAGCACTTGTTAACACTTGCAAGTTACAACAAAATCATAAAATATTCGTGGACCTACAATATTGATGACTTGTAAGAATGTGCTTTCACAAAAACAAGCCAGAACTTGTCAAATTTCTGCAAGAATATGATGTTATTTTCAACATTCTGTACAGCCTGCAACTGCTTCTAAAAGGAGTCTCTAGAATATCAGATAATAGATAAAAGATATTATCCATGCCAAATCTTATAACCGAAACTGAATACCTTCAGAAGAAGAAGGAACTGAGAAATCTTCTAAGCATTATTGATTAGTTTTAGGCGGTGTCGAAGGATGCAAGTTCATGAAAATAATGTGAAAATCACAAAAGAGGAAGAGCAGACAGCATACATTTTTCTTTGGTAGTGCTTGTCTAGTTTTCCGTCCATCTCCCGTCTTACTTCTGCAAACTTCTCAAGCCGAGCCATGACAGAAGCTATTCTCTCAATTTCATTATTGTGATAAACCTCCAATGCAGCTACTTTACTTCTGACTTCCTCCTGAAATTCAAGGCATATAGTAACCTGATAAGAAGATTTTCTAATAGTAACTACAATAAGCCATATTCCCCTCCAAAGCATCAGATAGGTCGACAGTCATGATTATCGGGTAAGAATCACTGCTACTAATACAATAAAATGCCATGCTACTGAAATGATCTCCATTCAACCTTGTTGTTTTGGACATAAAACTCTGCTTAGAAATTTCCAATTGCCCGATGAGTATATAAAAGAGATATGAGAACAAGACGTTCATGCATCTAAACGATACATAATAAGAAAACGGGCTTTGAAACAAGCCTTGGATTAACTAATCGTCAAGTGTTTAATTTCGCACCACCTGTCCAACATTGCAGACACACTAGGTTGATGAGATTAAATGGCATATTTACATGTAATCCAACGCTTCAATAAGAACATTGCATGAATTTTCACTAGAGCTAGCCACAAGTGATGTTTGCATCAAATACTGTGGCATGTCCATTAGTTGGCATGCACAATACTGACAGTAACTCATGTCTCATAAAAGACTGCTTATCTTGCTTATAGTTTATCATTGTAATATGTATCTTCTCCATGCCAATGAACTATTATTCTAATAGATACTTAAGTTGATAACAAGGTTCCTAGAGGCTTATAGAGCAATGGTTCTTTGTCATACCTGATTCTTATCCTGAAAATAAAATGAGGGTGTTCTTTATCATATTTGATATGAATATCAAAAAATAAGCTCAGGACTTTCTAGCCTCACAGCCTAATAGCCAACTGGCTGTAATAGGCAGTAACAGATAGTAGGTACTCTTTCTCACTTTCACTTGCCAATCTATCATTTTAGACAAGCAAAACAACAAGCTAACATGAGAAAAGAAATATTAAGACAAAATGTTCAATGCCTTAAGGTACCAATCCTTAGTAAAATACTCCAACAAATAAGACTATAATAAGGCAGACGAGAGGAAAACTTGTAACCATGCATTCTCAGAATTCCTTTTTAGAATCATCAACTCTAGATACGCACTTTAACATTGAGTTGGTGCTCACTCTCAAGTTCCAATAGAATTCCCTCCGCTACATGTCTTTTTTCCATCAGACAGGGTTGAAAATCTTCATTAAGCAACTCATCGTCAGATTCTTCGAATTCACTGAAATCAGGAAAAAGACAAGAATATTAAAAACAAGTAATAACTAAGACAAAGATAGGCCACATCGTAGTACAACATTATAATATATCTTTGGATGATATGGTCTCAAGAATCAATATACAAAAAAGCAGAAATAATCAACTCAATACCAAGACACCACAAAGGCGCAGGCAAACCAAGGAGAATATGTAATTTGCATAAGATATATAAAATTGGGTTATTTGCATACACGTCCCCACAAATATAGTGAATAGCAAAAATATCCCTGCAAAGTTCAACTTTTGCAAAATGTCCCTGCAAAAGTTCTACCGTCTGCAAAAATATTCCTGCTGTTATACTCTGTTAGAATTTTTTAATTAACCATAGTTAAATTCTTAACTCTCATTAGTTAAGAATGTCAAATGACCCTTTTACCCCCATCCTCTTCCTCTTCCTCTTCCTCTTCTTGATCCGCCGCCCGCTCCCGCCGCTCCTGCCGCTCCGCCGACTCCTCCGCCGCCGCCGCCGCCGCCGCCGCCGCATCCCCACCGCCCTCGTCCGCCCCCTCCGCCGCCTCCCGGCCGCCCTCATCCGCCCCCCCTCCGCAGCCTCCCCGCCGCCCCCTCGTCCACCCTCGTCCGCCCCCTCCGCCGCCTCCCCACCGGCCTCGCCCGCCCCCTCCGTCGCCTCCTCGCCGCCCTCGTCCGCCCTCTCCGCCGCTGCCGCCGCGAGGTCGGCCTCCTCCTCGACCACGGTGGAGATCCGCGGCTCGAGGCGCCGGATCGCGGCGAGGATGGCGCCGTCACCACGGAGGCCTAGGGACTCGAAGTCAAGCTCCGCCACCCGCCCGGGGGAGGGTGGACGGCGGCGAAGCGGAAGGGAAAGCGGGAGCGCCGCCGCCGGCCGCCGCCCCCTTCTTCTTCTTCTTCTTCTTCTTCTTTGTGAGGGCAAAAGAGTCATTTCACAGACTCACTGTTAAAAAATTAACAGTTCTCTAACAGCAACTGACCATAGGGATATATCTGCAAGAGTTAAAACTTTTGCAGGGACATTTTGCAAAAAGTTGAACTTTGCAGGGATATTTTTGCTATTCACTATATTTGTGGGGACGTATATGCAAATAACCCTATAAAATTAGGTGAAAATAAAATATAAGAATATGTGATAATAAAAAGATATAGAATAACCGGAAAAGCATACGAGCTTTTGATGACCTGACAGTTTACATGTCCATATTTAACAGCAACCTTCTACGTACGGAATAATCAATATTCAAAACAAGTTTGCAAAGTTTACATATAGAACTTTGATTTTCAGGTTATTGGCCAAACCACCGGGATCCTAGTGGTAAGGAATGAGGTTCAGATTGGGGGAGTATTAGGTTCAAGTCCTAGGTGGGGTATTTCAAGGAAGTTGTGCAATGTCTAAGCTCTCAATTCTAAAAATAAAATAAAATAAAATAAAATAATAATTAAATAATTAAAAATAAAGATGTTCAAGAAATTGATTAGCTAACCATTAGATTGCCGTGCAAACCATACTTATATCCATGTACGATACATAATAGTAGGCACTTGATACCCATAATATGATGTCCACACAGTATGCGAATGAGCTCTACACGGGGCGATTAGGTAAACCATATTTGCATGTGCTAATGCTGGCACCACTTTCTCGAAAAGTGACAAGAAATTTCTAGGGTTTGACACCATTGACCATAAGATATACATCCAAGATTGGATGCCATAGGGAAAATATTAATCACATATATATTATATAATAGTCTAGTTTGCTATAAATATTACCCAATCATCATATATATTTACCCATGGTAGCTAAAATCTTTAAGTCGGCATTGAGAAATTTTCAAGAACTACTTAATAACCTAGATATCACCTAGATTAGAAAACAAAATATAGTTTCTACTTCTGTTTCATTTTCAGTTCAAACTATGATGCAAAAAGTTGTCCATTCAATTAGAGTAAATAGCTTATACCTCACCTAAAATTCGTTTCCATTTTCACCTGTTGGGTAGAACTTGTTTTTCGAAATGTTTTATCATTTAGAGAATTTGAGCTGCATAGATAAATTTTAAAAACGAACAAACAAATCGAAGAACCAAAAAATTCTTTCTAGATCATCTTGTTAACTATGCCTCAATGACTTTGACATATGCTATGAAACTTAGCTAAACAACAGGCCAATTACTTCTCGGCGTTCTCGCCGTGAAACTTGACCTCACTTCACAATTTGAGTACCCTAAATACGAAAAGAATCACTATAAATAGCAATCCTCCAAAACATTCAGAAATAGTTGTCCATCATTACAAGCAGACATGGAAAGATCATAAATTCCAAATATCTCTTTTAAGCAAATTATTTCCTTTAGAAAACAATATCATGGGGAAAGGAAAGGCATCGCACAAGCTAAACCCTGTTCTTGGACTGTAATCTTACTTCCAGAAACCACAGCTCATCTATCCTAGTTCTCAGACGGGAAAACCTAGTGCTTCTTGGCTGTTTTATGTTCTTCAAAGCATGAGTACAGCTTAACAAGAACTGAGGCCTATCTATCTCCAATACCTGCATGACTGATTTAAATGTCCTTTCGCCTCCCTTTTGCAAAAGTATGCATTGACGACGTCGACAAGAAGAACCACAATAATTCAGAGTCCTCTGATAAATGCATACACACAAGTCTGCAAGGCATCAAGTTTTAACATTTTGGCATGCAAGATGATACTATTATTTGCAACTCAGTCCAGCAGTACACTTATTTTTTGCACTTCAAAATTGCATCAAATCCACGCTACCTCACCATCAAACTTCCCTACGACTCTCACCTTTAATTAACCCCCTTCACAACGCAAGAGAATCGCAATCAAGAAGCTTAACAGACTGAGGGAAAAAGGAGAAATAGATGTACAATGCATCATAAAATAAATATAATGTGAAGAAACTGAGCACCTCAAACAAAGATCATTGCAGGTAAACCGTGTTGCCGGCACCAAAGAGCGATCGTCCTTTTCTTCATCATCACTTTCGCTGTCCCCCACATCGTCATCCGTCACGCACATCACGAAGGGCTTATTGTTGCTCCCATCCAACGCCCTTTTCTGGCAAAACTCCCTGACAAAGTTACGCAACAAGATCACAATGACACCTATACAAAGGCACCAAGTTTTCTCGGATCAAGAACAGAGGGTACCGCTCGGGTTGCTTCAAGGGCGAAGGGGCCGCAGAAAAGCAAGCACCCAGCTGAGTCTCTATGGAGTTCAGCTCCGAGAGGAGAGCGTCGAGAGTCCAGTGCGGGTCGGGGTCGGCGGAAGCTACCAAGGGTGAGTTCTTGCGGCACGGCAGCTCCAATTCAATGAAACCCCTGCAAGAAAAGGGAACCAAAAAAAAAAAAAAAATTAAGAATCGAAGGGTAAACTGCTGTTCTTGAATGCAAGAAAGATGAAGAGATAAGAATAGGATGAGAATAAACAGAGATTGGATGATACTCACATATTTCAACAAACCGCTGTTTCCTGCACGAGACCTGTGGGGCTTGGATCCAACCAACGGAGACTCGGGCGGCCGTACCACTGTAGGGATCGGTCGAGGGGGAAGTGAGGACGCCGGTGCTCACACTGACGAGCCAAGAAAGGCTGCGGCAAGACCCACAAGTGGCTCGGATCCGATCGTGGTCGCAGCCAAGGCTGCAGTTCGGTTTGGAAGGTCCAGCAGCCGCAAGGAAGACGTCTGCACGCTGACGCACAGAAGCACGGCTAGAGGAAGGAGGACTCGGCCAATCTGAGAGAGAGAGAGAGGGGGATAGTTGATAGAAGCTAGATCTAGTTTCCACTTGGCCGCTCGCAGGGATTAACTTGCCGGAGAAGATGGCTGATGACGTAGCAAGGTGAGATTTTTTTTTTAAAATAACCTTAACAATTTTTATAATTTTAAAAATAGTTCTCTTAAAAAAAAAATTATAAAAATAAGCTTAAAATTTGTCAGGTCAGCAAGAACGACGTATGTAATGAATGGTTCACCGCTTTCAGTAAGCGGTGAACCATTTACCACGTTCATAGGACTATAACACCCCGAAAAAAGGTGGGGAGAATAACGAAGTAAGCGGTAAATTGTTAACCGCATAAGAAAGCGGTGAACCATTAACCGCATTTGAATGCGGTGAACCTTTTACCGTATTTATAAGCGGTAAATGGTTCCCCGTTTTCATTAGGTTTACCCCACCCGCCCGAACCCTTTCTCCTTCTTCCTCACTCATCTCCCCGAGCCTCCCCCAGTGTTGCTTCCTCTTCCCCCGAGCCCCCCTGAGACCGCCGTCGCCGAAGCCGAAGCCGCCGCCACCGACGTCCCCGCCGCCAAGGCCGCCGCCGTGGTGCCCTATTTTTCTAACATTGCATCCACATTGTCCCAATTACTTTGTAGGTGAGAAATTTAGAAAAAAATATGTTATTTCTTAAAGTAGATATGATTTCTTCTCTCTGAATGATATTGAAATTTCTACTTGATCTGAAAATCCTAGTTGATCTTAAATTAGGTCATATTTTGTAGCATGCATTGTATATTGAAAATTATAATTGATTTATAAATTTGATAATTATCTTTATATTAGGAAATTGATAGTAAATGAGTCAAATATTAGTATGACTACTTTCGTTTACAAATGTTATAATTTTTTGTAAGTTAGGATGACGCGTAGTAAAGTGGCCTTTAATGTTCATTGGAATGGACACGTAGTGGTGCAAGATGGCATTCCACAGTATATTGGCGGTCGTAAGATATTAAGTGGCATCCCAGTGGATATTACATTTACGGAATTCGAGAGAAAAATATATAGATTGACTGATATTCCTAGAAATGAGTATCGTCTAATTATCAAAGTACGATATTCGACCGGAGAAAATCAATTCGATGTGGGTGACGTTACGGACGATGACTCATTGTATGGTATGATAGCGTTGTCGGAGAACTGTGCGTGTTTGGTAATTTTTGTTGAAAAATAGATAGTTGTAACTCAGGGGTATTATTCAAGAATGTTAAATAGTGATTTTGATGTGGATGTATTATCCCCTGGCCCCGGAAGAGAATCTGTCTGTGCTGACATTGGAGCAGGAGCTGATGCACCTAGGTTAGTATTGCAAAATCTGATTTTCGTATAGTTATTTTGATTTAAGAAATGTTTAGATTGCTTTCTCCAATCAATTGCAGAGAGTATGAAGTTCCAAATGTAGTTGTTGGTGGCCGTCTTTCCCTCCCACATACTACTCATCATGCCACGGCATCTAGTTCTCATGCCCCACTGGACGGACAACAAGGTGTCCCATGTGAAGAAGGGTTAGAATATACTACAATTAATTTAATCACAAAATTTTGTCTTTTGTTCCGAAATAAATAATGACGACAAAATTACAGATTTCCTGCCTCTCATGATGTGCATGACTTTGGATCTTATCCATTGGGAAGCGAGTATGATGGGATAGAAAATCAGGTGGAGGTAGTTGAAGACGATTACGATACTGATCGAGAGGGTATTGAACATGAACCTCCGAATTTGGCCTTAAGTGAGAATATCGTAGCGGAAGGTCGCCACAGTGATGCGGATCATGATGGCGGACTAGGAGTCCTCGCAGATATTATATATGCTGAGATTGATGATCCAACTGCCAATAATGAATGCGATGATGATCCAGATGAAGGTGCAGAGTTTATAGATCATCCAGAGCAGTTTGTAGAGGATGCTGATTGGATGGACTAGTATGTGGTCGATAACAGTGAATTTGATCGTTCACAGATTGAGCAGTGCCCTCCTAGTGTTGATGGCTCATGGGTTGGTCGAGTATTTCGCGATAAACCAAGTTTATTGCACACTCTAGGGGAATGGCATATTGCTCACAACGTACAAATGAAAGTAATAAAATCAACGACAAAAGCTTATACAGTGAAATGCATGGTAGATTCATGTCCTTGGAGACTACAGGCTTCGGTGCCAAAAGATGTGAGTTATTTTAGAGTCAAAACATATACCGGGCCACATACCTGTTTAGTTTCGGTGCTTAACACTACACATCGGAACTGCACTTCATCTCTTATATGTCGACATATTCTTCCATCATTGAGGGTGAAGCTTACTTTGACGTCGGCGGAAATAAAAGAAAAGGTGCGTACTAAATTGCATGTAGACATACCTTATTCGAAGGCGTGGCAGGCTAGAAGTAAAGCTTTGCAGATCATTTACGGGGGTTGGGAGGAGTCGTACAGCGATCTTGGTCGCTTCCTATCTATACTACAACGCGTGAATCCTGGGACTCAATGGCGTCTTGATCCTAAAATACTGCCAAATGGCGTTCGGCAGTTTGGACGAGTATTTTGGGCATTCGGGCCGTCAATTAATGGGTTTTCTTTTTGTCGACCATAGTTGAGCATTGATGGAACTCATATGTATGGAAAGTATCAAGGGCATGCGTTGATCGCGACGGGTGTAGATGCAAATAATGGCCTTTATCCGTTGGCTTTTGCTATTTGCGAGGGAGAGAATGCGGCTAGTTGGCGTTGGTTTTTACGACATTTAAAGGTATTCGTGACACGTGATCGATCTATTTGTCTTATTTCAGACCGCTTTCCTGGGTTAAAAGAGATTGTTGCAGAGGAGTTTCCAAGAAGCGAGGGACATGCTCACCGTTGGTGCCTCCGCCATATGAAGACAAATATGAAAAAAGCCGGATTTAAAAATAAAAACGTGCTCAATAAATTTTATACGGACATAGGATGTGCTGCAACTGCAAGAGAATATTATGAGCATAAGGATCAGTTGAAAGAAATGCATCCGGGAGCTTGGCATTGGGTGGAAAGGGAATATTGGGCGAGGGCATTTGATGGAGGCCGGCGTTTTGGGGCAATGACGACAAATCGATCAGAGAGTTTAAATGGAGTGCTTAAAGGTGTACGTGGTTTACCTATTACGGCATTTGTGGCCGCTACATTTTATAAGGTGAACAATTATTTTGTAAAGCGTCGTGAGAAGGGTGAGACATACTCAACAGTGTTGGCACCAAAACTGGAGGCACTAATTAGAGGTTGTATGACAATCGCAAGAGGACACCGTGTGCATCGCTTCGAAGTAAACGAGTTTCAAGTTGTTACTGGAAATGGAGAATATGAAGTGATTCTTGATGGGAGAAGCTCGACTTGTTCATGCCGAGAGTTTGAACTCATTGGGATACCATGCTCACATCTTTTAGCTGTATGCAGTAATGGTCAAATGAACATTGACTACTATAGTCTGTGTTCTGAATGGTATACATGTGAGTATTATCGTAGTGATTATACCCCTCAATTTCACCATGTTCCTGACAAAAGAAGCTGGCCACACCCTCAAGGACCACCACTGGCACCACCACCTATCAGGAGAAAGAAAGGTCGTCCGAGATCCACTCGTATTCGAAACGCCATGAACGAGAGAGTGAGAATGCGAAGAACTGCGTGCACTATCTGTAAACAGCAGGGACATTATAGGACGACATGTCCAAGTAATCAAGATAGAACAAATCAAGACCGTAGACGTAGAGATTTAGGTTGTTTGCTTATATTTGATTACCGACAATATTTCTATTTTTAAATTTATCCTTTATTGTTTAAATTAATGGTCACTAATTTGTATACCTTATTTCGTAGATGGACGATCACGAGGAGCCCAGGCCAGTTGATCCATCAGTTCTATCAGACCAGGCTGTACAGAGGATCACATCGCAGGGTAGGTCAGGCGAGGACTGGGCAGCTTTTCATGCTCCGTATATTCAGCAGTGGGCAGATCGTCTGGAGCATATTGCAGAGCAGAGTCCTTTCGTCAATCCAGATCCAGTACGAGCCACCTCTGTGTACATGCAGTGGTACTGGAGAATCACGAGGAGGTGGATTTCTCGTCCTGTACAGCGGCCTCCACTCTCTTTTCTGCCACGCGGGCATGTTGAGCGAATATTGGTAAGATAATTTTATATTATCATTTATTTTAATATAAAGATATCTAATATATATAAATATGTATTTTTGTACAGGTGGATGATATGCGTCATACTGTTAGGAGTATTGGATATTTGATGGATGATCCTCCGGTGTCACGCCCCGCCGTGCCTTAACACCAACTAGGTGGAAGGACAAACCGCACGAGCGCGTGCCCCAGACCTGCCGAACGGATAGAGTCTCTTCTACCGCCCAAGGCGTCACAACACAAGTATATCCACGATGTTCCAACTAGGAACAGAGTACAAGAGTTGCACAAGGAAAGTATCAACATAAAGAAGTTCTACTTCTATTACATCACATTGCACATTTATACATGCCCAAAATTTTCTTTTCTTTCATTTTCATTCCATACATAATGTTCCAAAACTATGGAATATACGAGTTACATACATGTAATGAAAATTTCCTATACTATCAAAGTCCAAGACTAGGGTACAACTCTATGTATCACCAAAATGGAAGGGCCGCTATCTAGAGAGCCAAACCCTTGCCTCGCTCCGCCGCCTCACTCGCGGAAGGACCTGAAAAACGTGGGGTGAGAACTATAAACATAGTTCCCAGTGGGTAAGGCCACCCAAGAGAGAAGCTCGACCCACCAGGTCCAAAGAAACACCATATACATAAGTTAGATCACAAATAACTATGCAAGAAATATTTACATGCTTGTAAATCAACACAAAGGATGCAACCAAATGAAATGTAAATTTTCATTCTCTCCTAGGTTCATCCTATATTTCACATTGACCAAGTTCAACTACTTGTCATTTACTTATGGTTTCGGAATCACCGTCTCACCATAATTGTTCCAACATCCAAGGAGTGAAATTGTCACCTCCGAGTTCGGGTAGCGAAATCGTCGCATACCCGGGATAGCAAAATCGTCGCATACCCCATCTCAACACCGCCATCACATGGCACAGGTAGCGAACTCGTGGCATACCCGGGATAGCAACCTCGTTGCACATCCCAATTCAACACCGCCATCACATGGCACAGGTAGCGAACTCGTCGCATACCCGGGATAGCAACCTCATTGCACATCCCATTTCAACACCGCCATCACATGGCACAGGTAGCGAACTCGTCGCATACCCAGGATAGCAACCTCGTCGCACATCCCGTCTCAACACCGCCAACTCATGACACGGGTAGCGAAATCATCGCATACCCGGGATAGCAAACTCGTCGCACATCCCATTCCAGCACCGCCAACTCATGGCATGGGTAGCGAAATCGTCACATACCCGGGATAGCAAAATCGTCGCACATCCCATCTCAATATTTTACACTTGCCAACCTAAGTCTCATGACCCTAGGTTCAAGTCACTAAGTCTCACCTATGTTCAATGACATTAGGTTTACTTTCTCAATTCTCAACCTAGGTTCCATAACGCTAGGTTCCAATCTCATGTCCAACCTATGTTCAATAACACTAGGTTCCATTCTCATGTTCCAACCTATGTTCAATAACACTAGGTTCCAATCATACATGCAACCATGCAACAAGTATAGATAATATAAATATACTTGAATTCTATAACATGCAATAGGAGCTCATGGCTCTACCTATCATGATTTTTATCTTTGCCAACATGCAAGTCCTAGGGTTCACCATACATACCATTTTATCTTTAAATGGATATTTACCCTAGACATGGAAGTGACCTAATCACTTCGGTAAACACAAACCCACCTCAAGAGCTTCCAAATTCTTGTATTCTTTGAGCTCATAGGTCTCCAAGCCTTGAGTTCTTGCTTCAACCCAAGCTTCTACAAGAAAATGGTTCGTTACTCATTACGAACCCTATAATCAACTCAATACATGAAATCAAGTGTTCTAACATGATTTCCCTTGCCTCAATTGCAATTCCCGAAGGTTCAAATATTTTTAGAACCTCCCATGGCAAAAGCCCCAAATCTACCTAGGGTTTGCATGTATGCAAGCCAAACCCTATATTTCATGGCCAATCTTCCACCATTTGTGGTTGAGATTGCTTAGGGTTTCCAAAAATCTCATCTTAAAGGATTAAATCCAAGGTTTAAATCCTAAATCACAAGAACTCACCTCAAAGCCCTAGCTCCCAAGCTTCTTCTTGCACCAAGAAGCTCCAAATCCACCTTAGAAGCTTTTCCCAAGGTCAAATCCTCCACTTCTCCAAACTTTGGAGAGATCTCTAGAGAGAGAAAGTGAGGGAGAGGGAGAGGAAATGTGAGGAAAATGAAGAAGGAATAAGGGGAGAGACCTCAGCCCCCCCCACATAACCCATTCACTGCGAAATTACTAAAATACCCCTCACTGGGCATTCTGCCTCAGCCGGGTCCGGACCTTGCAAATGGGGTCCGGACCCCGCACAGGTAACAGTCCACCGCGCAGGCCGGGTCCGGACCTTGGTGTCCGGGTCCGGAACCCGTACGCACCCCAACTCGGAAGCCAGCTCGGGTCCGGACCGTGACATCCGGGTCCGGACCGTAGCTGCCCGCGGACTTCATTGTCCGGACCCCAGCTTCCAGGGTCCGGACCCCGTGAGCAGTTTTGCTCCACTTGGTCCCTTTTTCATAATTTTTTGATTTCCGGGTTTCCACTCGCACCCACAATGTTCCGAAACCTTCGGAACCCAATTCCACACCAGCCATTATCGACTTCCATCGAACTTTATCAAATTTAGCAAAGTTCGCTACGACGCACCGAAATTTCGAGTGCTACATCCGGAGCCATCTAGAATGATGGATGCTCTAGCACATGTGAGATGGGATCTCAAGAGTGTGTTAGAGAGCCTTCCGACATTACCAGTGACAGGGCATCCAAATATTCCTTCTCCAATTTTTCATGACCGCGGTGATACGCATGCATATGATTTTCCATCGACATCCGGCCCGGCTCATCCATCTGACGTCCCCTTGACATCGGAACTACAGTTTGATATCCCGTCAGCCTCTATCCCTCAATGTGATATTTCATCTACGTCGGACATCTCATCTACGTCGGACATTCCACCTACATCGGACATTCCATCTACGTCGGAGGTACCCTATCTTGATATTCCATTCACGTCTATCCCTCCCTCCGATGTTCCATCCACATCGGAGGTTCCTCGCGATGATATTGTATATCGACGTAGGCGACGGCGACAGGCTCATATTGCAACTGAGCCTATAGTTGAGTCGCAGGAGGGGATAGTGCCATCAGCCATTGACACGCAAGAGATAGAGCCGATTGTCAAGGGCATCGCCATCGAGCATATTGATCAGATGCATGGCATTGAGCCCGTGCATCCTCAGATAGAGCATGATATGCATATTTAGGACGAGGTCAAGGACGCGGACGTGGACATGGACGTGGCAGGGGACGAGGGCAAGGGCATGTGAGAGGCATCGAGAGGGCTTGATTTTATTGTAATTTTTTGGATTCTCATGTATATTTGATATTTTTGATCTTTTGGACATGAATTTTTTATAGCATTATCTCAGTTTATTCATATTGAAGTGTGCTGACATTGATATAGTTTACTTAATATGCTTAAATTGTGATTGAAATTAGTATGAATGAATTAATGTACTTTTTCTTGTAATTGAAATGTTTGGTCAAAGTTTTACTTTGTAAAATGTGGGGAATTTGCAAGTTTGTACTGGAGTGGAGTGGGAAAACACTAGATGCGGTGAACCGTCCACCACCTTTAAAGATGGTGAACCATCCACCGCCTTTAAAGACGGTGAACCATCCACCGTATATATATGCGGTGAATGAATCACTGTGTTTCTTTTTTTTTCCTGTTTTTCATTTAAACAAGAAGACGGTGAATGAACGGTGAATCATTCACCGTCTTCTCAGGATTTTCAAATTTTGTGAAAGCGGTGAACCATTTACCGCTTTCACTTGAAAGCGGTAAACGGTTCACCGTCTTTACGTAATTTTGCCAGCACGTCGCCTACGTGTCAACTCCAGGCCTATTTTTACAAATTTTAGTTTGATGGGTCTATTTTTACAATAAAGGTTTTGGAGAGGGTTAGTAGGCTAAAAACTCCGCAAGGTGATGCTCAGGTGGCGGGAAAGGAATTGAGGAGGAGAGAAGAGGAGAAGAGGAAGAGATCGGAGGGGAGGAGTCGTGTTGGTGGACGGTTGCGGTTTCCCCTTGACGGCTCGACACGATCCGTTACATTAGGGGTGTTTGGATTGACGAATCTGTAGATCCAATGTAACTCAAGTGTAGTGGTGTTTGAGTTTTTCTGAAGTGTGATTATTTTTTGTTGTTTGTTTTGACGTAACTCCTACAGTCTGAAAGTTAAATTCAATTATTTCTTCTGTTTATTTTGGTGTAACTTGATGCTGGTGAAATTAGTTTCTTGAGTTCCATTATTTGTTTTGATGTAAGTAAGTAGATTCTGTTACCTCCTGAATATAGTGGTAAACTTACCCCTATAAAATTCAACCCATTAAATAATTAAAATTTTCATTATTATTTAAAGGTAATCCTAATTTATTATAAAGAAGATAATTCTAACTCATTATAAAGGAAGTAGAGTTTAGGTTTTACTATTTAATAATTTTTTTAGAGAAGGTTGAGTGTGGCGGAAGTCGAGTTCGGCACTCTAGAGGGGGAAGTCGAGAGTAGGTGAAGTGGAGGTCTAACGTAAATCTCGTTAAAGAATTAATCTAGGGCACAAAATCAATCTAATAAGGCTCTGATACCAATGTAGAACGCAGCAGAAGTATGGTTTGGTTCGTTCGTACCTTTTGCGGAAGCGATTCGCGCTAGAACGCGATGAGCCCGGATCGAAGAGGTTGATTCACGTGTCCTTTAGATCGTCCTCGAAAGTCTTCAATCGCTCCAAACTCGCGGTGGATCGAACTACAAACGAGCACGATCTCTAATCCACCGTTCAAGACCCTCTAGAACAATAGGTTACTGGAGGATGTGATTTTTCTCTATATTTCTTGTCACGTATCATATGAGAGATAGCCCTTATATTTATAAGGGATTCCAAAATCCTAATGGGCAAGTAAAGATAAGGCCAAATCGGTTTATATTACGTTATCCTAATCTGACTAGGATTTATCTCTAATTATCTTTCCAATTTAAAAGCGAGATTAATCCTAACCTAATCAGACAACATAATAACCATCGGATCGAGCCCGATCATGGGCGCACCCGATTCGGTTTAACCGAATGCCAACATCTCCCACTCGCACATAATAGGATCGATGCCATCGTAACCACTTTCTCGACATTACACCACTATTGATTCCATTCATACAAGAAAATGAACAGTGCGACCGCCGAGTCAACCTGCATTTTGGGAGCTCTATACTAGAAACAGCATACGGCCAGTATAGAGACATCAACCCTCAAAAGAGAATATTAGACTCGTGATGCCCTAGACCATTGAATTACATTAGGTTCAGCATCTTTAATCCCTCAAAGAGCATACTAACCTCTATTGTGCACATTATGACACTATACTCATGATTGTTTCGCTATACTGAAGCGACACAACCTGTCGACAATGAGTTAAAGTGTCTTAATGTAATCCAACTAGTCTTCCTTGAGCCCTCATGCCACTGAGTTGAGAATTGATTGCTTTCCCAGTAATGCCCCGTAAAGCCGCATCACTCATAGCCGTAGGTAACACGCCAAAGTAGCAACATCAATTCTTTCACCTAATGACATAGTCAAAAGTCACTAAGGGCATATGAAATATATGGGACATAGTCTCAAAATGATGTCCATAAGAACTCACACGATGAGGAAGCAGGGATCCATTCACTCATCTTCTTCATTTGGTCGCCTAGCACATGTAGTATGAAATACATGCTATGACAGAGAATCTCAATAAGTGTATGTCTTTCTCAATGTCATACGGATCTTAGCTCAGTCACTCCCAGAGTGTCTAGCCTGAGTTCTCCATTTGCTTGCTATCCCAAGCGCCAAATGGTGAGCTCACATCCGGCTCTTAAATGTACAGGCCATACGAATAGTGGGATTATTCGTATGCGGTCACGCTGTTGACCTCATCTTAGTGCTAACCAAGGCGGCTTCCTTTAATGCCTCAATTTTTGCTCGCTCTCTACAGCGCCGAAAAGAATGATTGCCCGTGTGAGAGAGCCAATCAGCCTGCGACATACTATCAATCCATTCTACAATAATATAGGATATATATGTACGTGTGCTAATCTTAACAGCCTTCTAGTGGTCCAATTTCGGATTGGACTGAAAACGGCTAACCAAACCCACAGCATAGCATATATCAGACCGAGTATACATCATAGCATACATCAGGCTCCCGACCGTACTAGCATATGGAATTCAATTCATCTTGTTTTTTTATTCAGAAGTTTTAGGGCACAGTTTAAGGTTAAGACTTTCACCTTTAGCAATAGGAGTGTCAATGGGTTTGCAATTGTGCATCTGAAATCGTTCTAAAACTTTTCTTAAGTAAGTCTCTTGAGACAGACCTAAAAGTTTCTTTGAACGATCTCGCAGGATCTTGACTCCGAGCAAATAATTCGCTTCACCCATGTCCTTCATTTCAAAATTGGAGGACAGCCACGTCTGAGTGGCGACAATCATCTCCTTATTATTCCCAGCCAATAGAATGTCATCAATATATAAGGAAAGAATTAGAAAATTTTCTTTGGATCGTTTAACATACACACAGTGATCTTCTTCAATCATCGTAAACCCATCTTCAGTGATGGCTCGATGAAATCGAATATACCACTGTCTGAATGACTGCTTCAATCCATAGATAGATCGTCGGAGCTTGCAAACTTTATGCTCCTCACCCTCTACAGCGAAGCCAGCAGGCTGATCCATATAGATCTCCTCATCCAGTTCTCCATTGAGAAATGCAGTTTTAACGTCCATTTGGTAAAGCTCCAAATCCATATACGCGACAATGGCCAAGATAAGGCGGATTGAAGCAAACCTTACAACAGGAGAGAAGGTTTCCTCGTAATCAACACCTTCTCATTGGGTAAAACCCTTTGCTACCAGGCGAGCCTTATACCTGTCGATTGAACCGTCTGCCTTGCGCTTAACCTTGAGAACCCATTTATTCCCAATAGTTTTGCGCCCCGGCGGTAAGTCAACCAAGTCCCAGACATGATTTGACTTCATCAATGCTATTTTCTCTCCCATTGCATCCAACCATTCCTTATGAGTAGGTGACGACAGAGCCTCTTGAAAATACCTAGGCTCATCATCATCATGAGCAACAACCATGAAAGCTTCCCCCTCAATCTCAAAACGACGACGGGGAACACCCACACGTGTGCTCCTACGAAGTTGAGGCTCCCGTTCTAAAAGTAAGTCGCTCCCACTATCCCCAGAAGGTGTTGGAGTTGCATCCTCTTCCTCAATTGAGCGAATAGAAGCGCCATTACCAGAGCCATCCATCTCATGAAACTCAATTTCATTTCGAACCTCACTTATATAAGGAAAATCCTCCTCGAGAAATTCAACATCTCGTGACTCAATTTCAGTCAAACTTCCATCTGGCTGCTTTTCGATGAACACGTATCCCTTAGAGTGTTCAGGGTACCTTATGAAGATACACTTCTTTCCTCTAGGACCCAACTTTCCATATTTGTGAGAAGTATCGTGTACATAAGCTGCCGAACCCCAAGGACGCAAGTGTTCCAAATTTGGTTTCTTGCCTGTCCACAATTCATAAGGGGTGGAAGGTACTGTCTTGGAGGGTACACGATTAAGAATGTAGGCAGCAGTTAACGATGCATCTCCCCAAAAAAAGACAGGCAAATTTGCTTGCGCCATCATTGACCTAACCATGTCGAGCAAGGTGCGATTTCTTCTCTCCGCTACACCATTTTGCTGCGGAGTTCCATGAATTGTCAGCTGTCTGATTATTCTTTTTTCATCACACAATTCCTTGAATTGTTCAGATAGATACTCGCGGCCTCGATCAGTTCTTAAGGTTTTAATTTTTCATATCTAACTGATTCTCAACCTCATTAATGTAACGTCTAAAGCAATCCAATGCTTCAGACCTATGGGAGATCATATAAACATGATCGAAGCACGTATGGTCATCTATAAATGTGATGAAATAAAAAGCACCATGTCTCGCCCTCACACTCATTAGGCCACAAATGTCGGAGTGGATCAATAGTAAAGGAAATTCAGCTCTAGAAGCTTTATTAAATGGTTTCCGGGTCGCTTTTCCCGCTAAACAATATTCACAAGTGGGCATATCGACTTTAGTGAGCGAGCTCAATAGCCCATCTTTAACTAATCTAGTCATACGATCCTGCCCAATATGACCAAGACGAGCATGCAATTTAATAGAAACATTGTGATCATTCTCAATAGAAGATAGTAAGGAAAATGAATCATTATTATTATTATAATCAATGTCCAAAATTATAAAACCATCTGAAATAAAAACTCTACCATAATAAACAGTTCCAAGATGAATCTTAACTACATCATTCTCAAAACTAAAAGAAAAGCCTAACTGAAGCATAGCAAGAATAGAAAACAAGTTCCGCCGAATTCCTGGAGCATAAAGTACATTATGAAGGTACAAAGTGCGACCACCTCGCATGATCAACTTGTACGTGCCAACGCCTAATACATCGACACTTGAATCGTTCCCCATGTATACTCTTCTGCTCCCAGCAGGCACACGACGGTACTCGACGAATCCCATCCGATCCCTCGCTACGTGGTCTGTTGCTCCTGAGTCTACAATCCACACAGGGAGAGATTCAGCAACAAACATACTAGAAGAAACAAAAGAACGAGAATCAGGATAAATGGGTACCTTCTTCGGCTCAGTGCAATCACGAGCGAAGTGTCCCAGCTGGTTGCAATTGAAACATGACATCTTTGACTTGTCCTTCTTGCCACCTCGTTTGCTTCTCTTTCTTTTGGTGTTCTTCGTATTCTTAGGCGTAGATCCACTGTGGCTTTGAGGCCCATTAGCCCTTTTTCGCTTGAACCCAGATGTTCTACGAAAGTTCGACTCAGCAGTATTGGCAGTTGGAGTTCTAACAGACTCAAGGCGCTCCTCCTCCAACTCCAGATGTCGTGCTACGTCCTCAAAGGTTTGACACTCTCAATATGTGTCAAATTTACTCGCATATGTTCCCACGAATTGGGAAGTGAGCGAATCATTGCTTGGATCTGCTGCTCATCAGTCAAGGTGCCGCCAGCCGACTTTAACTCGCGAATCATATTTGACATTATCCTAACGTGCTGTTTCATAGTCTGATCGGCACGCTTCTTATAACTGTCAAACCGGATAGTCAAACTGCGTAACTTTGTGGCCGAAGTCGCAACAAATTTAGTTTTGAGAGCCTCCCATATGTCATACGCAGTCGGGTATTGCTCATACTCGCACAAGAGATCATTCTGCATCCCGCTCAGCAATGTGATGCGAGCAAGGTGATCCTTTTTAAGCCAATTATTATAGGCATCCATATCTCGGCGAGCCTGTGTTGGCCTAGTGGTCCAAATCATTCTTTAGATTTTGATGATAACAAATAATTACAATTATTGAACTAATCTTTTATTTTGAGTTTTGTGTTTAGACTTCTCTATCTTCAAAAGGACTCAAGATGGGCAATTCCCTAGCACTAAGCTTCACCACTTGAAGCTACCTTGTCAAGTAGATAAAATCTCTCTCTATTCCTCTTTTTAACATTGTGCTTTAAAGATTAGAGTAAGAAATGTCGAGCAATTTTTAACTTACTTTTTTTATCATCTAAAGCACATGGGACTTCAAACTATATTCAAAATCTTCTCAAAATCTATTTTCTGTCAAGTTTGTGTTTTAGACTCTGATCTGGGCGCCCTAAAAGTGGATCCGAATCTTGGTTGATTTTGGATCCTGACTGTTTGCTGTTTGGGTGGTCGAGAATTGTCTATACATGATCTTGGCACCCGAATTGTCTGTTTAGGGCATCCGAAATGTTTGACTTGATAGGTTGCGTGTTCTGGACAGTACGATGCAACGGTCCGAAAGTTCTGACAGCGGCGCTGCGCAGGCGGCGCGCGTGCCTGGAAAAGTGGGCGCCCACAAGTTGACTTCTGGAGGCCCAAAAGTTCTTGCTCAGAAACTTCGGCGCGCGTGGTCTGACAGTGTCAGAAAAGTCGACGCGCATGATCTGGGCGCCCACAACTTCTGGAGGCCCGAATGTTCTGTTTAGAAAAAACGGCACGCATGGTCTGACAGTGTCAGAAAAGTCGACGCGCATGATCTGTGTGCCCACAACTTCTGGAGGCCCGAATGTTTTGCTCAGAGAAAATGACGCGCATAGTCTGACAGTGTCAGAAAAGCCGACGCGCATGATCTGGGCGCCCACAAGTTAATTTCAGGAGGCCCGAAAGTTCTGCTCAGAGAAAACGGCGCGCATGGTCTGACAGTGTCAGAAAAGCTGACGCGCGTGATCTGGACGCCCACAAGTTGACTTCTGGAGGCCCGAAAGTTCTGCTCAAAGAAAACGGCGCACATGGTTTGGCTGTGTCAGAAAAGCTGACGCGCGTGATCTGGGCGCCCACAAGTTTCTGGAGCTCCGAATGTACGGATCCAGAAAAGCGGCACGCGTGGTCTGGCTGGGTCAGAAAAGCTGACGCGCGTGATCTGGGCGCCCACAATTTCTGAAGGCCCGAATGTACGAATCCAGAAAAGCGGCGCACGGGTCTGACAAGCCGCTGGAAGAGCAGTGCGCATGCACAACTTCTGGGCGCCCACAACATACAGACAGGATCACAACCACCATTCATTCACCACACAAACCACAACGACATCACAATGAGCTTCATATAGCTAACAGTCCTTAAACCTGTATGAATCTAAGCAAATCCTTAGGCGAAGGATGATGCGATGCACAAACAACAGATCATTCTAGAAAATTGCTCCTTACTCAGAAGCTTTATTTGAAGCCTAATCTCAATTAATTAAGATCCCTTTTAAAACATTCTCCACACGAGAACTCTCTTTTGAAACCACAAAAGTCGATCGATCAAAAATCCATTTGAAAATCGTTTCCCACATGGAAACCTTTATTTGAAAACGCTACCTCGAGGGGTAGAAATCCGAGGTATGCAATATAAAGCCATAAATAGAAAACAACATAGAAGGCTAGTAAGCACCATCATCCGAAAAGTCTAAGCATGCAATCCATGTAAAAGCTAAACCAAATCCACGAGATCTAAACATGCAAGACAAAACATCCAAAATGTAACTGAACCACATCCACCAATAACAAGTAATAGGAAAAGGATGATAACCAAAATCAGGAGGGAGGAGCCTCACAAGTCAGGACCTCTAATACCACTAACTAGGCGTGCCTCGCTGCGTCCCGACACCCACAACCCTGCTCACCTAAAAACAACAACGATGGCAGGGGGTGAGAACATGTAAACATGTCTCCCCTCCCAGTGGGTACCGCAAGCCGACGAAGGCGAGGTGTACACACCGACACGAGGGTCAACAAAGAGATAGATAAGGTAAACAGTAGCACAAATAAGTATGAGGCTGACATACAACTGAACAACTATGCTACTGCAAGTAAGGTAATCATATGCATCAAAAGTGATAACCACAAATGTATACCCAATCCATAGCCACCGGGACGTATCCCTGATACTGTCACAACCTGCTCAACTCTAGGCACGAAACCTGCAAAACGCACAGCGTCGAGGCTCGCGGGTCGACTACACGCGCGACCCTTTTTCAGAAAAGAACACCCCCAGACGGTAGATCAGACCGCTGGCGTACGGGAAGTGCTAGAAGAGCTGTGACGATCGATGCAATATGCTCAAACCACAGAACGGCAACGAGCCGTGAAGCAACTGATAAACCAAAATACGAGGATCGCTCGGAACAACAGGCGATCACCACCGACCAACGAGGTCGTCTCAATAATCATGCAAACCACAACTACTCTACTAAGGCAAGCACACATAAGTAGAGTCAACAGGAGTCAAGCGAACTAATAACTAAATACAAGAGAAGGGATAGAAAGGTATCACCGTAGTCCACTTCCGGATCGAAGTACCCACCTGTAGAAACGAAGAGCCTAACACCGAAGGCTCTCGGGAACCGCGACAGGACCTACGAAAGACTCACAGGGTCAAGGTCCACCAAGTCGACACTAAACACATAGCGCTCACATCCCGAAACCGACGGATCGTCCGAAAAACCCACCGGGACGATCCCGAAACCACACTAAGCCCCAAAGGGGTACCAACAGCCAAACCAAGTCCTCCGCTGTCCCCAAACACACAAAACAAGGTGACGGGACAGCGAGCACAAGCTTGGGGTGCCACGAACACAAACGCACCCGAAACGGCTTTTCGGGTTCCCGAAAAATGCCGATTTGGCACCGGAACCCTTCGTCACTCATCCGCTGTCCTCGAGACTTCGGGACAGCGATGAGGAACAGCCAACAAGGCTATACGACGAAGCCAAGTCACTCGCGAAACCAGCAAGTGAGTCGCACGACTAAAAACACGCGTTTCGCCGACTATTTCATCGAAAAACGTATCGAAAATAAATTCGGGTCTCCGCGAAGGGCGAAGGGGTTGGACAACCAGTCCACAGGGCCTCAAGGATCATGCCCTTGCTGCCCGTAGCATCGCGACGCTGCCACAATCACAAAACAAGCAATATTCACACGTAATTTAGCATAAAGAAGGCCGTTCGAACATCTACATGCGATAACAATGCCCAACAGAGGCCGAACGGCAAAACGGCTTGCCAAAACAGCAAAGCAAGGTGAGCATGGTGATCAGCACATCGCCGCGATCATCGTGCTCACCTTCCCGAGCTTCGGGAGGCGACAAGGAGCTAGATAGCATGCATGCGGCCCGAACAAGCCAAAACAACACCCTGGCCAGAGCAACTTGCTCCGGCCGGCTGCCGGCCGACATGCACGGCGCGCGGCGGCCAGGGTTGGATGCGGGGGAGGTGAGGAAGGGGATGCTCACCTCAACCGGCGGCAGGAAGCGGCGGCGGCGGCACGGGGAAAGGGAGAGCTCTCGGGTTGCTAGGGCACGGCGGCGCCGGCAACGAACGGCGGCGCCGGCGGTCGGGACGGCAAGCACCGGCAAGAGGGGTCCGCTGGACGTCGGATGGTCGGCGACCGCGACAAGAAAAACCGGCGGCGGCGGCGGTGCAGGGCGCTCGGCCGCGGCTACCCTAGCAGCCCAGGCTGAGCCCGCGGCGGCTGCGGCGGCGCTCCGACGGCACGGGGGCGACCGGGGAGGAAGGCGACGGCGCCGGAGGTCCTCCTGGAGCTGGCCGGAGGGTGATGCACTGGCGGGAGGCGGCGGTGGCTCGGGTCCAGCAATCTCGGCCCGCAGCTGCCCTAGCAGCAGTCTGCAGCAGCTCGGCGGCGGCGCCTGGCGGCGGGGCTGGTCGCCGGTAGTGGTGCCACCTCAGGGGAACCTCGGGCGTGGGTTCACCCGGGGTGCACACTGCAGGGAAGAAGAAGAAGGAAGAAAGAGAAGAAAAAAAGAGAGAAAAGAGAGAGAAGAGGTTGCCGGAGTTCCCGCCGGCCAGGGGAGGTCGGCGGCGGTCTGCGGCGCTCGGGGAGAGGGCAGGGGAGCTAAGGAGGTGGGTGGCACCTGCTGGGAGCTGAGGGAGAAGAAGAGGAAATGGATCTCTCTCTCTCTCTCTCTCTCTCTCTCTCTCTCTCTCTCTCTCTCTCCACTCACACACACACACACATACACACTTGCACAAATTGCAAAAAAAGCCCCCCTCAAACAAAGCAAATAACCCCCGAGTCCCTCACAGCATGTACAAAATGCCCAAACACCCCTCCACATTCGAACTCACGCAAAACGGTGCGTGAAACAGGGTCCAGATCGCGAAACAATAAAATGTACATTACGACCTCTCAGCGAAGAACACGCGATATATCTCGATCCGTCCGTCGCATGTGCGAACGGATCACACCATCGCGTTCAGCACTGCCGAGACATCGAATCTACTATTTTGGATCGTCTGAAACGGACTCCGAATTGCGTCATAAACCATCCTCTCTCCGCAAACAAAACATAAAACAATATAAAATACATAAAATACTATACATATACATATATATATATACACCTATACATATATATATATATATATATATATAAACGTATACAGATACAAAAACACAGTAAAGGGAGAGGAACACAGAATTCAAATTTCAAATTAAAATTTTTAAAAATTTGAATTCTCACATCACTCCCACCATACAAGAAATTTCGTCCCCGAAACTTACTCACACACCATCCGCGAACAACTGCGGATACCTCTCTCGCATAGCAGACTCCAGCTCCCAAGTAGCCTCGCGCTCCTCGTGATTCGTCCACTGAACCTTCACATACGGAATGCTCCGGTTCCTCAACTGCTTCACCTCGCGGGCCAAAATCCTCACAGGCACCTCGTCGTAGCTGAGGTCCTTCCTCAACTGAACCGTCGTCGGGCTGATCACGTGAGAAGGGTCGGGGATGTACTTCCGAAGCATGGACACATGGAAGACATTGTGCACCCGAGCAAGACTATGAGGAAGAGCTAACCGATAAGCCATCGGACCCACACGCTCAAGGATCTCGAACGGCCCCACGAATCGCTGACTAAGCTTGCTCCGCAATCCGAACCGCTTGATCCCTCGAGACGGCGACACCCTGAGCAGCACATGCTCACCGACCTGAAACACTAGGTCACGTCGTCGCTGGTCCGCGTAGCTTTTCTGCCGGCTCTGCGCAGTCAGCAGTCGTTGCCTCGCACTGCGAATCCTGGCCTCTGCGTCCTCTAACAAGTCAGGCCCGATCACTCGACGCTCACCCACGTCATCCCAACAAATCTGTGATCGACAATGACGTCCATACAAGGCCACGTACGGTGCCATCCCAATGCTCGCTTGGAAGCTGTTGTTGTAGGCGAACTCCACCAAGGACAGGTACTTGAACCAACCCTCACCAAAATCCAAAACGCAAGCTCGGAGCATATCCTCAAGAGTCTGGATAACACGCTCCGACTGCCCAACACTATGAGGGTGGTAAGCTGAGCTGAAGTTGAGCCTCGTTCCCTGTAGTACACTGAACTTTAGCAAATCGCGGAGTTCTAGTGAGAGAATAGTGCCTTATACTATTCTGGAGTTTTGGGTTGAGTTTGGTGAGCTTCGGAGTGTTTTCGGGACTTGAGAAGTGCGAAAACGGACTCCGGAAGTCGAAATATGCAAAAGTGCAGATTTTGCATTGCATACCGGTATCTGGTCTAGGCATACCAGAATCCAGTGAAAACTGGTTGTGCGCAGCTCTCGGATTCTGCGGGATTCCGCAGTTGATACCGGAATGGGTTGGCATTCCGATATGCGAAACTCGCATACCGGTATTGGAGCATCTTATACCGGTACTGGATGTTGCATACCGGAATCCTGTTGCGCAGACTGCTTGGCCGAGGCTCGGGTTTGCGGGATTTTGGCTGGATACCGGTATGCCCATGCGCATACCGGTATACAGTGCAGAAATTGCATTTCGTGCTGTTTTGCAATTTTGGCTCTTTGAGGGGCCTAAGTGGATTTTGTGCATTGGGTTTAAGTACCCCTTCACCCCTTCACAGCCATTGTTGGCTGAGGTTGGAGGAGAGGAAGAAGGTAGGTCTCTCTCTCTCTCTCTCTAGGTTTTCTTACTCCCAACCTCTCTAGATCATGTTTTGATCTCCTTTCTCTCCATTTTCTTCATGGAGGAGTACTCCTTGGCTTGGAGGGAGCTCGGGGCTGAGGAAAGGAGCGTGTTGGTGGATGGATCTTCAACCCTAGCTTATGTGAGCTTGAGTGGAAGCTTGTTTTGAGGTTAGTAAGCTTTCTTACAACCTCTATTTGTGTTTTTACAGGGATTTTGGCTTGAAAACCTAGTTTCTTGAAAATTAGGGTTTTGTTTAGGGTTTCTTGATTGGGAGCTCTTGAGGTGGAATTGATGGGTGTAGAATATTGTTGTAGGTTGGATTTGAAGATCTCTAACCTCAATTTGGACCTAGAACAAGTTTTACTTGCTCAAGGTAATTTCCACCCATTTACCTCATTGATTTTTGGTGGTTTTCGAATTTGCTTGTTCGATACCCCTAACCCCTTGGAAAATTATCTTAGGGTATGAGAAGCTCGGGGGACAACTTCGTTTCGAAGTACTGCGAGGTTTCGACGGGTATCCGGTGGGTCTGACCTCACCGAAATGGGTGAACTCCCCCTATGTCTCCTATCTAGTTATAGGATTGATTAGATGCATAATTATGATAATTATGGCATGATGATAATTGTGATTGCATGAGACATGCAAGTTGTTTATGAAAATGCATATTTCATATAGTATGGCATTGTGAGAATATTATGCATGCTAGAGAGAAGTGTCATTTGAGGCACTACTTGGGTAATGGTTTAGTACATTCTCTTTGCATACCTAAGTATGCTTGCATAGAGAAAGGAAGAATATGACAAGTGTTTGTTGCACCTCAACTAGGTGAGCAACTGTGACGGGCATTGTTGGCCTTGGACTCGACCTTTTGGTCGTGGTTTGATTCCATGTTTAAGAACATGAGGAATGAAATTCCATTTGCATTTGATAATTATAATTGGTTAAACACGAGTCCATATGGTTAGTTAAATACTTGCATGGTAGCTTTATACTCTATGTAGTAGAGGTTGTTGTAGCTTATGCATGGCATGGATAGGGTTTGGTTGGCATTTGTAGAATGCATTGTCATGGCATCGTAGAATGCATGAATTGTAGCATTAGAATAATGCAGGATATATGGCATTAGAATAATGCATGATGTTGGCATTTGTAGGATGCAGGATATATGGCATTAGAATAATGCATGGTTTATGAACTTAGTAAACAATGAGATGAACGGTTACATGTTAGAGACATGGACATATTGGTAGGGACATACCATCGGACTTTGAGAACAACATGATATTGTTGACATTAGCGTCTTGGCTATTGAATGTAGTAAACATGACATGACGTGTTTTTGACATAGTGTGAGGTTAAACATTTGTATTTCACTTAAGTGAATAATTAGGTTGACATTTTGACATAATGTTAGATCCTTGGACATTGGTTGACTATTCCATGTTTTAGACATGATGAACGTATTTCCTATGCTGTTGACTATGCTTGTTCACGCCATTGTGCTCATTCGCACATGCTTGTGAGGGTCGCTCCCCACAAGCCGGCACTCCGGAGTTGGCCTTTCGCGATGTTGATCGCCTGTGTGCAGGTTATATGGGCGCCGAAGTGGATTGCCGTGGGGGAGGCTCATTCTAGCGAGAATGTTGACTACCACGGGGCCATTAGGCACGGCACAAGCCGGGACGTTACCATGTGTAAGTCCCTTGTGGATTGGGTAAAAACTAAGTAAACTGGACATAGTACATTAGTTGCTTGATGCATATACATGTAGTGTATGGACTTAGTAGTGAGTCGCATATCGTGGCATTACTTAGCTTGACCTCTTTTGGATGCATGCAACATAGTTGGACAATTGTATTAGTCATTCTTGCATGAGCATCCGTAGTGGCATTATCCTATACTCATGATGTTTAGTATAGAAGCATGATATTATGATGATAAGAATAGAAAGATTCTTTTTAACCTATAAACATGGCATTAATTTGACATGCATGTAAACTGTGTAAATGAATGTTAAGCTTATGACAATAGAGCATATCCATGTTCATGTAGATGATTTAGTCATTGGAGGCATGATAGTTGTAGAACTATCTGTTTAGCATTTAATATTATGCTTTATGTTTCAGTTATACTATCTTGCCTCAGTTGACCTAGCGGTGTAATTCGCCACTCTCGGCGGCTTACCCACTGGGAACTATTGAATAATAGTTCTCATCCCCCTGGGGTTTGTTGTTTTTATTTCAGAGCCTTCCGCAGCAGGAGAGGCTTGGGATCGCGGTGAGGGGTTAGCAGCTAGCTAGAGCCTCTACGGTGTTGTTGTAGGCATACCATGGGTTTTCCTTTCATTGTATGTTGAATGAAAGATGTATAGATTTGTTGATTGATCTACTAGTTGAAAAGATGTATAATGCTATTGTATATCTTGAGAGTTTAGTTGTGTGGATTTTATTTTAGATGTAGAACTATGTTCTCGCTCTGATTACCTTGTTTAGGATGTATTCTTTATCCTACTTGATTGTTGTTAGCATAGACGCCTTGTGTACATTGTGTTGTTTGAGGTACACGGCGGGTCTGTGCACGTGCCTGGTAGGCTCCCGCGAGGGCCCGGGGCGTGACATTCCCAGTGCCTGCTGCAAGCTCCTCCAGAACTGAGATACGAAGCGAGAATCCCGATCAGAGACGATCAACACTGGCACTCCATGCAGCCTGACGATCTCATCCAAGTAGAGCTGCGCCAGTCGATCCCGGGACCAAGTCGTGTGTACCGGGTAGGAAGTGAGCTGCTTTCGTCAATCGGTCCACAATAACCCAGATCGCATCGTGACCTCGCTGAGAACGAGGCAACCCAGTGACGAAATCCATGGTGATCTGCTCCCACTTCCAAACTGGTACAGGCAACGATTGAAGCTTCCCTGCTGGTCGCTGATGCTCTGCCTTCACCTGCTAACAAATCAAACACTGAGCCACATGCTGAGCCACGTCCATCTTCATGCCAGGCTACCAGAAACTCTACTTCAGGTCGCGGTACATCTTCGTCCCTCCAGGATGAACGGTGTACGGCGACCGGTGTGCCTCAGTCAAAATCTCTCGCCTCAAATCCTGATCACTGGGCACACACCTCCGTCCTCGAAAGCGAAGGGAACTATCAGCGTGAATCGTGAAGTCACCATCTCTGCCCTGCTCAGCCTCTGCTCGCACTCTCTGCAAGTGCGGGTCCAACAGCTGTCCACTGGAAATCCGATCAGACAAGGTGGGCTGCACCACCAAAGTCAACAGCTGTGCGGTAGCTCCATAAGGTAGAATCTCCAACTCAAGTCGACGAAACTCCTCCACCAAGCGCTCTTGGTCGGTGATCATGAGAGATAGCTCCGCCGAAGGCTGCCTCCGGCTCAAGGCGTCTGCCACAACGTTCGCCTTGCCCGGATGATACTGGATGGAGAGGTCGTAATCCTTCAAAAGCTCAGCCACCGTCTCTGTCTGAGGTTCAGCTCCTTCTGGGTGAAGAAGTACTTCAGACTCTGATGATCCGTGAACATCTCGTAATGCGCTCCGTACAAGTAGTGTCTCCAAAGCTTGAGAGCGAACACCACTTGTCACGCCCCGGGCCCTCGCGGGAGCCTACCAGGCACGTGCACAGACCCGCCGTGTACCTCAAACAACACAATGTACACAAGGCGTCTATGCTAACAACAATCAAGTAGGATAAAGAATACATCCTAAACAAGGTAATCAGAGCGAGAACATAGTTCTACATCTAAAATAAAATCCACACAACTAAAATCTCAAGATATACAATAGCATTATACATCTTTTCAACTAGTAGATCAATCAATAAATCTATACATCTTTCATTCAACATACAATGAAAGGAAAACCCATGGTATGCCTACAACAACACCGTAGAGGCTCTAGCTAGCTGCTAACTCCTCGCCGCGATCCCAAGCCTCTCCTGCTGCGGAAGGCTCTGAAATAAAAACAACAAACCCCAGGGGGATGAGAACTATTATTCAATAGTTCCCAGTGGGTGAGCCGCCGAGAGTGGCGAATTACACCGCTAGGTCAACTGAGGCAAGATAGTTTAAACTGAAACATAAAGCATAAAATATTAAATGCTAACAGATAGTTCTACAACTATCATGCCTCCAATGACTAAACCATCTACATGAACATGAACATGCTCTATTGTCATATGCTCAACAATTAATTTCATGGTTTACATGCATGTCAAATTAATGCCATGATCAGTTTCATAAGCTCTAATGTAATAACTCACTATATGTCAAGTTTTACTATTACACATAGGACTTGTCTCCAACTACAAGTATGTAATGTATATTCAATTTGCTACTACATGTATGAACTATGTGACTTGTTCTCAACAATATGAAGGTTATGTTCACTACATGTAATGCCACAATGTCACCACCCTATACTATGTCCATACACTACATGTAATGCATTAATTGATTAGGGTGTCAAAAGTCACATTCCGGTTAAAATAACCTCTTACCATATGAATATTCACCTTGCATACACCATAACTGTGTAGCCATAAAATAATATAATATAGCGGGATGTTCATCTTGTGCCGTGCCTAATGGCTCCGTGGTAGTCAACACCTCACGCTTTGGTGAGCCTTACCCACGGCGGTTCCATTTCGGCGCTCTCTCAAACACACGGGCGAAATAACTGTCGCTAGGCCAACTCCGGAGTGCCGGCTTGTAGGAAGCGACCCTCACAAGCATGTGTAAACGAGCATAGTGGCTAACAAGTAACAATCATCCATAATAATATCATAGGTTTAATTTCACGTTATGTCAAAACATATCACTTTATGTTTACTACATCCAATAGCCAATATGCTAAATGTCAACATCATCATGTTGTTCTCAATGTTCGATGGTATGTCCCTACCAATATGTCCATGTCTCTAACATGTAACTGTTTATCTCTTTGTTTACTAAGTTCATAAACCATGCATTATTCTAATGTCATGTACTATGCATTCCACCAATGCCAAAACTATGCATTATTCTAATGCCATAAATCGTGCATTCTCTAATGCTATAATCCATGCATTCTACAAATGCCATAACAATGCATTCTACAAATGCCCAAAATCATGCATTCTACGATGCCATATGTCATGCATTCTCTAATGCTATAATCCATGCATTCTACAATGCCAACGAGTCCATATTCATGCCATGCATAAGCTACAACAACCTCTACTTCATAGAGTATAAAACTATCATGCAAGTGTTTAAATAACCCAATGGACTCACGTTCAACCAATTACAATTATCAATGCAAATAGAATTCCATTCCTCATGTCTTAAACATGGAATCAATCCACGACCAAAAGGTCGAGTCCAAGGCCAACAACGCCCGTCACAATTGCTCACCTAGTTGAGGTGCAACATACACTTGTCATATCTTCTCTTTTCTCTATACAAGCATACTTTAGTATGCAAAGAGAATTCACTAATCCACTACTCAAGTAGTGTCTCAAATGATGCTCATTTCAATCATGCATAACTTAATTAGCATTTCCTAATGCATCAATACACTATTAGTGCAAATACCCTAGTATGCATGTTATTCTCATAATGCCACTCTATGGGTACCATGCATTTTCATATACAACATATATGTCTTATGCAATCACAATTATCATCATGCCATAATTATCACAATTATGCATCTAATCACTCCTATAATTAAAATAGGAGACATAGGGGGAGTTCACCCATTTCGGTGAGGTCAGACCCACCGGATACCCGTCGAAACCTCGCAGTACTTCGAAACGAAGTTGTCCCTCGAGCTTCTCATACCCTAAGATAATTTTTCAAGGGGTTAAAAGTTTCGAACGAACAATTTCGAAAACCACCAAAAACAATGAGGTAAAAGGGTGAAAATTACCTTGAGCAAGTAAAACTTGTTCTAGGTCCAAATTGAGGTTAGAGATCATCAAATCCAACCTACAACAACGTTCTACACCCATCAATACCACTTCAAGGGCTCATAATCACAAAACCCTAAACAAAACCCTAATTTCCAAGAAACTAGGTTTTCTAAGCAAATCACAAGCAAAATCACAAATAAAGGTTGTAAAAGGGTCTACTAACCTCAAATCAAGCTTCCAACCAAGCTCACACAAGCTAAGGTTGAAGATCCATCCACCAACAAGCTCTCCTCCCAAGCCACAAGCTCCTCTAGCAAGCAACAAGCAAAAGGAGGAGGGAAAAGAGATCAAAACCCAAGATTTCAAGGGTTTGGGAGAGAAATCTAGAGAGAGAGAGAGGGAAACCTACCTTTCCTTCTCCTCCAAGTCCTCAGCCACAACAGCAAAAGAGGGGGGTGAAGGGGTACTTAACCCAATGCACAAAATCCCCATAGGCCCCTCAAAGAGCCAAAATTGCAAAACTGCACAAAATGCATTCTGCAGCACTGTATACCGGTATGCGCATGTGTATACCGGTATACTGTGCAAAATTTGCAAAACCCGAGCCTCGGCCAGCAAGCTGCGCAACCACATTCCGGTATGCCAATTCCAGTACCGGTACGCAGTGCATTCCGGTATGCCAATATCAGTACCCGAATGCTGTACAAATTCTGCACTTTATGCAGAATTTGATCTCCGGAGTCCGTTTTCGCCCTTTTTAAGCCACGAAAATACCTCAAAGCTCACCAAACTCAACCCAAAACTCCAGAATAGTACAAGCCACTATTCTCACACTAGAACTCCGCAATTTGCAAAAGTTCAGTGTACTACACCACTGCTGCTAGCTCGAGATCGTGCGTCGGATAGTTCTTCTCGTAGTCCTTCAGCTGGCGCGAAGCATACGCGATGACCTTCTCCTGCAGCATGAGCACGCACCCCAATCCTATCCGAGACGCATCGCAGTAGACCACAAAATCCTCACCGGGCTGCGGCAATGCTAAGATAGGGGCACGAGTCAATCTGTCCTTCAGCTCCTGAAAGCTCATCTAACAGGCGGGAGTTCACAGAAACTTCTCGTCCTTCCTCGTCAGCTTGCTCAAAGGGGCGGCGATCTTTGAGAAACCCTCAACAAATCGCCGGTAATAACCTGCCAAGCCGAGAAAACTGCTAATCTCCGTCACAGAAGCCGAGACAGGCCAGTCCACCATAGAGTCCACCTCAATACCAGACTGCGTCACGATGTGACCCAAGAAGGAAACTTTTCGAAGCCAGAACTCACACTTCTTGAGCTTAGCGTAAAGCCTATGCTCTCGAAGCGTAAGGAGGATTCGCCGAAGATGAGTCTCATGCTCCACGTTGCTCCTCGAATAGATCAATATGTCGTCAATGAAGACCACGACAAACTGATCCAAGAACTGTCGAAAAACCCTGTTCATCAAATCCATAAAAGCTGTCGGGGCGTTCGTCAAACCGAACGGCATCACCGTGAACTCGTAATGCCCATAACGAGTCCGGAAAGCCGTCTTTGCAACGTCCTCGGCCTTGATCCTCAGCTGATGATAACCTGACTGTAGATCAATCTTCGAGAATACCGAGGCTCCCTGAAGCTGGTCGAAGAGATCGACGATCCGCGGTAGAGGGTACTTGTTCTTCACCGTCACCTTGTTGAGCTCTCGGTAGTCGATGCACAAGCGCATACTACCGTCCTTTTTCCTGACGAAAAGGACAGGTGCTCCCCAAGGATAAACACTCGGTCGGATGAAGCCCAAATCCAGCCGATCCTCAAGCTGAGCCTTCAGCTCCTTCAACTCAGCGAACGGGGCCTTCGAAATCGGGTAAGTCTCGAGCCACCGGAAAATCCTCCAGAGCCGGTACAGCTCGAAGAAAAACACGTCTACCGAAGCCAGGTAAGCCGTGACAAAAACCTTGTACGCAAACACACGCACAGAGACCTCGGAGCCAACAACCAGGCTCCCGACATGCGATCACCAAGACACCAAAACTCCTGGTAAAAACCGAGATCGCCACACAAAACAAACCTTTTTAGCTGGGTAAGGCACAGCTACCAAGCTAATAGGCAACCAGACTCAACCTGGAGTCAAACCATCCGCAGTGATGGCAAATCAACTGCGCAAAACCATCCAAGGATCAGCTCAAGGCTCACTACGTGATCAGGGATGACCACCACATAGCTTTCCCACAAGACGACCTAGAGATTGTCTTGCAAGAGAAAGCACCGGCCCTAACCAGACAGTCCCAAAAGGGATAGGGTATTTCGTCCTAACTTTTGACACTACGTTGTCTGCAGCCAATGTACTTATCAAAAGAAAAACGAAATATCCGAAGATCAAAAGCCAACAACTAGTTGGCAACACCACAAAAGTACCAGGCCAACTAAACTCATAAGCTGGACCAAATTCCACGAAAGAATCATCGTCCTCAGAACCAAGGCCCTTGCCAGGGGTCTGGGTCCGAAGGGGTACAGGAAGCGGACTCGACTCCAGATCATACTCGCGAGCGAAAGAACGAGAAATAAAGAATGCGATGCACCGGTATCAAACAGCGTCCTATCATGAAAGCCGAAAAGGGAGGTAATACCTGCAACCACGGCGTCTCCACCGGTGTCTCCCTCAGGGAGGGACATATTAAAGACACGTCCACCCGAAGCCAGGGGTGTCCATAAGGTACAGTGACATCGCAGATGTCCTTTCTGGCCACAAAGAAAATAGTGGTCACAACGCTGGGGGCAGCCGTACGGTCGGTGACCCTGCCCACAGATGACGCACGTCGGGTTCTCCTGCCACTGGCTCCCAGATGGAGCGCTCCTGGCAGACTGGCTCCGCTGATGCTTCGACGGCCTCTTCCTAGGAAAAGAGCCACTGCTGGAACAGGGGTGGGAACGCTTTCGGGAATCAGCCAAGCGTGCTAGAAGGTAACCACCATCCCCAGTCGCGAGGTCGGCATCCTCGCTCGGAACAGTCGATGTGGTCGCTGTTGTCGTTGCGGTCGGGACCATGAAAGGCGTGGGCGCCACAGGAGGGTCTGCAGTCATCGGGGCAATCGGCGGCGGAGGAGGGGCTGGAGGGGCAGTCGTCGTAGCCTGCTGCTGCAGAAACTACATAAACAAGCCGGAGAGGGCCGTCAACTGACCCCTCACCTCGGCCAACCCATATTCTAGTTGCAGGATACGGTCTACATCAGGTTGTCCGCCTCCTGCCAGCTCCTCACTTGAACCGGCCGCAGAAACCCGGATCAGAACATCGGCAGCCCGTCCCATAGGCACATGCCCACCACCATGACCAGGGCGGGGAGGTCTACCACGACCACGAGCCATCTGCAACACAGAAACCGCGTAAGAGAAAAGAGGGTCGGCTACACCCAATAAGCGACAAGCCGAAAACAAACCCCTGAACTCACGTGCCTATACATCTTCGGTCTTCCTATGGGTCAGCCTAACCAATGGTTCAGTTACAAGTTTATGAATGAGTGAGTGTTTGTACCCTTTACGCTCTGATACCATCTCAATCTGTCACGCCCCGGGCTAGTATTATAAGCGAAAAAACGTGTCATTTTTTTTTGAAAGCCTAGCCCGCGCCACGTACAGACCCGCCACAAATACAGGACCCGCTGTCCACACGGACAGAGCCTCCCATGTATTTGCACGGTGTACACAACATACAAACAGGATCACAACCACCATTCATTCACCACACAAACCACAACGACATCACAATAAGCTTCATACATCTAACAGTCCTTAAACCTGTATGAATCTAAGCAAATCCTTAGGCGAAGGATAATGCGATGCACAAACAACAGATCATTCTAGTAAATTGCTCCTTACCCAGAAAGCTTTATTTGAAGCCTAATCTCAATCAATTAAGATCCCTTTTAAAACATTCTTCACACGAGAACTCTCTTTTGAAACTACAAAAGTCCATCGATCGAAAATCCATTTGAAAACCGTTCCCCACACGAAAACCTTTATTTGAAAACGCTACCTCGAGGGGTAGAAATCCGAGGTATGCAATATAAAGCCATAAATAGAAAACAACATAGAAGGCTAGTAAGCACCATCATCCGAAAAGTCTAAGCATGTAATCCATGTAAAAGCTAAACCAAATCCACGAGATCTAAACATGCAAGACAAAACATCCAAAATGTAACTGAACCACATCCACCACTAACAAGTAATAGGATAAGGGTGATAACCAAAATCTGGAGGGAGGAGCCTCACAAGTCAGGACCTCTAATACCACTAACTAGGCGTGCCTCGCTGCGTCCCGACTCCCACCACCCTGCTCACCTGAAAACAACAACGATGGCGCGGGGTGAGAACATGTAAACATGTCTCCCCTCCCAGTGGGTACCGCAAGTCGACGAAGGCGAGGTGTACACACTGACACGAGGGTCAACAAAGAGATAGATAGGGTAAACAGTAGCACAAATAAGTATGAGGCTGACATACAACTGAACAACTACGCTACTGCAAGTAAGGTAATCATATGCATCAAAAGTGATAACCACAAATGTATACCCAATCCATAGCCACCGGGACGTATCCCTGATACTGTCACAACCTGCTCAACTCTCGGCACGAAACCTGCAAAACGCACAGCGTCGAGGCTCACGGGTCGACTACACGCGCGACCCTTTTTCGGAAAAGAACACCTCCAGGCGGTGGATCAGACCGCTGGCATACGTGAAGTGCTAGAAGAGCTGTGACGATCGATGCAATATGCTCAAACCACAGAACGGCAACGAGCCGTGAAGCAACTGATAAACCAAAATACGAGGATCGCTCGGAACAACAGGCGATCACCACCGACCAACGAGGTCGTCTCAATAATCATGCAAACCACAACTACTCTACTAAGGCAAGCACACATAAGTAGAGTCAACAGGAGTCAAGCGAACTAATAACTAAATGCAAGAGAAGGGATAGAAAGGTATCACCGTAGTCCACTGAACCGACTCCGGATCGAAGTACCCACCTGTAGAAACGAAGAGCCTAACACTGACGGCTCTTGGGAACCGCGACAGGACCTACGAAAGACTCACAGGGTCAAGGTCCACCAAGTCGACACTAAACACATAGCGCTCACATCCCGAAACCGACGGATCGTCCGAAAAACCCACCGGGACGATCTCGAAACCACACTAAGCCCCAAAGGGGTACCAACAGCCAAATCAAGTCCTCCGCTATTCCCAAACACACAAAACAATGTGACGGAACAGCGAGCACAAGCTCGGGGTGCCATGAACACAAACGCACCCGAAACGGCTTTTCGGGTTTCCGAAAAATACCGATTTGGCACCGGAACCCTTCGTCACTCATCCGTTGTCCTCGAGATTTTGGGACAGCGATGAGGAACAGCCAACGAGGCTATACGACGAAGTCAAGTCACTCGCGAAACTAGCAAGTGAGTCGCACGACTAAAAACACGCGTTTCGTCGACTATTTCATCGAAAAACGTATCAGAAATAAATCCGGGTCTCCACGAAGGGCGAAGGGGTTGGACAACCAATCCACAGGGCCTCAAGGATCATGCCCTTGCTGCCCGCAGCATCACGACGCTGCCACAATCACAAAACAAGCAATATTCACACATAATTTAGCATAAAGAAGGCCGTTCGAGCACTCCGATCGTCCGCACGACCTTCTGCAAGCACCAGCGGATAGGTAACGACGTAACGGAGGCCGTGCTCACAGCCCCACTATGACAGGGACAGTCGCAGGCACAGAAAACCCATGAAAATAGCGTCTACATGCGATAACAATGCCCGACAGAGGCCGAACAGCGAAACGGCTTGCCAAAACAGCAAAGCAAGGTGAGCATGGTGATCAGCGCATTGCCGCGATCATCGTGCTCACCTTCCCGAGCTTCGGGAGGCAACAGAGAGCTAGATAGCATGCATGCGGCCCGAACAAGCCAAAACAACACCCTGGCCGGAGCAACTTGCTCCGGCCGGCTGCCGGCCGACATGCACGGCGCACGGCAGCCAGGGTTGGATGCGGGGGAGGTGAGGAAGGGGATGCTCACCTCAACCGACGGCAGGAAGCGGCGGCGGCGGCGCGGGGAGAGGGAGAGCTCTCGGGTTGCTGGCACGGCGGCGCTGGCTACAAACGGCGGCGCCGGCGGTCGGGACGGCGAGCACCGGCAAGAGGGGTCCGCCGGACGTTGGATGGTCGGCGACCGCGACAAGAAAAACCGGCGGCGGCGGCGGCACAGGGCACTCGGCCGCGGCTGCCTTAGCAGCCCAGGTTGAGCCCGCGGCAGCTGCGGCGGCGCTCCGGCAGCACGGGGGGGCGGCCGGGGAGGAAGTCGACGGCGCCGGAGGTCCTGCCGGAGCTGGCCGGAGGGTGCTGCACCGGCGGGAGGCGGCGGTGGCTCGGGTCCAACAACCTCGGCCCGCAGCTGCCCTAGCAGCAAGTCTGCAGCAGCTCAGGGGCGCTCGGCGGCGGCTCCTAGCGGCGGGGCTGGTCGCTTGCAGTGGTGCCACCTCAGGGGAACCTCGGGCATGGGTTCACCCTGGGTGCACACTACAGGGAAGAAGAAGAAGGAAGAAGGAGAAGAAAAGAAGAGAGAAAATAGAGAGAAGTGGTTGCCGGAGATCCCGCCGGCCAGGGGAGGTCGGTGGTGGTCTGCGGCGCTCGGGGAGAGGGCAGGGGAGCTGAGGAGGTGGGTGGCACCTGCTAGGAGCTGAGGGAGAAGAAGAGGAAATGGATCTCTCTCTCTCTCTCTCTACTCACACACACACACACACATACACACTTGCATAAATTGCAAAAAAAAGCCCCCCTCAAACAAAGCAAATAACCCCCGAGTCCCTCACAGCATGTACAAAATGCCCAGACACCCCTCCACATTTTAACTCACGCAAAACGATGCGTGAAACAGGGTCCAGATCGCAAAACAATAAAATGTACATTACGACCTCTCAGCAAAGAACACGCAATATCTCTTGATACGTCCGTCGCATGTGCGAACAGATTGCACCATCGTGTTCAGCACTGCCGAGACATCGAATCTACCATTTTGGATCGTCTGAAACGGACTCCGAATTGTGTCATAAACCATCCTCTCTCCGCAAACAAAACATAAAACAATATAAAATACATAAAATACTATACATATATATATATACATATATATATATACATATATACATATATATATACATATATACATATATATATACATATATACATATATATATACATATATATATATATATATACATATATATATATATATATATATATATATATATATATATATATATATATATACATATATACATATATATATACATATATACATATATATATACATATATACATATATATATACATATATATATACACCTATACATATATATATACGTATAAAGATACAAAAACACAGTAAAGGGAGAGGAACACAGAATTCAAATTTCAAATTAAAATTTTTAAAAATTCGAATTCTCACAATTCGGGCCTCCAGAAATTGTGGGCGCCCAAAAGTTGAGCACGCGCACTGCTCTTCCAGCAGCCTGTCAGACCCGTGCGCCGCTTTTCTGGATCCATACATTCGGGCCTCCAGAAATTATGGGCGCCCAGATCACGCACGTCAGCTTTTTTGACACAGCCAGACCACGCGCGCCGTTTTTCTGGATCCGTACATTCGGGGCTCCAGAAACTTGTGGGCGCCCAGAACATGTGCGTCGGCTTTTCTGACACTGTCAGACCATGCACGCCGTTTTCTCTGAGCAGAACATTCGGGCCTCCAGAAGTCAACTTGTGGGCGCCCAGATCACGCGCGTCAGCTTTTCTGACACTGTCAGACCATACGCACCGTTTTCTCTGAGCAGAACTTTCGGGCCTCCAGAAGTTAACTTGTGGGCGCCCAGATCAGGTGAAGAAGTTTCTGGACCACCCAAACAGCAAACAGACAGGATCCACAAAATCTGAGCAGAACTTTTGGGCCTCCAGAAGTCAACTTGTGGGCGCCCACTTTCCTAGGCACGCGCGCCTGCGCAGCGCCGCTGTCAGAACTTTCGGACCGTTGCGCCGTACTGTCCGGAACACGCAACCTGTCAAGTCAACATTTTGGACGTCCTAAACTGACAATTCGGGCGCCCAGATCATGTATAGACAATTCTAGACCACCCAAACAGCAAACAGTCAGGATCCAAAATCAACCAAGATTCGGATCCACTTTTAGGGCGCCCAGATCAGAGTCCAAAACACAAACTTGACAGAAAACAGATTTTGAGTATAGACTTTAGATGATAAAAAAGAGTAAGTTAAAATTGCTCGACATTTCTTACTCTAATATTTAAAGCACAATACTAAAAAGAGAAATAGAGAGATATTTTATCTACTTGACAAGGTAGCTTCAAGTGGTGAAGCTTAGTGCTAGGGGATTGCCCATCTTGAGTCCTTTTGAAGATAGAGAAGTCTAAACACAAAACTCAAGATAAAATATTAGTTCAATAATTGTAATTATTTGTTATCATCAAAATCTAAAGAATGATTAGGGCCACTAGGCCAACAGTAACAACACATCGGCACACCCAATCGAGGTGGCTTATGCGAGGCTAGTCCACAATATCATCAACACTGTTGGAATTAGAAGGTAGCAAAAATTTACAAATTGGATAGCCAATGTATCCAGGTACCGAAAGCGCATCGGGTTGCTTGTTTTACTAGCCTCCTTGGATCCTCTTTGTCTCGATACTTCTGGATCCTCCACATAGCTTTTGGATCTTTCACATATCTCGCCTTCTCTCACGCGTTGCGGATCGGATGCAAAGAGAGATACCAGAGTCCTCTTCTATGTCCACACTCCAAAACTCTAAAAACGTAGGTGGAAATCCAAAGAGAACATAGAAAGACGAGAAGGGAGAACAGCTATGTTTTTCTCTTACGTATAAAATCTGAGAGAAAGGGGTCATATTTATAGATTATCAGAACCCCACAAAATATTCAGATTCTCACACATAGATAAGGATAAAAATATATGTTAAGATATTATGAGATATATTTCTTAACTAATAAGAAACATATAATTCATCCTTATTCTTAACTTATTAAGATAAATCTTAACCCACATCTTCTGTGGATCGGATTGAATTAGAACTAGCCAATGTGGACACACCACATGGCAATAATTTCCCACTTGGCCACATTGGCCAATTCTCTGTTATACATTCTACTCTTCATATGGGTAATGGAGCGTGCGACCTGACGAAAAAATGCAATGCAGAAGTGCTATATTAGGTTAGCACCCAACTAACATAGCACATCACTAACTGAAGTCGTCTCTGCCCCAGACATTTCAACATACACCGGATCAAGTATCACAAATTCCTCTCCTGTAATGACAAGGCTCGACCCTACAATCATTTCTCGTACTTATGCTTATCCTAGGTAACACAACCGAGATAACTGCCTGGGCAATGAGTCACAAGACTTACGTGGTGTGTTATCAAAACATCTTCTTCATCCTCTTATGTTAATCTATGTCGGTCCAAGCACTTTACTAGACATGCTCTGCAAGATCGTATTTTCTCGTAATCCTGAGATACATACTAAGTTAGTTACATAGGACCTCCACTTCATAACGTAATTTGAAGTCAAGGGCATAAAAGGGTTAGTGCTCACACAGTGACATGGAGGAAAGAACTTATGTCATTCTACTAACTAGTCGACAAATACATACAGTATGATATGCATGTTATGGCGGAGCTCCCACTCGATGGGTAGTGTCATGCTCTAAACACCATACAAACGTTGGTCTAGATACCACTAAGGTACTGATTAAAAAAGCGCGCCTAGGCGCGCGCCTAGGCGCCTAGGAGCTACGCTCAATGGGCAACACCTAGGCAGCCCCAGGCGGGCGCCATTGCCTAGGCGCGCGCCTGGGCTGCCTAGGCGCACGCCTAGGGCAAGGAGCAAGGTGCAACGAAGGCGCGCCTGATATATATTTGATCCTAACGGGTTTGGATCTAGAAATATATGCTCTAATGGGTTTGGATCCTATATTTATTGGTCTAATGGGTTTAAAACATCTAAAATAAACCCAAAACCAAACTAATCTGAAGTTCTAAACCCTAAACATCTATCCGCTCCATTCCTCTTTCCGTTGAGTCCGCTCCCTCTCCGCTCCCTCTCCCTCTCTCCACTCGGACCCTTCCCTCTCTCCACTCGGACCCTTCCCTCTCCCTTTCTCCGCTCGTCCATCACCTCCGGTTGCCTCCAGCTGCTTCTTCAACTCAGCTCGCCTCTCCCTCTAAGGTGTTCATCTCTCTCTCCCCTCCTCTCTCTCTAGTTTCTCTCTTGTGTATATTTCTCTTTTTTCTAAGCAGCGTTTTTATGTCTTTTTATTTGAAGCAGTGGTTTTCTTTGTTTTATTTTTTGATAAAATAGTATTTTACTTTGATAAAATGAACCTTTATAAAGTAAAAAAAAGTTCTTGAAAGTTGAAAATAAAAAATGATCTTATATATTTGCCGAATTGCAGTTTAATTCTTGAATGTATTCGAAAGCAACCGAAAGAGATCCTGCATGGAAGTATGTACATTTAGCAGATTTGAAAGTAAAAAATGATCTTACATGTAGTTTTTGTGGAAAAGTAACAAGAGGAGGGATATACCGAGCAAAGCAGCATATTGTTGGAGGTTTCCGAAATGCAAAAGCATGCGTGAAATGTCCGCCACATGTGAGGGAGGAAATAAAAGATTTTATGATGAAGAAAGTGACGGAGAAGAAAAAAAAAGAGTTCATGCCCGACTTTGAAGATGTAGATCACTTCGATGACAATGAAAAGGGAGATGATGTTGCGGAATTGAACTCCGAAGGAAAAGGAGTTCAAAGCAAAAGTAGCGGATGTAGTATTGGTAGTAGTAGAAGTGCACCTAAAAAACCAAGACAAAAGGGACCAATGGATTTGTATTTCACTCCCAATGCAGAGAAGGTAGTTCAAGATGGAAAAGATAGAAAAATGAAACAAACTACGATTAATGAAGTTTGTAGGAAAGAGTTGAGAGAAAAAGGGTATAGAGAACTAGCTAGATGGTTTTATGATGCATGAATACCTTTCAATGCTGCTAGTTATGATAGCTTTCATGTGGCACTCGAAGATGTTGGACAATACGGCCCTGGTTTTAAACCACCTTCTATGTACGAGTTACGAATTCCTTTTCTTCAAAAAGAGGTTCAACAAACAAAGAATTCAATAAAAGAGCACATGGAGGAATGGGCAAAAACTGGATGTAGTATAATGTGCGATGGATGGACAGACAAGAGACAAAGGACCCTTATAAACTTTCTTGCAAATTCTCCAATGGGGACTGTGTTTATCGAATCTATTGATGCCTCCAATTACTTTAAAACTGGAGAAGAAATGTTTAAGTTATTGGATAATATGGTGGAGCGTATTAGGGAGGCAAATGTCGTTCAGATTGTGACTGATAGTGCATCGAACAATGTGTGGCTGGTAAGAAATTTTTTATAAAGTATATTAATTTTGTTTTTGTATATACTTTAATTTTATGTTATTATATGAAATATTTCTTTAACTTGAAATATATGTGGGAAATCTTAATAGGAAAATTATTAGAGGCAAAACAACCAAATTTATATTGATCACCTTGTACAGCCCATTGCATTGATTTGATACTTGAGGACATTGGAAAGATGCCCGAGGTGCATAGAACAGTGAAAAGAGCAACAACATTGAGTGGTTATATTTATGCCCGCATAGGCGTCGTCAACATGATGAGGCATTTTACAGCACAAGGAGAGTTGCTTAGGCCTGCTGTAACAAGATTTGCAATGGCCTTTCTTACCCTTCAACGATTACATAAGCAAAGAGCAACTTTAGAAAGATGTTCACATTGGATGATTGGACCAAAAGTAAATAGGCAAAGGAACAAGAGGGGAAAAATGCAGCTAGCATTGTATTGATGCCCACATTTTGGACTAGCATTGTTTATACTCTTAAAATTTTTGGTCCTTTTGTTCGCGTTCTTCAACTAATTGATGGTGAAAAAAGGCTAGCAATGGATTATATTTATGAGGCTATGGACAGAGCAAAGGAAGCAATTGGAAAGTCTTTTAAAGAGAGGGAGGAGAAATATAGCGAAGTATTCATGATTATTGATAATAGATGGCGATGCCTGCTTCATCGCCCTTTGCATGCAGCTGGTCATTTCTTGAACCCTGTATTTTTTTATTCAAATTCAGAAACTTATGGAGATGAGGAGATTATGACCGGTTTATATCAAGCTTTGCAAAGATTGGTTTCATGTGTTCAAGAACAAGATAAAATATGCAATCAACTAAGTGTATATCGTGAAGGACATGGCCTTTTTGGAACTAATATGGCAATTCGCCAAAGAAAAACAAAGTCACCGGATATGTTAGTTCTATACTACTTAGTACTTACTAAATACTAATAATAGTACATTAATATTATAAATCTATGCATTATGCATTTTGCATTTTAATAAATACATCATTAATTATTATTAATATAACATTTATATGAACATCTGATCGAGTGGTGGAAATTGTTTGGATCATCAACACCAGACTTGCAAAAAATGGCAATTAGGGTTCTTAGCCTCACTTGTAGTGCTTCCAGTTGTGAGAGAAATTGGAGGGTATTTGAACATGTAAGTTATCAATATTAAATCATCTTATACTACTATAGTTATGGCATTTCAGTATTTGATAGTTTTAAGTTCTTAATTTAATAAAGTTGTTCGTTTCTTTTGCAGCTTCATAGTAAGAAAAGGAATAGGCTCACGCAAAAATGCTTAAATGATTTGGTGTATATGGGGTACAATAGAGCATTGAGATGGCGATATAAATTACGTGACACCATCGATCCTATCTCAATGAGTGAAATTGATGACAGTAATAAATGGTTGATTGGAAGAATGGATGAAGGCGACGATGATGAGAGGGAAGATGAGGATAATGTTTGGGAAGATGACACATTAACATGGAGTATAGTGGCTAAAGCAGCAGGGGTGAATCAGCCTACCCATCATACTAGATCACGTAGTTCCACCAAATGCAGTGATAAAGGAAAGGCAAAAGCTTCATCTTCTCAATCGCGAAATATTAGTAACTTTATAACTAATGAAGAGCCAGATTTTGATGACTCTCAACACAGAAGATGAAGAAGAAGAAGACATTGGAGACGACAAATCTGATAAGGGAGAGTAGTATTCTTCATCAAGTGATGAAGATGATGATTGAGGAATGATGAATGAGGATTGAGGATTGAGGACTAATTAACATTTCTAATATGACGTATTTTGGTTTGGAGTCTTGAACACTTATCTTTCACATGATCATGATGCTTTTTTTTTTAATGATCTTTGGCTTGAAACTTTAAACTTTTATGCATATTTTTTTTTATGATCTTGTGCTTATAATTATATGCTTTTCACATCAAAGTTTTCTATATATTTGTGAATTAATAGTTACCTTTATGCTGGCCTTTATTTGGAGACAAAAAGGTAATTTGTTCTTTACTTTTGTCTATGTTATTTTCTTTTTCAAAATTATCATATATGTTGCTTGCCTTGTTTTCTTTTCTTAATTTTTTTCCATTCGAAAATGTAATTATTTGGGTAATTATAGAATATCTATTGTGATAATATGATTTTATAGAGTATATTTAGTGCTACTTAATAAATATTAGAAAGTATAGTAAGAAACTTCTTAGTTATTTATTTATTTCAAAATTCTATGAAAGTGTGCGCCTGACCTCACTCAAAGCGCGCGCCTGCGCCTTGCGCCTAGGCTCCAACAGCCCTTTGCGCCTAGGTGCGCCTTGTACTTTTTTAAACACTGTTCACTAAGGTATCTAATCACTACACAACTCAGATTATCTCTCTAACCCAAGTACTTAGGTTCGACTACTATACAGGCTCGATATGAGATTTAACAGAAGAATTCTTATATCCAATTCCTTAGAGTTTCATCTTATACTAATTAAGGCGACTTTAAAATTATATCAACATTTTATTCATAACGTATATGAACAAAGCAATCTTATTAGAACTACCCAAGTTTAATATGATTATCTAGTCTCATCTTGCTCACCACCTAGGTGCCAGAGCGATTAACCCGTGTGAGTGGGCTAACCAAAGCCTGGTGACTTATCATAAAATGTGTCTACTAGTATCAATTACACAATCACATCAAAGAAAAATATATTTTCATTAAAAAGCGTAAGATAATGTCCATAACCTGCGAAAATCTAAACTCCTAACATGGATTTGAAACATATCCCTAGCTATCGGTTTGGTCAACGGATCAGCCACCATCCTAGTGGTGGTGGAGATATGTATAAGAGTGACCTAGCCTAGCCTAATTATCTCTCGAATGTATTGGAAATGGATGTCTATATGCTTGATCCTACCATGATACTAGGAGTACTTCACATACTCCAGGGCAGCCATGCTGTCAGAGAATATCTCAACAGGCTCATCTGCTCGAGTCACAAAGTTGAGATGCTGGAGAAATCTCCTCAGCCAAACAGCCTCCTGAACGGCTACTGAATAAGCAACGTACTCCGCTTTCATGGTAGATAAGGCAATGCAGCTCTTCTTCTTACTACGCTAGAAAATTGCTCTGCTGAATAAGCAACATACTCTACTTTCATGGTAGATAAGGCAATGCAGCTCTGCTTCTTACAGCACTAGAAAATTGCCCTACCTTCAAGTGTAAACACATAGCTTGAAATAGACCTACACTTATCTCTATTAGCGCCCCAATCAGCATCACTATGTCTTTTCAATCTCAAGCCCCCAGCTTGTAAGTAGAGAACGAGAACACTGGTTCCCTTTACGTATCAAAGGATCCACTTGACCGCTTGCCAATGAGTAGGTCCTGGGTTGCTCTGGTAATGACTTACCAAGCCAACAGCGAAGCAGATGTCAAGCCGAGTACACATCATAACGTATATCAAGCTACCAATTGCACTCGCATAAGGGACTCTACTCATTTGCTCTTTTTCTTTATCCATTTTAGGGCACTGATCAAGACTCAGAGTGTGGCCGAGTATATATCATAGCATATATCAAACTGTCAATTGCACTCGTATAAGATACCCTACTCATTTGCTCTTTTTCTTTATCAATTTTAGAGCATTGATCAAGACTCATAGTGTAATTTTTCTCCACTAGAGTGTCAACGGGTTTACTATGATGCATTGTAACGCCCCACTTCCCAGAGGGTCACCCATCCTATGACTACTCCAGTTTTAGCACGCTTAACTCTCTTAACTTCTTGGGCATATCCACCGCCCAAAATACTATAGCCGGATTAAGAGGTTTAGCCATATTATATCTCATATATATAACTATTCCAAATTCTGAAGTCTCAAGACTCATCTTGCTAGCCTTAGCCGACTTTGTGGGGAGCCGCACTCTACCTACAACGGTCACCGGTCAAGGAGCTGCGCTCTACCTGCTGTATAACTCTGGCTCAGCCGAGACTCATCTCACACTTCCGGCTGGTGATTGGCTCTGATACCAACTGTGACGCCCCACTTCTTAGGGGGATCACCCATCCTAGAGCTACTCTAGCTTTAGCACGCTTAACCCTCTTAACCTCTTGGGTGTAGCCACCGTCCAAAATGCTACAGCCGGTTTAGAAGCTCATAACCACTAGGTAATGTGAGACTCGTCTCACTAACCTTAGCCGACCTTATGGGAAGTCACTCTCCACCCACAACGATCATTAGTCGGAGAGCCACCCCACTTCCCAGGGGTCACCTATCCAAGAACTACTCTAGTTCTAGCACGCGTAACCCTCTTAACTCTTTGGGCTTAACCACCGCCTAACATGCTATAGCCAGGTTCTTAGAAACTCACAAGCACCAAGCAATGTGAGACTTGTCTCGCTGGCCTTAGCCGACCTTGTGGAGAGGCGCGCTCCACCCATAACAATTATCAGCCAGAGAGCCGCGCTCCGCCCTCTATGTGACCTTGGCTCACCTCTTACTAGTGATTGACTGTGATACTACCTATGATGCCCTACTTCCCTAGGATCACCCATCCTAGGACTACTCTAGTCCTAGCATGCTTAGCTCTCTTAATCTGTTGGCCCTAACCACCGTCCAACATGCTATAGCTGAGTTAAGAGATTTAGCTCTATTATATCTCATATATAGGTCTATTCCAAATCCTAGGGTCTCAGACAAATCGATCAAGTAAAGGTGAGGGTAAAGTTGTTTTGAGGATACGTGAGAACATCTGTTAACGGTTGTTCTGGAATTACTTATTTTGATTGAGATTATTTGCTTTTCGAGAAAGTTAAGTTGCAGAACAAATAGGGATATTCTTGCAATATCCCTCAACCAAGCTGTCTTAGGGTCCAACTTCTCATTCCATCAGTGTCATAGTAAAATCCTGATCTATTTTTTTCGACAAATATTATATTATTGCTTCTTGAAATAAAGAAGTCGCATAAATCTTACCAAATGCCACTAAGTCATCAAGTCTGAGAAGATTTTATCTTTCTAGATTATGCTTAATTAGGCCAACTGAGTAAAGTATGTCTGCTTCTAGTTCTCTTACTATTCTTGTACTAATTTTTTTTCCCTCTTTGTGCTTGTCTTAAGTGTCTTTCCTTGTGGATTTCTCTTGGAGGGTTTAGAGTTTTTTATAGGGTTTAGGGGTTAGGGAAAAAGGGCAACTCCCCGCCCAAGAGGGACCCGAAACCAAAAAAGGGCAAAAAAAAAAAAAAAAAAAAAACGCACCAACCCTATCCCGATACCGCTCTCCCTCAACACGCTCTCTCCCTCTCCGACACCGATCTCCCTCTCCGACACCGCACCAACCCGCGGGACAAGCGAGGTACGAGTAATCGCTTGGTACTAGTAATCGCTTGTAGAGTTCGATGTTTGGCTTCGTACCAGTGTTTTTGATGCAATTTTACTCAATTTTCTCTGTTTTTTATGTTTATTAGGCTTCTAGTTGCTCTGATTTGGTATTAGTTGCTCGAATTTGGTACTACTCGCCTCGACCCCAACATAGAGAGAGAGAGAGAGAGAGAGAGAGAGAGAGAGAGAGAGAGAGAGAGAGAGAGAGAGAGAGATCCGTCGTGTCTTGCTTGGATTGGGGTTTTCGATTGCCCAGTGGCAGAGGTGAGCTCTCTTTGTGTGATCGGGAGCTCGGAGGAGACGAATTCGACGAGGTAATCTATGAATCTTCTATCTCATCCTGTTGAATCTTAATTGCTTAATTCCTTTGCTCTCATGGATGATATCGAGCTCTATGTTTGGGATTTGATTAATCTGGAACTGAAATTTGAGGTGAAAGATCTAGAGATCTTACTTGAACTGTAGAAACATGCAATTTTGAATTTGGTATCTGAACTGTAAAACTTTTGAATTTATTATCTGAATTGATGAATTTTAAATATTTTGATTCTACTAGCTTACTTATCAGGATTTAATGGAACTGCAGAATATTTTGTTTGATAAGGGAATATTTGATTAAAAATGTTATAAATACATTAAAGTTAGATAGTAGAATCAAAATTTTTAAAGGTCGTGTCACTGTTCCGATAAATAGTGTACGATAAGGTAGTAATTTTTTTTTTTTTTTTTGATGCTTAGGTACCTACTTTTAATCTTACTATAGTTCATTTTAGGCGTATATGCTTTTACGAAAATTTGGACCTTCTTACATTGAACTTCCGAGGCAGGAGCATTCTGCATTTGAACAATGATAGTCCCAGTCATGCCGAGAAAGTTAAAAATACCTTTCTATTCAATACATTTGTTCTCTGTCAATGATAGTCCCAGTCATGCTGAGAAAGTTAAAAATACCTTTCTATTCAATACATTTGTTCTCTGTCAAGTAAGTTTATACCTCCTCTTCTATGATTGAGTCAACATGAAATTTAAAATTTGAGTCCAAAATCAGTTTTTTTTTTGACAAATAAGTCTATTTATTTACATCAAGTGAAAACTATGGTATGTCAAAGTAAGTTTTGCGATTGGAGAAGTTATTGCCTGGGAGTGTGTAGATTATATCTTTTAGGAATTAAAATTTTATTTTTGAGTTCTTTGTAATTTTGGTCATAATCTAAGCCAAAGAGTTTCAACTAACTACCAATAATTTAGCTTTTGCTTGGACCTTCCTAGTCTGCTAGAACTGAAAGCTATCAAAGAGATATTCAAAAGTGCTATCAGAAATAGTGGTCTTTTATTGCGTGAATGTATAGTGTTATGTCTGGCTTGTTTTGTTTTGGTTTTTTGTTTTTTTTTCCTATTTTTCCTAAGTTGGCGGAGAAAGGCAGAATTCTTTTTAGCCCAATATGTGACAGAAAATTTTCTCTAGATGACTAAATCAATATTCAGATTCTTGTTCAGATATATGCCTTCTATTCGATTTGATGGTTTTCCAAAACAATCACAAAAGACATTTCTATAGTGTTAAGGGGGCGGGGGGGGGGGGGGGGGGGGGGGGGGGATTCTATAATAGGTTTTCCCTGATAGCAAACTTCTATACAGATGTATTTGACTGGGTCACCATTTACTTTTACCCATTATTTATTTGATCTACATTATCTTTTATAATTATGAGCTTTCTTTATTTTATAGGCTGATTTTACAACTTGATTAGTACTGCAATGGATAAAAGTTGAATAAAAAAGAGCAGATGGACATATGAATATTACAGAGTGAATGATTTTGTGGATTTTGCTTTTAAAATGCGTCAGAGGATGGGAGGATTTCATCTTCTTCTATGAAATGCACAAATTCCTATAGCTGGACTCGGGAAGTTGTATGCGATCACCTAATTTGCAATGGAACTAGTCCTAATTATGATAATTGGTTCTTTTATGGGGAACCCATATCTAGAGACACATCTAATCCTACTAATGAGAGCTGTAGTTTTCCGGTCCATAATGTGAATGATAGTATTTGTGGCATGCTACGTGAAGCTTTTCAAATGCATAATAATCAACTTCAAGATGACTTTCGAGATGACAGTGATTTTCAAGACTCACCTAGGGAAGGTTCTGATTCACAACAACCTAAAGATGCTCCAAATGAAGATGCAAGTAAATTTTATAGGTTACTTAAAGATGCCGAAGAACCTTTGTACAATGGTTGTGAGGAGTATAGCAAATTGGCAGCTATTGTAGTTTTATATCATTTGAAGTCCCTTCACTGGTGGAGCAATAAATCTTTTAGTATGCTCCTTGAAGTACTAAAAGATATGCTTCCTTCAGGTTCTAAGTTGCCAGATGATTGCTATCCTGCGAAAAAATATATTAGGGACCTAGCAAGTTTATTAAGCGATACAAGTGACTATCTTAGTTGGGTTAGAAATGATGTAGATGGAACTACAGTCAACAAGACGCTTGCTTCTGAAAACTTAACACAGGAAGACAAATACACATAGCGCTCCAAGTTTGATGATGATTCTACAAGTAGTTGCTCTAACAAGTAAAGTAAGTGAAATTGTATTGTGTATTTTCTTTTAAACACCTAACTTAATGCATGCAAATATAAAACTTGATACAGATGGGCTTAACTTTTAGGTATATGGATTTTAAGCTTTATGATCTACAGATGTTAACTGATGCTAATTGTTAAAACAAAAGTAATTGTGGCATGTTAGAGTTTTGGCATTTTGTTTCAATATCATAAGCAAATTAAAGATAGGAATGTCATTATTATAAAAGTTGTAGTAATTGGGTTGATTTTTATCTGGTAACTTTGGGTGAATTGCGCCGGGTTTCTCAACTTTCAAATTGTAAGAATTTGGTCCTAACCTATATATTTCTCACTGTAAACAATAACTGCCATTTACGCGGCTTTTCAACTTATTATATATGCAAGGATTTCCTTATAACAGCTTCTCTACTCAAAAGACGGAAAGTTAGGCAATGAGAGCCAATAGAAAATGCAAAGCTTCTTTGTCCGTGGAAGCTTTGAAGTGTACTTTTAGGCAGTTACATAGAAGTTCTAATTTAAAACTTTTATTTCTAGCGACGATATTGATTGTTAAATGAGTGTTTTCAGACAATTCACATCATCCCTAGACATTCAAATCTGAAGAAGTTTCACTAGAATCTTAATGATTCAATTAGTGTCCTCTAGGAATAGGAATCTAACTGGACTCAATCACTAATACATGGTAAACTTTATTTTCAATTCTAGGAGAACTTTGAAAGGGTAATTGGCTTCACCAGCTTTCAGCATTTGTGGGAATATTGTCTATTTTATATTTAGAGCGACAAGTTTATTATCAGCTTAATTATGCCATTTTAGTTGGGAGGTTTTTAGGGACTAGAATTTTTTTTTTACTGGGCTACTCATGATTTCTATCAAGTATGAAAATGACGGAATCTCTTATGGTATTGTAATATTTCTATTATAGTAATTTCACAAGTTTGCCAACGCCTTCTGTAGCTTTCCAACTTGAGTTGCATGGTGACGATTTGAATATTTCAAATAGACACTATGGAGGATTCCCACAATATTACAAGCCATAAAATGAACAGGCCGACCTATAAGAGAATTTCACTTACTTTTCTTTTCCTTCTTTTTTTCATACAGCATATAAAATTTTGGAATATAAATAATGTTCAGAAGTTCTGCTCAAATAGAACTTTTACAAGAAGCTCCATTGGATTGGATTTGGGGAATAAAGCTTTAAATCTATGCATGGTCTCTATAGTCCAACAATTTGGGTCTTTTTTTCCATACTTGGGCTGAAAATGGGCTTCTTTTAGCCCAACAACCACTTTTAGCTCAAACTATACATTTTTAATAAAACCCCTCAGAGTTGTTGTTATTTTATTTTACTCTTGTGAAGCAAAGAGAGAGAGTAACCATGGCAGTAGCCTCCATACTATTCTCACCACCACTATCCAAAAACTCACCAAACAGGTAATAATCTCATCTCTTTTCCCATCGAAATAGCAACTATTTTAACTATTAATCCTTCAATAATTTCTCTATTTTCTTTTTTTCCCCCTCACAGGATACTTCAGAAATCTCGACCTCTGAGAATCTCATCCGATTACTCCCAATTCGAAGTATGAATTATGGTTTTTTTTCCCCTTTTTAATTTAAGTTAAATCCTGCTCTCTCTTTTTTTCTGTGAAATATGTGGTTCTGATTCGCTAATTGGAATGGGGTTGAGATTTGTTTAGGGTTTGTAATACAGTAAGGACATGTGTAGTTCGCAATTGGATTTGGAATTGAAAACGATTTGATTTAGCTTGTTATTGGAACAAAATGAATGATTAATGATCACCATTCATACAAGAATTATGTTCTATTGTTATATTTGATGTTCTTTTCCTCATGTTATATATTTAAACCAATGTTGTTCTCATTACATTGTCAAAGAAATATGTAGGGCTATATTTTCTAGAGTATTCAGGATGTTTATTTAAACATATCACTTATTGAAGCTCAGAGGATGTAGCTTTTAGAAGAGGTATGAACATGTCGAACGGGGCGAGCGTTGTGCACTGAATTTGTATTAAGTTATTGTTCGAATGAGCTCAAATGGCTCATTGACTAGTGAAAGGCGTGCTTGCTAAAAGAATGAACAAATTAGCTTCTGTCATTAAGAACATTTGCATTCTCATGCTATGTTTGTTGCTTCTACGTACATTTATAAACATTGCTTGTATATGTTTCTAAATGTTTGGAGCTTTTTTACCAATACAGTTGATTTATTTAAGGTGAGAAAAGTCAGTTACCAACCTCCTGGGACCCAACACAACCTATTGAATGAAGTTAGCCTTTCCTTGCCAGAGAAAAGGTAAACACAAAGAGTCCAACATCAGTTTCGCAATAAGCAGTATGAGATGCGGTAAATTTTGTATTACTACTACTGAATCCTCACGGTCGGTGCAGCTTTGGCTTGATATTTGGACGCAGTGGAAGTGGGAAAACCACTCTTTTACAGGTCCGCCCTTCAACACTTTTAGTTCATAGAAAATTGCTTTGCCTTCTTGTATTAGCTTGTGGACTAAAAGTTCTTGTCCTTTCGTATCTTTTTTATTCAGCTTTTGTCGGGATTGTCCGAACCTACCTCAGGGTCGATTTATGTTCAGAGCTATAGAGATGATGGAAATTCAAATCAACCTCCTCAGTTGTTGTCGCCAGAGAGGGTTGGCATTGTTTTTCAGTTTCCTGAGAGGTATGAAATGCTGTAGTCAATTTCATAATGTAAATCTAGACGACAAGATAAATCTATCATATTAAATTTTTCATTGTTAGTTAATCTTTTAGTCCTTTTGGCCTGCATTCTGATTCTGAAGTGCCGTGTGGTAGGTTCTTTTTGGCGGATACAGTGCTTGAGGAAGTTACCTTTGGATGGCCAAGACAGAAGGCTGACCTTCTCTTACGGCAGCAGCTTGCTTTGAAACTTCAGTATGCCATTAACTCGGTACAACAATTGTTGCTTGTACTTGCCATGCTCTCTTTTCCAACTTATTTCATCATTGCTCAATATTTCAAGCAAATATCATTTAGTATCCAATTTAGTATCCAAAGTTTGAAACTCCGCCACCCCCCCTAAAAAATTTCATGCTTAACGATTTAGTCTTTGATTTGACCTCGATGTAAATTTGAATTCCAATCTGAAGGGAGCAGAATCTCTTTGCGATCCTGACAAGTAATTCAGGGGCTAAATTTGTAATTAATCCTTTCGGTAACGAGTTATGTAAGGAACTTATTTCAAGTTCTGAGAGCTTCCAAATTAACAATTATTTCATGAAAACTTTATTTAAACCTCAGGTTGGTCTGAATACAATATCCTTGGATGAAGATCCACATACTCTAAGTGGTGGTTTCAAGCGGCGCCTTGCCTTGGCTATTCAATTGGTAAGTTATCCTTATGTAGTTGGTACTTCAACCTCTTATGAATGATTAACTGATTCCTTTTTTTTCTTCCATGACTCGAATTAATCTGATTTTTTTTTTTTGGGGTGTATATATCCAGGTTCAAACACCTGATCTATTGCTATTAGACGAGCCACTTGCAGGTCTTGGTAGGATACACTACACTTATGCATTACTTTCTGAATTGTTGTGTTCTCATTCATATTAAGTAGATAAATTCACATTTGCCCCTGCCAGATATCTATATGTACTTATCTTTGCAAGCTTGAATTTTCATCGTGCCCTTAAAAAGCTTGTTCATATATTATTCAACTGACAGAAATGCCCCTCTTAAAATAAAACTTGGTAAAATCACAGAAACACAAGCTGAGTTACTGTGCATTCTGCGGTGGGTATTGAACTTAAACTATTCTGAGTTGAATATGTACGCTTTAATCATATTTTATTTCACCAGCACTCTAGCGGTGCATCCAACTTTTTTTATCGATATTATGTAACCTAGCAGAATATTTCGCTAGTTAATGAAAAATTTTATAATTTTTTTGTTGGAAACCGTAAGTTACCATGAAACCTCAGGGTTTAGGTACCGAAATTAAAACCTACTTTTGAAGTTTTAGACATTCATTTCAAAATGTGTGATTGTTTAGTAAGTATTTGTATGTTTTAAGCATAAAATCTTTTTCTACAATACCAACTTCTGCTATGAATTGGATGTCGTAACAAAGCTAATTGGTCTTTCTGTAATGAAAAAACATATTGAGGGATATAATATGCAAACAGATGATTCACATATGTGTGTGTGCGCGCACGCGCATGCGTGTGCATGTGATTACCTGACTAACTTTAGAATGTTCATATATTAGAATATAATTGTCAATGATTTATTTTAGTTGTTTTTTTTTAACCATTTAGTTAATTTCGAGAAATCAACAAACTTGCATCAATTTTATTTTTGATTTTTTGTATGTCCTATTTCCACATTTGAGATTAGATTGGAAAGCTCGGGCAGATGTTGTGAAGTTGCTAAAGCACCTAAAGAAGGATCTCACTATATTGGTTGTGAGCCATGACCTAAAGTAAGTTTCTCTTCCTCTTGCTCCGACCACAACCCTCAGTAATTTATTAGGTCTAAAAAGAAAATTCTTTGATTCACGATTTTCTCTCAGAAGTTTATTAATCATTCTTCTTTGGAGTTCTTTACCAGATGAAATAAACATTTAGTACAAAATTGACCGAAGTATCTGCACACATTACATATACAGATAACAATGATTCGGGTATAACCATTGTTTTAAGAAGAGTAATATCAGATAGCTTTATGTTGCACTTTAACTTTTAGAGCAAGGCAACATGTAGGGCGTTTAAATAGAAGTCATAATTTGTTATATTTTCTCATGTATCCCAGTAACCATGCTTGATAATACAAAATATTTATTATTTGATATGATTATATAATATTATTATTAAGCAATGTTAGTTGCGGTATTATATTATAGAATTGTTTTTTGTTCGTTACTTACTAACTTTTGATAATCATAGTGTTAATATACAAATCATGTTTAAGTAGTTTATAGTGACGTTAGAGTAAAATCATCCTATAATAGTGGTATACAATATACAATATATTATGAACATATTATATATAGTATTGTAATATACTTTCATAATATAGGTAAAATGACATATAATGTTCATTATAAAGAAGCATTAGTCTAAAATTCATCAATTTTCACAATCTTCCTCCAAAACAATCAGCAGGTAAAGGTGAGGACAAAGTTGTTTTGTGGATGGTGAGAACATCTGTTAGCCGGTTGTTCTGGAATTATCTACTTTGTTTGAGATAACTTGCTTTCCGAGAAAGTTAAGTTGCCGAACAAAATAGGGATATTCTTGCAATATCCCTCAACCAAGCTGGGTCTTAGGGTCCAAGTTTTCATTCCATCATAGCATCACAGTAAAATCCAAGTCTGTTTTTTTCGGTAAATGTCATATTATTGCTTCTTGAAATAGAGAAGTCATTGCAGAAACCTTACCAAATGTCACTAAGTTGTCGATTCTGAGTAGTGTGTATGCTTCTAGTTCTCTTGCTACTCTTGTCCTATTTTTTTTTTATTTTTGTGCTTGTCTTAAGTGTAAATTCTTGCAGGGAGCTGTCTTCTCTGGTGGATTTCTCTTGGAGGATGGAGATGGGTGGGATACTAAAAGAAGAACCTTTACCTGTTTGATCTGCATTCAGTTGTAATTAGTGTACGAAATTACCACTTTTGCAGTAAAAGTAATAAGAGAAGAGGGTTACCACTTTTTTTTGCGCTTAAACCAACAAGAGAAGAGGGTTTACTTATGGGATTGAAGTTGCCATGAACTAAAATGGATTGGCCTTTTTTTTTCGAGTTCCTCGATGAGGACAGTGTTATTTGTATTTATATTTGTAAAATTTGTTATAGAGTTTGCTTATTAAAATTTGTGTAGTTTCCACCAATTTTCTGATTAAAAGTGTATTATTATGTTCACAATTTTGGACTAGCAAATAATAATTTTATACCAAGGGCGGTGAGAACTCATATGTGGGTACTTTTGAGAGGTTTGCTTATTAATATTTAACTATTGCATTAAGTATGTGATAAATAGAGAGCCGATGAATTTGTGGCATATTGACGCAGCGATAGGGCTAAGGGTTTGTTTGGTTTAAGAGTGGAATTGGAATTGGAATGGTAATTAGATTACCCACTCTCCCAAGAGGTTTGGTTTATTTTTGGATTGAAAATTGGAATGGATTAATTTCATTTTACTGTTTGGTTCATATAAATTGAAAAATAATAGAATAACATAATATTAATTTTATCTCAAATATAATATTATAAACTATTTAAAATTTATAAAAAAAATAAATTCTATTCTAAAATTATTAGAGCTTTGCAAAACAAAAAAATCAAATTTATTTTAAAAATTTTTATGTAAGAAAAAAGAAATTATAAAAAATTGCATAAATTTTTTTAATAAAATTATAATAGAAATATTATATATGATGAGTAGGGCTACTGCACTATTAAGAGCACAGCATCCTTTGTACTCCTAACTTTCTATCCTAACTATTCTGATGGGTGTTTAGGATGAGAGAGAAAAGAAATTAGGGAGAAATTCAAAGAGAAGAGAAATTGAGACATCCGATTTCTCTCCAATTTCTCTTCTCTTTCTCACTCTAACCACTCATCAAAATTGATGGATGATTTGGAAGTTAGGAGCACAAGAGCTGTTGTGCTTCTAATAGCACAGTAGCGCTGCTCTATATATCATTGTTAACATAAATAAAATGCATTTTAGAATGACTGAGATTAAACTTCAACTAAAAAATATTATAAAACTAGTGAAGGTACCCGCGTGTTGCAGCCGGTTGATTCTGTAGTAATAAATGATTAAAAGAAGCTAAAGAGAGAAGAAGCAGTAAAAGCATAAGAAGAATTAAAAAAAAAGTTGAATAACAGACAAATGAAAGCAGAAGTAGCTGAAGCAAAAGCAGCATGGATAGGCATATGTAGAACAAAATTTAGAGTTGTAACAGTTGAAAAAAAAACCGCAAGAGTTGGTGCCAAGAAAAAGCAATAGTCAGCAACAGTAACAGAATTGTGCATGTATTACAGTGATAAAAATAGTCTTTTGTACTATATCAATTATTTCTGTGTTCTAAATAAATGAAACGCATATTGAGCTATTTATTAGTAATTAATATCAAAGATGCCTAATAATTACAAAATAGATAAAATATTTGAGCTAAAGGATAGGAAATATATAACTCTCAGATCTATCAATCAATCAAACATGAAGATCCAATCTCAATGCTCGAAAAAAAAAAGAGCCAAGATTATCCAAGATCACAATGTCCCAAATATCAAAATCTAGAGATTGAAAGAATATCTTCATTCTAATCTTCCAAAAAGGATAATCGGTCCCATCAAAATATGGTGGCCGAACAATAGATTGTCCTTCGATATTCTTTCCCATGGATGCCCTTCTCACTTAGATTTTAATCTAAATAATGTGAGACCTCGCTCTGATACCAATTGAGGATCAAAATGGCAACCTAAGAGGGGGGTGAATTAGGTTTCTAAAATAAAATGCTAAATAATCAAGCAATTTAAAAACTCGAAACAAATAAAGTGAGAGAAAGTGAGGAGTTAGAGAAATGCAAACTCAAGAAGCACACAATCGATTTGTTTCGAGGTTCGGCACTTTACCTACGTCCTCGCCAACTTCTCAACACAAGAGAACGTTGGATCTCCACTAGACGATACTTTTGCGGGCAAGCACCAAGCCTTCACACCAACACCTTCTTCTCCCAAGAAGGTTACACTTTCAAGCTTCAACTCTTTTCTTTTCTCTCTTTTACAAGATTCTATCTCACTATCAATTACACTCAAGTTTAGAGAGAGAATTGAGGGCTAAGAGTATTGAAAACACTGAAATTTATAAGCTCTCTTTGACTTTCAAATCCCTGCTGAGAAAGGCCTCAACACCATCTATTTATAGCCTCAGCCAACTTCAGGTCGTTGCACTTTCGGGCGCCCTAAACAGGAATTCGGGCGCCCAAAAGTTGAGCACGCGCACTGCACATCCAGCAGCCTGTCAGACCCGTGCGCCGCTTTTCTGGATCCGTACATTCGTGTCACGCCCCGGGCAAGTATTATAAGCGGAAAAACGTGTCATTTTTTTTTTGAAAGCCTAGCCCGCGCCACGTACAGACCCGCCACAAATACATGGCCCACTGTCCACACGGACAGAGCCTCCCATGTATTTGCACGGCCCGAATGTACGGATCCAGAAAAGCGGCGCACGGGTCTGACAGGCCGCTGGAAGAGCAGTGCGCGTGCTCAACTTCTGGGCGCCCGAATTCCTGTTTAGGGCGCCCGAAAGTGCAACGACCTGAAGCTGGCTGAGGCTATAAATAGATGGTGTTGAGGCCTTTCTCAGCAAAGATTTTCAAGTCCCCTTGAGCTTAAATACTTAAGTGTTCTTAATACTCTTAGCTCTCAATTCTCTCAAAACTTGAGTGAAATTTGTAGTGAGATATAATCTTGTAAAAGAGAGAAAAGAAAAGTGTTGAAGCTTGAAAGTGTAACCTTCTTGAGAGAAGAAGGTGTTGGTGTGAAGGCTTGGTGCTTGCCCGCAAAAGCATCGTCTAGTGGAGATCCAACGTTCTCTTGTGTTGAGAAGTTGGCGGGGATGTAGGCAAAGTGCCGAACCTCGAAACAAATCGATTGTGTGCTTCTTGAGTTTGCATTTCTCTAACTCCTCACTTTCTCTCAATTTGTTTCGAGTTTTTAATTTACTTGATTATTTAGCATTTTATTTTAGAAACCTAATTCACCCCCCTCTTAGGTTGCCATTTTGATCCTTAATTGGTATCAGAGAGATGTCTCACATTATTTAGATTAAAATCTAAGTGAGAATGGCATCCATGGGAAAGAATATCGAATGATAATCTATTATTCGGCCACCATATTTTGATGGGACCGATTATCCTTTTTGGAAGATTAGAATGAAGATATTCTTTCAATCTCTAGATTTTGATATTTGGGACATAATCGAAAGTGGTTATGTCACTCCATCAAAATCAAGAGCGGAATGGAATGAAGCGAAAAAATTTCGCTTTCAATTGAATGCTAAAGCAATTAATTCATTCCTTTGCGCTCTTAGTAGAGATGAGTTTCATCGAATCTCTACATGCACAACGGCTAAAGAAATTTGGGATAAATTAGAAGTCACTCATGAAGGAACTTCTAGGGTGAAGGAATCTAAAATAAGCATGCTTATATCAAGTTATGAACTATTCAAAATGGAAGAAAGTGAATCCATTTCAAATATGTTCACAAGATTCACTAACATTATAAATAGCTTGAAAGCCTTAGGTAAAGATTTTCCTCAATCGGACTTGGTGCGAAAACTCCTTTGTGTGCTACCAAGAAGTTGGATACCTAAGGTTACGGCTATCCAAGAAGCTCACGACTTGGACAAAGTAAAGATTGACGAACTTGTCGGATCACTCATGGCGCATGAACAACGCCTCAAAGAATATGACAACGAAGAGGCTCCCGAGAAAAAGAAGAGTCTTGCACTTAAGGGAGTCATAGCCTCCGATAGTGAAGATGGCGAAGAAGGTTCGAGCGAAGAAATCGCTATGATTTCAAAAAAGCTCGACCGACTAATTAAGAAGCGCAACTTGAGAAGACCTAAACGAGACGGGTTCAAAGGTGAGTGATTCAAGAAGGGGATCATTTGCTACAATTGTAACAAACCAGGGCATTTGAAAAGTGAATGCATTCTTCCAAGCAAGGCCTTTAAGAAAGATAAGAAAAAGAAAGCCTTCAATGTTCTAAATTGGGACGCCCCCGACGAGTCTAGCGGTGACGAATCGGAAAACGAAGTTGCCCAAATTTACCTTGAGGAGCAAAGCTCAATTCTATGTCTCATGGCTCTTGAAGATGAGGTAAATAATTTAAGTTATGATGAACTTTTAGAAGCCTTCTTTTCTTTATATGATGATCTACAAAGTTTGGGTCCCAAGTATACATCTCTCAAGAAGCAAAATGCCTCATTAGAGATGGAAGTAAATGACCTAAAATCTTCGACTTCAAATCCTTCTTTAATACTTGAAAATGAGGTCTCTTCACTTATGAAAGTGTAAGGACTGAGATTTTTACTGCCTAATTTGACTCTTCGTTGATGATGTTTTTGTGTGTATTTTAATTACATAATCACTCGTCAAGTTTCGGGAGAAAATGATTTAAAATGAAAGAGTTACGTGATTTCAAAAATTCACTTAAGTGAATAGTAACTCTGGTTTTCCGGATAGGCCGATGATTAAAGATGGCTTCTGGAGTGTATCGGACTCCGCTCTTAGTGGTCCAATAGCTCGTTTTCAACTGTTCGACTATTCTGGACTCAATGGCGCTAACAGATTTAAGATTTGATGCACGGTTTTTGAGAAAACTGGACCTTGTCGAAAAATAGACTTTTTATTCTTCATTGTTTCAGACTCGCAAAGCTTACCGTAGCTCCGCTTTGCGTATGAACCCTCGGACAGGGACCTTTCATGCGAAAGAAAGTTGGTGTCGATGGATTTTGGTCGCGAGTACGCTAATCGAGGAGATTTGGAAACGATCGATGGTTGTTATACACATGATGTATAGATGGATCGGATTGACAATGGGTTTGTCGTGAATCGACAATCAAATCGAACGAAACAAAATCGTGAGTTCGATGTCCCACCAGTGCTGAACACGATGGCGCTACCCGTTTACAGATCCGACGGACGAATCGACGGATATCGCACGTTTACCGGGGAAGGGACAATCGACATATTTGTATTTCGCGCAAAAACCCCCAATATTTTATGTACCGAATCATGTGAAACTTGGCGTGGAGGTGCTCATGCGCGATTTACGCGTGCTGTGAGGGACCCATGAAAAAATTTAGGGTTGTCGGGGGACTTATGCGCAAAATGGCAAATCTATATATTTTGCTCATTAGGGTTTGCTCCATGAAACCCTAACCCTAGCTGCCTCCACCCCTCCACAGCAACCCTAACCGACCCCCTCACCTCCTGTGCATCTTGATGCGCGCTGCCAGCCGCCGCCGGCCAGCCGCCGCCGGTCGTGGGTGCAGCCAAGCCCGTCCCTCACCATCATCACCACCATCTCCCTCTCTCCTTCCTTTCCTCTCTGGTTGGAAGCAACCAGGAGGATGGTGCATCTTTCTCTGCGGGTTGCTGCCGCTGCCATCGACCTCCGGCGCGCCGCTCCGCCGTCCCCGGCCGTCCCTGCGCGCCGGCGCCGCCCTGCAGCCATGGCTGGGCCATCCTGGACCCGTGCGGGCTGGTGGAGAAGAAAGCCACCAGCCGCCGCCTCCCCTGGCCCACCGTCGACCCCACTCGACCTTCCGACACCGCCGCCATCCGATCCCGACGATCGCCGTCGCCGCCGCTCGCGCTGAGAGCCGCCGCGGCGCGCGCCTGAGCATGGATCTGCTCGGGCGGCCGGGCCACCTTGCGCGCCGCCGCCGCTGCCCGGACCGGCACTCCCCTCCTCCCTTGTGACCCCGGAGGGACGCCGCGTCGCCGTCCGGCGCCGCCCGGCAACCGCCGCCGCCTGGAAGGCCAACCCGAGCTCAGCCCGGTTGGCTGCGGGCTTGGGCACCAAGGCCTATCGCCGGCGCTGCATCCCGCCGTCATCTGAGGCGAGCCCCGGGCTCCCCTCGCCGGCCGCAACCGCCTGTCGCCGGTGAACCCGCCGTCCGGCCGCCGCCGGCCAACTCGAGCCGCCCCCTGCTCCGGTAAGCCTTACTAGCTTTCCTGTGCACTATTTTGGGTTTCGGCTCGTTATTCCGGCAATCCGAGGCCATCCCGATGCCTCCGGATGTGAGCACGATGATCCTTGATCAGTGCTGATCATCGTGCTCACCTTCTTTTGGGTCAGCGAGCCCCTGGTTAGCGACAAAAGCGCGATTCATGTTCTGCGCGCGTAGTTCGCTGAACTTCGCGTCCCTTCGGCCCTCTCCACAGTGGTCGGCTTTGCTCCAAATCGAGAGCACGGCCTCCGACACGTCGAGACCTATCAGTGCGTGTCTCGACTGACCCCGAAGACCCTCAGTTTGTTGTAACAACCCATAGTGTCCGATAAATCACATAAAATAGTGTGATTTTATGGAAAGTTGAGGGCTTTTATGCAATTGTACACCGCGTGGGTCCTGTGGGCAGTATGTGTGACCGGCGTGTGACCTCTGGACTAATTGTCCAAGGTCCGATGTCTTTCGCGACAACCGAAAATTGATTTCCGGTGCGTTTTCCGACGAAGTCCGTCGACGAAACGCGGATTTCGGTTCGGGATCGACTGTCACGACTTGCATGACTTGTTGGCTGCCGCTGAGCCTTGTTGGCTGGCTGTCTCGGCCGTCTCGTGTATTCGGAGAAGCCCGATGAGCGGTAGTGGGTTCCGGTGTCGAAATCGACACTTACGGGAACCCGGATCGGAACGATTGTCCGACGATGATTGTTTCGATGTTTGATCTTGTGCTTGCTGCCAAGACACCCAAACGGATGTGCTTTGAGGCAGCGGTTGACTCGTGGAGCGAGTCGGTGCCTTTCAGGACTGTTCGTGTGTCCCGGGAACGTCCCGTTGTGATTTTGGGACTTCCGACACTGTTTGGAGATCGGTTGTGGGAAACCGAGTCTCGGGATTTTGGGAGTGTGTGCATGTGTCTTCTGATTGAGTCGTTTGAGGTTGTCCCTGACTCGGTGGACCTATCGTAGGTCCGGTTGATTCGCAGCGCGTTCCGGATTCCGACGCGATCGTTACAGGTGGGTACTTCGATCCGAAGTTGGTTTAGTGGTGCATGCTCGGTGACGTTCCTTCCACTCTCCCTTTTTATACTTCGTATACATATATGCATGTGATAGTGAGCTAGCACCTTGTGATCTCTACTTGCATTCTTTACTTGTTCTAGCAGTAGAGTAGATATGATTACATCTGTATCTGAGATGATTTTCTCGTGACCTTCTTGGTCGGTTTCTTGACACGGTTGTCTGATGACCTATACGGTCGGTATACCCGGAGGGGTGGATTATTGGCTGTTTGCCAACATTTATTGGTCATACTTGCATTGATCGCCATTACTCTTGCGCATTTCGCGAACACCAGCGGTTGATCCCCGCAAGAGGGTGTTCTTTTCCGGAAAAGTGGTCGTACGTCCGACCCGTGAGCTCAGTTGGGCACTTATATGCTGGCAGAGTAGGAGTGGCATGAGCCTGAGGTCTGCGGACTGGCTAGATTGGGTATATTTGCTGTATTCATTTGTTGATGCATATCATTTACAGTAGCACTAGTGCAGTTGTACCTTGTTTCCCTTCTTTCATGGCTACTGTATTGTTATATCTATCTATCTCCTGGTTATCGGTGTGTACGCTTGCCTTCGTCGGCTTGCGGTACCCACTGGGAGGAGGAGACATGTTTACATGTTCTCACTCCCCCGCTTTGTTGATTTTTCAGGTGATCCAGCTAGTTCGAGTCGGGGCGAGACTTGAGGCACGTCATTTGCGATCCTAGAACTCCCGACCCGGTCATTGGTTTAGTTTTTCTTACTTGCACTTTGAATAAATAACTTTAGAAGTATGGTTCAGTTTTATTTACTCTTTGGACATGTAGTTTATTAATGCTTAATAAAATACTTGTAATAAGATTTGCAAAACCCGTCTCCTACCCTTCGTGGTAGCTTTTCTCTAAATTGAAAGGACCTTTCTGTTGGTGATACGTTTCAATTATTGATGTGAATGAAATGAATGTGTTGTATATGTACTTGTGCGACGCCGTGCAGATACAGGGGAGGTTCTGTCCGAGTGAATAGTGGACTCCCTGTGTTTGTGGCGGGTCTGTTGAGGGGTCACGATTTTAAAGTAATAACAAAAAGAAAAAAAAAATTATCCTGTATTTTTCCGCTGATCTTTTATAAACTCTAAATGGACCCCCGGAGCGTGACAGAAAGAGCTTAAACAAGCTAATGAGACATGTTGTAATCTCATTTGTGAAAACGAGGCATTAAAGAAAAAAATTGAAGGTCAAAATTTTAAGCCAATTCTTCATCATGACAAACAACTTGAAAAACTTCAAGTTGAAAACCAACAACTCAAAGTTAGCTTAGGTGAATCTAAGAAAACTCTTGAGAAATTTGTTGGTAGAACCAAGTACTTAAATATGATGCTTGGAAGTCAAGTTATGAACTTCAAAAAGTTTGGGATAGGATATGTTCCTAATCCAAATAATGTTAAGTTAACAAAAACTAAAAGAAAAGTTTTTATTAAAAGTTTCTATCAAGACCCAACTTTGCAGTGCTCTTATTGTAATATTAAAGAACATCATATATCCTCATGTAAATACAAGAAAAATTCTAAACTTAACTAAATTTGGGTTGTGAAAGGCTCATCTAACTCAAAAGGACCCAATCTCACTTGGGTACCAAAGTTAAAAACTTGATTTGTTCTTGTAGGTGTGTCTTCAATCAAAAGATGCAAGTGACAAATGGTACTTAGATAGCGGATGCTCAAGACATATGACTTGAGATCAAATCAAGTTTAATTCACTTGAAAAGAAAGATGGAGGCTTTGTCACATTTGGAGACAACACTAGAGGAAAGATCATTGGAACCGGCACAATCGGAAATGAGAAGGTTAATATTTCAAATGTTCTTTTAGTTGATGGCCTTAAGCACAATTTATTGAGCATTAGTCAATTGTGTGACAAAGGCTATTTTGTAAAGTTCGAAGCATCTCATTGTAGCATCCTTGATCCTTCTACAAATGAGGTAGCTTTTATGGGCTTTAGATCCAAGAATGTCTACACCGTTGATCTAAGCAAACTTTCTCATGAAGGTGAAAAATATTTTTCGGTTCAAATTAACGAATCTTGACTTTGGCATAAAAGGCTAGCTCATGCTAGTATGGATTCTCTTTCAAAACTTTCAAGAAAAAACTTGTAAAAGGTTTACCTAAAATAAACTATGCCAAAGATGAGGTTTGTAGTGCTTGTGCTCAAGCAAAATAAGTAAAATCTTCTTTTAAATCCAAAAATATTATTTCTACATCTAGGTCTTTGGAGTTAATCCATATGGATCTCTTTGGTCCAATTGATGTCTCTAGCCTTGGTGGAAGTAACTATGTTTTTGTAATTGTTGATGATTACTCAAAATATACTTGGACCTTATTTTTGAGACACAAGTATGACACTTTTAAATCCTTCAAAAACTTTGTCTTTCGTGTTCAAAATAAAAAAAATATTGTATAATTTCTAAAATTAGAAGTGATCATGGTGGTGAATTCGAAAACCGTAACTTTGAAGAGTTTTACAATAAATTGGGAATAGAACATCAGTTTGCTACCCCTCGTACACCTCAACAAAATGGGGTTGTTGAACGCAAAAATAGATCTCTCCAAGAGATTGCTAGATCTATGTTAATTGAGGGGGAGTTGCCAAAGTATTTTTGGGCCGAAGCCGTAAACACGGCTTGTTACATCATGAACCGTGTTCTAATTCGACCAATTCTTGAAAAAATTCCTTTTGAGTTATGGTATAGTAGAATTCCCAATATTGGTTATTTTAAAATTATTGGTTGTAAATGTTTCATCTTGAACACAAAAGACAAGTTGGGAAAGTTTGATGCTAAATCCGATGAAGCAATATTCTTGGGATATTCCTCTACTAGCAAAGCTTATCGAGTCTATAATCGACGAACTTTGGTAATAGAGGAAAGCATGCATGTTCTCTTTGAAGAATCTAAGGGAAAGGATAATTCTTTTGAATATGATCTTCTTGACTTTGATAAGTTAAATATAAATTCCACACCACAAGAGATTGTACAATCCAAAAAAGTTGAGGAGTTCATTTCTAAAGATAATGAATCCACTCCTCTACCTAAAGTGTGGAAATTTGCTACTTATCATCCCAAGGACTCCATCATTGGAGATCCTAGTCAAAAGGTCAAGACTAGATCCTCTCTTAGATTACTTTGTGACCACTTGGCTTTCTTATCTCAAATTGAACCTAAAAATTTCGTTGAGGCTAGTAATGACGAAAATTGGCTCATTGCGATGTAAGAAGAACTCAATCAATTGAGCGAAACCAAGTTTGGACGCTTGTGGAAAGACCAAGTGATCATACCGTTATTGGCACTAAATGGATCTTCCGAAACAAGCGAGATGAATCCGGTGTTGTGGTTCGAAACAAGGCTAGACTAGTGGCCCAAGATTTCAACCAAATTGAAGGGATTGATTTTGATGAAACTTTTGCACCGGTTGCTCGACTTGAAGCTATTCGAATTCTTTTGGCTTTTGCCTCTTACATGAACTTCAAGTTATTTCAAATGGACGTAAAAAGTGCTTTTTTAAATGGATATATTTCCGAAGAAGTCTATGTTGAGCAACCACCCGATTTTGAAAAACACGATTTTCTCAATCATGTCTTTAAACTTTCAAAAGCACTTTATGGTTTAAAACAAGCTCCTAGAGCTTGGTATGAAAGACTTAGTACTTTTCTTATTTCAAATAATTTTTCAAGAGGAAAAGTTGACACTACATTATTTATCAAGATTAAGGATAAAGATTTTCTCATTGTACAAATTTATGTTGATGATATCATATTTGGTGCTAATAACGAATCTCTTTGCAAAGAATTCTCTAAGTTAATGCAAGATAAGTTTGAAATGAGCATGATGGGCGAACTCTCCTTCTTCCTTGGACTCCAAATCAAGCAAACGAAGGATGGAATATTCATCAATCAAGCCAATACGCAAAGGATCTAATCAAAAGATTTGGCTTAGAAAGCCAAAAAGAGACAAATACTCTCATGAGCGCTTCAACTAAACTTGATAAGGACGAAAAAGGCAAGGATGTTGATATCAAGCTCTACCGAGGTATGATTGGTAGTTTACTTTATCTTACCACAAGTAGGCCGGACATCATGTTTAGTGTTTGCTTGTGTGCTCGATTTCAAGCTCAACCTAATGAGTCACACCTAGTGGCCGTAAAGAGAATTCTTAGATATGTTAAGAGAACTCTCAACTTAGGATTATGGTATTGTAGTACACTGAATTTCAGTGCATCGTACTGAACTTCTACAAATTGTAGAGTTCTAGTGAGAAAATGGCATAAGAGGCTATATGTGAGGCTTTGGCCAAGTTCGGGACTGTGCGAAGTGTTTTCGGCGCAATTGAGGCGCGAAAATGAACTTCGAGAAGTTAAAAACTGCGAACTTGGAAAGTCTGCACTGGATTCCGGTATGTGAACTCCAATACCGGAATTGGAGCTTGTTGTACCGGTATGTGAGATGGGATACCGGAATGCCATGTTGAAACCGAGAAATCCAGCTCTCGGGTTTGCGGAATTTTCCGGGGTATACCGGTATGAGAAATGGTATACCGGTATACAACGTGCGAAACAGTGAGACCAGCTCTTGGGATTCTGCAGGATTCCTGAGGTATACCGGTATGCATATGCGCATACCGGTATACAATGTCCAGATTTTGGCTGGTTGTTGTGTTGTTTGTGGAGAGGGGCATTTTGGTCTTTTCACATGCGTGGGGGTATTAGAAAGGCTGGGAACACTCCCCTTTCTTAGAGATCATCTTCTCCACTTCTCCTCTCCATCTCTCCCACTTTCTCTCTCTAGAGATCTCTCCAAAACTTGGAGAAAAGGTGGATTGATCTTGGAAAAAGCTTCCAAAGGAGAAAAGAAGCTTCTTAGTGCAAGAAGGAGCTTGGAGATTTCGTGATTAAGGTTAGTACCTCACGTTTTGGGTTCAAACCTTGGATTTAATCCTTTGAAATGAGGTTTTTGGGAACCCTTGGCAATCTAAACCACAAATGGTGGGTGTTTGGCCATGAAATCTAGGGTTTGGCTTGCATGCATGCAAACCCTAGGTAGAATGAGGGCTTTTGCAATGTGAGGTTCTAAAAATATTTGGACCTTCGATAATTACAATTGAGGCTTAGGAAATCATGTTGGAGCACTTGATTTCATATATTGAGTTTATTTTAGGGTTCGTAACGAGTAGGAGCTTGAAGAATATCAAGATTTGAAAGCTCTTGAGGTGGGTTTGTGTTTACCGAAGTGATTAGGTCACTTCCATGTCTAGGATAATTATCCATTTAAAAATAAAATGGTATGTATTGAGAACCCTAGCAATTTGCATGTTGGCAAAGGTAAAATCATGATAGGTAGAACAATGAACTCCTATTGCATGATGGATATTTCAAGTACAATTCAATTATTGATACTTGTTGCATGGTTGCATGTGAGATTTAAACCTAGTGTTATTGAACATAGGTTGGAACATGTGAGATTTAAACCTAGTGTTATTGAACATAGGTTGGAACATGTGAGATTTAAACCTAGTGTTATTGAACATAGGTTGGAACATGTGAGATTTAAACCTAGTGTTGTTGAACATAGGTTGGAACATGTGAGATTTAAACCTAGTGTTGTTGAACATAGGTTGGAACATGTGAGATTGAAACCTAGTGTCATTGAACATAGGTTGGACATGTGATTGGAACCTAGAGTCATGGAACCTAGGTTGGCAATGAGAAAGTAAGCCTAGTGTTATCAAACATAGGCGAGACTTAGTGACTTGAACCTAAGATCACGAGATTTAGGTTGGCAAGTAATGTGAAGAATGGGATGTGCGACGATTTTGCCATCCCGGGTATGCGACGATTTCGCTACCATGCCACGAGTTGGCGGTGCCGACATGGGATAGGCGACGATTTCGCGATCCCGGGTATGCGACGATTTCGCTACCGCGCCACGTGTTGTCGGTGTCGAGGGGGAGATGTGCGACAAGGTCGCCATCCCGGGTATGCGACGATTTCGCTACCATGCCATGTGATGGCGGTGTTGAGACGGGGTATGCGACGATTTTGCTATCCCGAGTATGCGACGATTTCGCTACTCGAACTAGGAGGTGACAAGCTCACTCCTTGAATGTTGGAACAAATATGGTGAGACGGCGATTCCGAAACCATAAGTAAATGACAAGTAAAAGAACTTAGTCAATGTGGAACATAGGATGAACCTAGGAGAGAATGATAAATTATATTTCATTTGGTTGTATCCTTTATGTTTATTTACTAAGCATGTAAATAATTGTTGCATAGTTATATATGATCTAACTTATGCATATGGTGTTTCTTTGGACCTGGTGGGTCGAGCTTCTCTCTTGGGTGGCCTTACCCACTGGGAACTATGTTTATAGTTCTCACCCCACATTTTCCAGGTCCTTCCGCGAGTGAGGCGGCGGAGCGAGGCAAGGGTTTGGCTCTTTAGATAGCGGCCCTTCCATTTTGGTGAAGCATAGAGTTGTACCCCTATTTTTGGACTATGATAGCATAGGGGGATTTTCATTTTCTTGTATGAATGTTGTATATTCCATAGTTTTGGAACATGATGTATGGAATGAAAGTGAAAGAAAAAAAAAATTTGGACATGTATATTGTGCCATGTGATGTAATAGAAGTAGAACTTCTTTATGTTGATGCTTTCCTTGTGCAACTCTTGTACTCCGTTCCTAGTTGGAACATTGTGGATAAGCTTGTGTTGTGACGCCTTGGGCGGGTAGAAAGGACTCTATCCGTTCGGCAGGTCTGGGGCATGCGCCCGTGCGGTTATCCTTTCCACCTAGTTGGTGTTAAAGGGCCGGCGGGGCGTGACAGACTGAGGTGGTATCAGAGCATAAAAACGGTCTAGGTTGACCTAAGAAACCCTATGATGGAAAAGACCCTAGGAGTGTAGGCTCGTGAGTGACGAGATCTTTTATGTGGCGAAAGATAAGTGATTGGGTTATGTCCTTATGCCTCTAGTTGGAAATAGAGGTAGATTCGAGGTGTGTCTTATTCTTCACCAAGTGTGTTCATGTTGGCGGCCGACAACATGAAAACCAAGTGAGGGGAATAAGGACCCTTGTGTGACTTTCGCCTAAATTGGGTTCACGTTTATTTTCGTGAAATGTTGTGTCGCAAATGACTTTGGATGTCACAAAATGACCAAAGTCGTTGTATTTTCAGGAGATAATGGTACGTGGTCGGCCTCCTGCGAAGACCGGGCCCGGAGGATCAGGCGCGGCTCCCGAACAACTCGGGGAGGGCGAGAACTCGGCTCTCCGCAATGAGTTGACCGAGCTAATGGGCGTGGTTCGGCAACAGGCCGAAGCCATGCAGCGACAGGAGGAGCAAATTAAAAGGCTCTAGGATATGATGGCGCAGCAGGCGGCTGCGACTGGGGAGGTGAGGGCGGGAGTACCTCCGGCCTCTGCTTCGGCACCGGCCGAGGAGGCGACACCGGCACCGGCCGTGGTGCCACCCGCGCCACCGGCTGTGGCCGAGGGGTCGGGTGCCCCTATGCTCGACTCCGAGATGGAGGATACGGAGCGAGAGCGCGCGCTTGCGGCGCTAATGAGGTTCAAAAAGTTCAACCCGCCTATCTTTAGCGGGGAGAACGTGGATCCGTGGGATGTAGAGACATGGATCGACGCTATCGAGACGCTCTTCGAGGACCTTTATACCTTGGAGAGGGACAAGGTGCACCTCGCCGTTCATTGTCTAGAGCGGTCGGCGAAGGTGTGGTGGAAGGGGGTCCGACGTGATCGACTCTCTAGCCTTCCGCCACCGTCGTGGGAAGAGTTTCGGGGTATGGTGTTCGCCACCTATTTCCCCGATAGCGAGAAAAGGAAACTTCAAGAAAGGTTCCGCAAGTTGAAGCAGGGGAACCGCTCGGTGCGCGAGTACGAGAGGGAGTTCTCGTACATCATTAATTGCGTGCCGCACGTTGTCCGCGGAGAATTGGACAAGGTCGATTGTTTCGTGCGCGGACTTCGACCGGATATCTTTCGGGCGGTGCACGCCCTCAAACTTAGGACCTTCGCGGAGGTCTTGGACCGTGCTCTTTGGGTGGAGCACGGGAATGCATGTGCGCGCGAGGAGCGCGAATCGTGGGAGAAAGAAAAAGATAAAGAAAAGGGAAAGAAGCGACCGGCGGGTGGCTCGGGGGGGGCAATCTAGCTCTAAGCGGCCCCCGAAGCACACGCAGCCGCAGAATCAGTCCCGAGGGTCCCGACGGAATCGATCCGCGACCCAATGCCCGATTTGTAGCGGCCCCCACGGCCCTCAATAATGTGACTATCGTGAGGGCCGGTGCTACAAATACGGACAGCAAGGGCATATGCGGTATAATTGTCCGACGGACGATAGCCGAGCACCGTCGTCGGCGTCGGCGTTTGCGCCACCGAGGCAGCTTGCGGGCATTCCACCCGCGGCGATGTCGGCGGGCCGTGCACAGCCGCCGAGACCATTGGAGGGCCAGCGGCCAACACCCAGTGGACGAGTATTCGCCTCTCAGGTGGAGGAGCCTGCTACCCAGGAGGACGTCGTGGCAGGTATTGTGTTAATTAGAGGCATTCGATGTAGAGCTTTGTTTGATACTGGTGCATCGCATTCATTCATTGCTCGATCATTTGCTATTGCACATGGAATAGAAATCATAGATGCCACACATGCAAGAACGGTGCAAGTACCTGAACACACTTTTTGCGTACATCACGCGTGTGTAGATTGCCCCGTGAGGGTTGAAAATTGGATCATGCCAGCTGATTTGCTGGTATTAAATCGAATGAGTGAATATGATTTGATCCTAGGAATGGATTGGCTCTCTAAGTATCACGCTACTATCGATTGTGAGAGCCGGATAGTGAAGTTTAAATAACCCGGGCACAAAGAGTTTGTGTACCGTGGGTGTAAGAGTTCGCTCTTTGCTTCAATGGTGTCCACGTCGCAAGCAAGAAAGCTCATTGCTATTGGTTGCATTGCCTACTTGGCGACGATAGTGGATGACCGTAAGGAAGTGTTGGGGCTCGAGGACATCCCTATAGTCCAAGAGTTCCCGGATGTGTTTCCGACGGAGTTGCCCGGAATGCCACCGGATCGGGAAATAGAATTTGTGGTAGATTTGCTCCCGAGTACGGCGCCGATCTTTAAGGCCCCGTACAGGATGGCACCCGCGGAGTTAAAGGAATTAAAAGCACAATTACAAGATTTAATGGACAAGGGTTTCGTGAAGCCAAGTGTGTCACCTTGGGGAGCCCCTGTTCTATTTGTGAGGAAAAAGGACGGTTCGCTGCGGTTGTGTGTGGATTACCGCGAGTTGAACAAAGTGACCGTCAAGAATAAGTACCCGTTACCCCGAATTGATGACTTGTTCGATCAGTTGCAAGGGTCTCGGGTGTACTCAAAGATTGATTTGCAATCCGGTTATCACCAATTGAAGATCAAACCGGAGGATGTGCATAAGACCGCGTTTAGAACGCGGTATGGACATTATGAATTCACGGTTATGCCTTTTGGGCTTACCAATGCCCCGGCAGCGTTCATGGATTTAATGAACCGTGTGTTCAAACCACTATTGGATAAATTCGTGGTTGTGTTCATAGATGACATTCTTGTCTACTCTCGGAGTGAAGAGGAACATAAAGAGCACTTAAGGATTGTGCTTCAAGTTCTTCGAGAGAACAAGTTATTCGCCAAATTGAAAAAGTACGAATTTTGGATCCGTGAGGTCGCTTTCTTGGGTCACGTAATTTCCGCAGGAGGAGTATCTGTGGACCCTATGAAAGTTGAGGCAGTCAAGGATTGGCCTCGCCCGACCAATGTCACGGAAGTACGAAGCTTTTTTGGTCTTGCGGGGTACTATCGGCGGTTCGTGGAGGGATTTTTAAAAATCTCCGGTCCACTAACGCGTCTTACCCGCAAGGGAGCCAAATATGTTTGGAGAGAGGAATGCGACCAAAGCTTCAAGGAGCTCAAGGAAAGGTTGACTTCGGCTCCGGTTCTCGCCTTGCCGATTGCGGGGGAGGGCTTTGTGGTGTATAGTGATGCATCACGGCGTGGTCTTGGGTGTGTGCTTATGCAAAGAGGACAAGTAATAGCATATGCCTCTCGACAGTTGAAAAGCTATGAGCAAAATTATCCCACCCACGACTTAGAGCTTGCGGCGGTGGTCTTCGCACTTAAGTTGTGGAGACACTACTTGTACGGGGAACATTGTGAGGTGTACACGGATCACAAAAGTTTAAAGTATTTATTCACTCAGAAGGAGTTGAACTTGAGGCAGCGGAGGTGGTTGGAGTTGATAAAAGACTACGACTTAACCATCTTGTACCACCCCGGTAGAGCCAATGTGGTGGCCGATGCGCTCAGTAGGAAATCCGTGGAGAACTTCGCGATTGAGATGACGGGACAAATGCCGTTAATCAAGGAAATGGGCCGGTTTGACTTGGAAGTCGTGGCCCCGGGCGTCCCCGCTAAACTTATGAATCTCGAGGTGTGGCCGACCTTGTTGGAGCAAATAAAAGAAAAGCAATCCGGTGATCCGGAGCTCCAAAAGGTGCAGGGTGCTATCGAGAGCGGACGCGCCGGTGATTATCATGTAGATTCGAAAGGCGCAATTCGATTTCGAAATCGATTGTGCGTGCCGAAAGTTGAAGACATTCGTAGGGAGATCTTGAAAGAAGCTCACGCTTCTCCCTATGCGATTCACCCAGGCGGCACCAAAATGTACAAGGATCTCAAACTACATTATTGGTGGCCGGGGATGAAACTTGATGTGGGACGCTTTGTGGCACAATGCTTAGTATGCCAACAAGTAAAGGCCGAGCGTCGCTTTCCGGCGGGAAAATTGCAAGGATTGCCCATTCCGGTTTGGAAGTGGGAGAATATCGCGATGGATTTTGTTGTGGGCTTACCTCGATCGCTAGGTGGCCACGATGCAATATGGGTGGTGGTGGATCGTTTGTCAAAGTCGGCACACTTTTTGCCAATCCACACACTTGGTCGGGAGACAAGTTAGCCCAAGTCTACCTGGACGAGATTGTGCGGTTGCACGGGGTTCCGACCTCGATAGTTTCAGATCGAGATCCCCGTTTCACATCGCATTTTTGGAAAAGCTTGCAAGAAGCTTTGGGTACACGACTCGATTTCAGTTCAGCATTTCATCCTCAAACTGACGGTCAATCGGAAAGGACAATTCAGATTTTGGAGGATATGCTACGAGCGTGTGTGTTGGACTTCAAAGGTGCGTGGCCTACTCATTTGCCGATGGCTGAATTTGCTTACAATAATAGCTATCAAGCTAGCATCGGTATGGCACCTTTTGAGGTTTTGTATGGAAGAAAATGCCGCTCTCCTATTCATTGGAGTGAAGTCGGTGAGAGAAGGGTCTTAGGACCGGACGTGTTGCGTGAAGCGGAGGAAAAGGTCCGCTTGGCACGCGAACGCTTATCGACGGCGCAATCTAGACAAAAGAGTTATGCGGATCGGCGTCGACGAGATTTGGAGTTCGCGGTAGGAGACCGCGTCTTCTTGAAACTATCACCCATGAGAGGGGTGAAGCGATTTGGTGTTCGGGGTAAGTTGAGTCCCCGTTACATTGGACCTTATGAGGTTTTGGAACGTGTGGGATCCGTGGCATATCGGCTAGCCTTGCCGCCGAAACTTGCGGGGATACACAATGTGTTTCATGTATCGACCCTCCGCAAGTATGTGTATGATCCGGCGCACGTCCTCGAGTATGTGCCTATGGAGCTTCATGAGGATATGACTTATGAGGAGTTTCCCTTGTGTATCATGGATCGCGAGGTGAAAAGTTTGAGGAACCGTGAATTTCCTTATGTAAAGGTACAATGGACGAATCACGGTGAGCGCGAGGCTACATGGGAATTGGAAAGCTCGATGAAAGAGCGGTTTCCTTACCTCTTCGCTGAGTCCAGCTGAGGTATGATTTTAGTTTCGCGGCCGAAACTCTCTTTAAGGGGGGGTGGAATGTAGTACACTGAATTTCAGTGCATCGTACTGAACTTCTACAAATTGTAGAGTTCTAGTGAGAAAATGGCATAAGAGGCTATATGTGAGGCTTTGGCCAAGTTCGGGACTGTGCGAAGTGTTTTCGGCGCAATTGAGGCGCGAAAATGAACTTCGAGAAGTTAAAAACTGCGAACTTGGGAAGTCTGCACTGGATTCCGGTATGTGAACTCCAATACCGGAATTGGAGCTTGTTGTACCGGTATGCGAGATGGGATACCGGAATGCCATGTTGAAACCGAGAAATCCAGCTCTCGGGTTTGCGGAATTTTCCGGGGTATACCGGTATGAGAAATGGTATATACCGGTATACAACGTGCGAAACAGTGAGACCAGCTCTCGGGATTCTGCAGGATTCCTGAGGTATACCGGTATGCATATGCGCATACCGGTATACAATGTCCAGATTTTGGCTGGTTGTTGTGTTGTTTGTGGAGAGGGGCATTTTGGTCTTTTCACATGCGTGGGGGTATTAGAAAGGCTGGGAACACTCCCCTTTCTCAGAGATCATCTTCTCCACTTCTCCTCTCCATCTCTCCAACTTTCTCTCTCTAGAGATCTCTCCAAAACTTGGAGAAAAGGTGGATTGATCTTGGAAAAAGCTTCCAAAGGAGAAAAGAAGCTTCTTGGTGCAAGAAGGAGCTTGGGGATTTCGTGATTAAGGTTAGTACCTCACGTTTTGGGTTCAAACCTTGGATTTAATCCTTTGAAATGAGGTTTTGGGAACCCTTGGCAATCTAAACCACAAATGGTGGGTGTTTGGCCATGAAATCTAGGGTTTGGCTTGCATGCATGCAAACCCTAGGTAGAATGAGGGCTTTTGCAATGCGAGGTTCTAAAAATATTTGGACCTTCGATAATTGCAATTGAGGCTTAGGAAATCATGTTGGAGCACTTGATTTCATATATTGAGTTGATTTTAGGGTTCGTAACGAGTAACGAACCGTTTTCTTGTAGAAGCTTGGGTTGAAGCAAGAACTCTAGGCTTGGACACTTAGGCCCCGTTTGGTTCGGGGGTTAAAGCGGGGATAACGAAGTTATCCCCGCTATTCCGCCAAACGAAGCGAAGTTTGGCCGGGATATTTTATCCCTGTCAAACTTCGTTATTCTCGGTTATTCCGGAATAGCTAGGATAAACTATTCCATCGTTTTGACGGAATAGCGCTATTCCAAGCTTAATTCTAAATTTAATTAAGATTATAAATTTATTTAAACATAAATTATATAAACATAATATATTTAATTAATAATAAAAGAATAAAATATCCAAGCTAGATTTATAATAAATATTATTTAATTAATAATTTATATATTAATTTATTAATTTATTTACTAATTAACTAGATAATTAATTAACTATTTAATTTATTACTTTAATAAATATTTAATTAATTTTTTGAGTAATTAATTCATTATTTTAATTAATTTACTAATTAAATAATTAATTATATTGTTTAATTAATTAATATTTTGAGTAATTTAATTATTTTCTTAATTAATCATCTAACTATTATTAACTAATTTATTTATTAATTTATTATTTTATTAAATTATTTGTAATTAATTAAATTATTAATTACCAATTAATTTATTTATTAATATTAAGGGTTTTTAGCAATATTCATAATTATTTAGTAGATTAAATAAGTTAAATTATTACTTAATTAATATTTCGTCTTAATTAATTAGATAAAATATTATTGTTTAAAATTATAATTATTCTTATCCTCGCAATTCCAATCAAACCATCCAAACACTATTTTCCTTATTCCCGAGAAAAATTTACTTTTCATCCAAACGCAAAATTGATTTAATCCCCGCTTATACCTCAATTTATACCTATTCCTGGAATAGTCACTTTTTGCTTATCCCCGAACCAAACGATACCTTAGGAGCTTGAAGAATACCAAGATTTGAAAGCTCTTGAGGTGGGTTTGTGTTTACCGAAGTGATTAGGTCACTTTCATATCTAGGGTAATTATCCATTTAAAAATAAAATGGTATGTATTGAGAACCCTAGAAATTTACATGTTGGCAAAGGTAAAATCATGATAGGTAGAATAATGAACTCCTATTGCATGATGGATATTTCAAGTACAATTCAATTATTGATACTTGTTGCATGGTTGCATGTGAGATTTAAACCTAGTGTTATTGAACATAGGTTGGAACATGTGAGATTTAAACCTAGTGTTATTGAACATAGGTTGGAACATGTGAGATTTAAACCTAGTGTTATTGAACATAGGTTGGAACATGTGAGATTTAAACCTAGTGTTGTTGAACATAGGTTGGAACATGTGAGATTTAAACCTAGTGTTGTTGAACATAGGTTGGAACATGTGAGATTGAAACCTAGTGTCATTGAACATAGGTTGGACATGTGATTGGAACCTAGAGTCATGGAACCTAGGTTGGCAATGAGAAAGTAAGCATAGTGTTATCAAACATAGGCGAGACTTAGTGACTTGAACCTAAGATCACGAGATTTAGGTTGGCAAGTAATGTGAAGAATGGGATGTGCGACGATTTTGCCATCCCGGGTATGCGACGATTTCGCTACCATGCCACGAGTTGGCGGTGCCGACATGGGATAGGCGACGATTTCGCGATCCCGGGTATGCGACGATTTCGCTACCGCGCCACGTGTTGGCGGTGTCGAGGGGGAGATGTGCGACAAGGTCGCCATCCCGGGTATGCGACGATTTCGCTACCATGCCATGTGATGGCGGTGTTGAGACGGGGTATGCGACGATTTCGCTATCCCGAGTATGCGACGATTTCGCTACTCGAACTAGGAGGTGACAAGCTCACTCCTTGAATGTTGGAACAAATATGGTGAGACGGCGATTCCGAAACCATAAGTAAATGACAAGTAAAAGAACTTAGTCAATGTGGAACATAGGATGAACCTAGAAGAGAATGATAAATTATATTTCATTTGGTTGTATCCTTTATGTTTATTTACTAAGCATGTAAATAATTGTTGCATAGTTATATATGATCTAACTTATGCATATGGTGTTTCTTTGGACCTGGTGGGTCGAGCTTCTCTCTTGGGTGGCCTTACCCACTGGGAACTATGTTTATAGTTCTCACCCCACATTTTCCAGGTCCTTCCGCGAGTGAGGCGGCGGAGCGAGGCAAGGGTTTGGCTCTTTAGATAGCGGCCCTTCCATTTTGGTGAAGCATAGAGTTGTACCCCTATTTTTGGACTATGATAGCATAGGGGGATTTTCATTCTTGTATGAATGTTGTATATTCCATAGTTTTGGAACATGATGTATGGAATGAAAGTGAAAGAAAAGAAAATTTTGGACATGTATATTGTGCCATGTGATGTAATAGAAGTAGAACTTCTTTATGTTGATGCTTTCCTTGTGCAACTCTTGTACTCCGTTCCTAGTTGGAACATTGTGGATAAGCTTGTGTTGTGACGCCTTGGGCGGGTAGAAAGGACTCTATGCGTTCGGCGGGTCTGGGGCATGCGCCCGTGCGGTTATCCTTTCCACCTAGTTGGTGTTAAAGGGCCGGCGGGGCGTGACAGGTATCCCAAGGGCACTAGTTTTAATCTCATTGGTTTTTCGGATGTCGACTTTGCCGGTTGCAAAGTTGATCGGAAAAGTACTAGTGGGACTTGTCAGTTTCTTGGTCACTCCTTAGTCTCATGGTCTTCGAAAAAGCAGAATTCAGTTGCACTTTCAACCGCCGAAGTCGAATATATTACGGCGGGTTATTGTTGTGCACAAGTTTTATGGATGAAACAAATCATTGAGGACTTTGGAGTGCATCTAAAACAAGTTCCAATCAAATGTGATAATACTAGTGCCATCAACCTATCTAGAAATCCTATTCAACATTCTAGAACTAAACACATTGAAATTAGACATCATTTCATTAGAGATCATATTCAAAATAGTGATGTCACCATAGATTTTGTCGATACCCATCATCAATTAGCGGACATTTTTACTAAACCACTTAGTGAGGATATGTTCACTCAACTTAGAAGAGAATTAGGAATAATTGATTTAAACGCTTGATTCTCTTATAGTGATTGCTTTGATATATTTTTGCTACATTTGTTAAGTCTCCTTTATGCTTATTTTTATGATGACAAATGGGGAGAACTTGTGATATGTGATATGCTTATATTTTGGTACTAACTTGTGATATGTGATATGCTTATATTTTGGTGCTTTGATATATGCTTAATTAGTTATTTTTTACTTGCGATTTTGATATATGCTATGACTATGACTATGATATATGCTAAAATTTAATTATTAAATATATGCATATATTTAGGGGGAGTATTCTATTCTTTTGCTCTCTACTTATTTGAATCTTATATCACATTATTTGTCATCATCAAAAGGGGAAGATTGTTGGCCTAGTGGCCCTAATCATTCTTTAGATTTTGATGATAACAAATAATTACAATTATTGAACTAATCTTTTATCTTGAGTTTTGTGTTTAGACTTCTCTATCTTCAAAAGGACTCAAGATGGGCAATCCCCTAGCACTAAGCTTCACCACTTGAAGCTACCTTGTCAAGTAGATAAAATCTCTCTCTATTCCTCTTTTTAATATCGTGCTTTAAAGATTAGAGTAAGAAATATCGAGCAATTTTTAACTTACTCTTTTTATCATCTAAAGCACATGGGACTTCAAACAATATTCAAAATCATCTCAAAATCTGTTTTCTGTCAAGTTTGTGTTTTGGACTCTGATCTGGGCGCCCTAAAAGTGGATCCGAATCTTGGTTGATTTTGGATCCTGACTGTTTGCTGTTTGGGTTGTCGAAAATTGTCTATACATGATCTGGGCGCCCGAATTGTCTGTTTAGGGCGTCCGAAATGTTTGACTTGACAGGTTGCGTGTTCCGGACAGTACGGCGCAACGGTCCAAAAGTTCTGACAGCGGCGCTGCGCAGGCGGCGCGCGTGCCTAGGAAAGTGGGCGCCCACAAGTTGACTTTTGGAGGCCCAAAAGTTCTTGCTCAGAAACTTCGGCGCGCGTGGTCTGACAGTGTCAGAAAAGTCGACGCGCATGATCTGGGTGCCCACAACTTTTGGAGGCCCGAATATTCTGTTCAGAGAAAACGGCGCGCATGGTCTGACAGTGTCAGAAAAGAAGACGCGCATGACCTGGGCGCCCACAACTTCTAGAGGCCCGAATGTTCTGCTCAGAGAAAACGGCGCGCATGGTCTGACAGTGTCAGAAAAGCTGACGCGCGTGATCTGGGCGCCCACAAGTTAACTTCTGGAGGCCCGAAAGTTCTGCTCAGAGAAAACGGCGCGCATGGTCTGACAATGTCAGAAAAGCTGACGCGCGTGATCTGGGCACCCACAAGTTGACTTCTGGAGGCCCGAAAGTTCTGCTCAGAGAAAACGGCGCGCATGGTTTGGCTGTGTCAGAAAAGCTGACGCGCGTGATCTGGGCGCCCACAAGTTTCTGGAGCCCCGAATGTATGGATCCAGAAAAGCGGCGCACGTGGTCTGGCTGGGTCAGAAAAGCTGACGCGCGTGATCTGGGCGCCCACAATTTCTGGAGGCCCGAATGTACGAATCCAGAAAAGCGGCGCACGGGTCTGTCAGGCCGCTGGAAGAGCAGTGCGTGTGCACAACTTCTGGGCGCCCACAATTTCTGGAGGCCTGAATGTACGGATCCAGAAAAGCGGCGCACGGGTCTGACAGGCCGCTGGAAGAGCAGTGCGCGTGCTCAACTTCTGGGCGCCCGAATTCCTGTTTAGGGTGCCCGAAAGTGCAACGACTGAAGCTGGCTGAGGCTATAAATAGATGGTGTTGAGGCCTTTCTCAGCAAGGATTTCCAAGTCCCCTTGAGCTTAAATACTTAAGTGTTCTTAATACTCTTAGCTCTCAATTCTCTCAAAACTTGAGTGAAATTTGTAGTGAGATATAATCTTGTAAAAGAGAGAAAAGAAAAGTGTTGAAGCTTGAAAGTGTAACCTTCTTGAGAGAAGAAGGTGTTGGTGTGAAGGCTTGGTGCTTGCCCGCAAAAGCATCGTTTAGTGGAGATCCAACGTTCTCTTGTGTTGAGAAGTTGGCGGGGACGTAGGCAAAGTGCCGAACCTCGAAACAAATCGATTGTGTGCTTCTTGAGTTTGCATTTCTCTAACTCCTCACTTTCTCTCACTCTATTTGTTTCGAGTTTTTAATTTACTTGATTATTTAGCATTTTATTTTAGAAACCTAATTCACCCCCCTCTTAGGTTGCCATTTTGATCCTCAGCCTGGGCACTAGTGCCCTCTGCGGGTTGGTCCATTTTATTACTCAAGTTCTCCGGAACTTCTTACTCAGCGAGAACAAATTGAATTTTACGGTGCCAAATATCATAATTGTCACCATCCAATTTCTCGCCTTTAATCAAATCCGCAACTACTTGTTTGGAGGCCATTTAATCTCACTAAGTTCACACAATGCGCAGAAAAAAGATATTTTAAAATTTAGCACACGATATATATATTTAATTTTGTCGCATCTTTAATTAAATAAACTAAAAATTAGATCATAGGTGCGTAAAGGAAAATTTCGCTATGCTCATAATCACATCACACATCCTACGTCAAAATTTTAATTATTTAATTAAGTTGCACAAAATATTTGGGAGTAAAACATACAATTACTCTACCAAAATAAAACTCCCACTTGAATAGCATGCATAAAACAAAAAATATATCATGCCAAAAATTACATCTAAGCATCATAAAAGGCATAATAAAATCATCACAATATTTAAATGCATGCAACATATATCACATATGCATATATAATCATCTAATGTGCTGAAAATAAATATTTTATTTTATTTTTTGTTAAAAAAAATGCAACAAATAAAAAAAGAGGTGCAGCCTCTGCAGGCCCCTGCGGCCTGCTGGCCTGGGCAGACTGCGGGCCCGCGCGCGGCTGCAGGCCTGCGGCCCCGTGCGGGCTGCTGTCCTGCGCAGGCGCGGCCCAGCGGCCCCGTGCGGGCTGTCCCTGCGCGGGCTGCAGGCTGCGGGCCTGCGCAGGCGCGGCCCAGCGGCCCGGCGCGGGCGGCCCCCGTGCGGGCTGCAGGCCTGCGGCGGGCGCGGCCTGCAGCCCCGCGCCGGCTACAGGCCCGCGCGGGCTGAGCGCTAGCACGGATTCCCCCCCCTTTTTTTTATTAAAAAAAGGAAAAGGAGGACGGCCCAACTAGGGCCCGTGCGCCCCACATGGATGCGCACGCACGTGCTTCCACGCAGCACCCACGCGGCTCCAAGCCGCATGGGGTTTGTCCCCGCAAGTTGCTCTCTACTTTTTTTTTTTTTGAAGAAAAAGTTGAAAAAATCATAACTTTCAAAATAAAACTCCAAATTATGCATGTAATATATCAATAGAAAGCTTGTAAAAAGCTCTATCAAAACATACAAGTTTCATTATGGAATATGCACTACACATCAAATAAGCCACCCGTAAAGTTTCGACTTAGGGTTTCGTTTTTCTCACAAAATACAAAATCAAATTAAATCAAAATCTAGGGCACGGAATCAACCTAATAAGGCTCTGATACCAGTGTAGAACGCAGCGGAAGTATGGTTTGGTTCGTTCGTACCTTTTGCGGAAGCGATTCGCGCTAGAACGCGATGAGCCCGGATCGAAGAGGTTGATTCACGTGTCCTTTAGATCGTCCTCGAAAGTCTTCAATCGCTCCAAACTCGCGGTGGATCGAACTACAAACGAGCACGATCTCTAATCCACCGTTCAAGACCCTCTAAAATAATAAGTTAATGGAGGATGTGATTTCTCTCTATATTTCTTGTCACGTATTATATGAGAGATAACCCGTATATTTATAAAGGATTCCAAAATTCTAATGGGCAAGTAAAGATAAGGCCAAATCGGTTTATATTACGTTATCCTAATCTGACTAGGATTTATCTCTAATTAGCTTTTCAATTTAAAAGCGAGATTAATCCTAACCTAATCAGACAACATAATAACCATTGGATCGAGCCCGATCATGGGCGCACCCAATTCGGTTTAACCAAATGCCAACATTTTTGAATTACACCAAAACAAATACCGGAAGTGATGGAACTTGAGTTCCACCCCTCCACTTACACCAAAACAAACGGGTTAGGGGTTTGGGGGCCGCGACAATTTCATGACGGCCGCCCGTGTACAAGTCCTCACTCGCATTGTCCCTCTTCCTAGCCACAAATTGCTTGAAAACCCTCAATCAACTCGAATTTCTGCTGCAGTACTCCAGACTGCATGCAAAGACCGTCTTCAAGATGCTACAGTTTTGCAACCAGACATCCAATTCTAACGAAACGTAATTTAGCACATTCATCTCTGAATGTAGATTTTATGGAGTCTTTAATTGCCAAATTCCATTGAATATTTTGTGAGAAAATGTATTTTGAACGTGAAGTGATCGGTTTTCCTGTCGAAAACTGCACGTGTTCTGGATTCAAGATCCCGTAATTTTTTACCCGAAATTCTGTTTTTGGTGAAGCTTGAATTCAAGAGTTTGTACTCAAGTGTACTTTTATCTGAATTTTTTGTTTTCTAAGATTCTTAACAAATTTACATAAAGTGTCATGCGAGCACAACCTGCGCAGAAAAATTTCGTTTATACACCGTAATCGCACTGAATTCCTTAAACTTCTCTAAGGTCTAAATTAACTTTATATCAATCCTTTGGTTCATATTACAACTCCCAAAGAGTTATGTTTTATAGAAAAGAATCCGAAATTATAAAATCTTACAAATAAAACCTTGGGTTCTACAATAATAATTTAATAAATTAATAAATATTTTAGCCATGAATGCTAGATAAGGTAATAGAGAAATACATTAATTAATTAATTAATTAATTAAAAAAGTTAACTTTTAATTAGTTGGTAAATTATTTTAGTTAGATAATTAGTTAACAAATTGATTAGATTAGTCAAAATATTAATGGTTGATCAATATAAATATTGGTTGTTGGATAAACACATTAAATTATTAATTTTTAATTAGCTAATTAATTATAAATAATAAATTAATTAATTACTTTACTATTTAAGCACACCATAATTAAAATTAGATTTATACTTTAATTAAGCTTGTTCCCAATTGAAAACAAGCGTGTTCCAATGGGGAGGGTAGAACAGATGTTTCAAGATTATACCAGCTTATTCTTTAAAAAAAAGGAACTATTATTTCCCCTGCCCCAAAATGGGCTTTGGATATAAGGTTAGGAATAAGGGCTGTTTGCCAAACCAAAAATAAGTGTTGTCTCTCTGTTGGCGAAAGTGTAGTACACTGAATTTCAGTGCATCGTACCGAACTTCTACAAATTGTGGAGTTCCGATGGAAAAATAGCAAGAGAGGCTATATGTGAGGCTTCAGCCAAGTTTGGGACTTGTGAGAAGTGTTTTCGGCGCAAATGAGGCGCGAAAACAGACTTCGAAGTGAAGTCTGCACTGGATTCCGGTATGTGGACCTCCATAACGGTACTGAAGTGATTAGTACCGGTATATGATGATGGGTATACCGGAATGCCATGGTTGAAACCGAGAACCCAACTCTCGGATTCTGCGGAATCCTCCGGGGTATACTGGAATAGCACCCGTATACCGGTATGCAATGCACATACCGGTATACAGTGTTACGAAATTCCAGTTTTGGCTGGTTGTTTGTGTTGTTTGTGGAGATGGGCAAAACAGTCTTTTCACATGTATTGGGGGTGTATGAAGGGCTGAGACCTTCTCCCCTTCTCATTGTCTTCCTCTCCACTTCTCCTCTCCATCTCCTTCACTTTCTCTCTCTAGAGATCTCTCCAAAATTTGGAGAAAAGGGTGGATTGATATTGGAAAATACTTCCAAAGGAGAAAAGAAGCTTCTTGGTGCAAGAAGAAGCTTGGGGAACTCATGGTTAAGGTTAGTTCCTCACGTTTTGGGTTCAAACCTTGGATTTAATCCTTTGAAATGAGGTTTTTGGAAACCCTAGGCAATCTAAAACACAAAATGTGGAGATTGGCCAAGAAATTTTGTGATTCTACATGCATGCATGTGAAACCTAGGTTAAATGAGGGTTTTTGTCTTGGGAGGTTCTAAAAATATTTGGACCTTCGGGAATTGCAATTGAGGCATAGAAAATCATGTTAGAATGCTTGATTTCGAGTATTGAGTTGAATTATGGGTTCGTAACGAGTAACGAACCATTTTCTTGTAGAAGCTTGGGTTGAAGCAAGTACTCAAGGCTTGGACACTTAGGAGCTTGAAGAATACAAGAATTTGGAAGCTCTTGAGGTGGGTTTGTGTTTACCGAAGTGATTAGATCACTTCCATGTCTAGGGTAAATATCCATTTAAAGATAAAATGGTATGTGTTGTGAACCCTAGAACTTGCATGTTGGCAAAGATAAAATCATGATAGGTAGAGCAATGAGCTCCTATTGCATGATATAGAATTCAAGTATAATTTAATTATCTATACTTGTTGCATAGTTGCATGTATGATTGGAACCTAATGTTATTGAACATAGGTTGGAACATGTGAGAATAGAACCTAGTGTCATTGAACATAGATTGGAACATGTGAGAATAGAACCTAGTGTTATTGAACATAGGTTGGAACATGTGAGAATAGAACCTAGTGTCATTGAACATAGGTTGGAACATGTGAGAATAGAACCTAGTGTTATTGAACATAGGTTGGAACATGTGAGAATGAAACCTAGTGTCATTGAACCTAGGTTGAGAATGAGAAAGTAAACCTAGTGTTATTGAACATAGGTGAGACTTAGTGACTTGAACCTAAGGTCATGAGACTTAGGTTGGCAAGTGAAAAAATGTGAACAACGGGATGTGCGATGATTTTGCTATCCCGGGTAGGCGACGATTTCGCTACCATGCCACGAGTTGGCGGTGTTGAAACGGGATGTGCGACGATTTTGCTATCCCGGGTAGGCGACGATTTCGCTACCATGCCATGAGTTGGCGGTGTTGACACGGGATGTGCGACGATTTTTCTATCCCGGGTATGCGACGATTTCGCTACCATGCCATGAGTTAGCGGTGTCGAAATGGGATGTGCGACGAGGTTGCTATCCCGGGTATGCGACGAGTTCGCTACCCATGCCATGTGATGGCGGTGTTGAGATGGGGTATGCGACGATTTTGCTATCCCGAGTATGCGACGAGTTCGCTACTCGAACTAGGAGGTGACGAGTTCACTCCTTGAATGTTGGAACCCTTATGGTAAGACGGCGATTCCGAAACCATAAGTAAATGACAAGTAATTGAACTTAGTCAATGTGAAATATAGGATGAACCTAGGAGAGAATGATAATTTACATTTCATTTAGTTGCATCCTTTATGTTTATTTACAAGCATGTAAATAAGTGTTGCATAGTTATTTGTGATCTAACTTATGCATATGGTGTTTCTTTGGACCTGGTGGGTCAAGCTTCTCTCTTGGGTGGCCTTACCCACTGGGAACTATGTTTATAGTTCTCACCCCACGTTTTCCAGATCCTTCCGTGAGTGAGGCGGCGGAGCGAGGCAAGGGTTTGACTCTCTAGATTGCGGCCCTTCCATTTTGGTGATACATAGAGTTGTACCCCTAGTCTTGGACTTTGATAGTATAGAGGATTTCCATTACATGTATGAAACTTATGTATTCCATAGTTTTGGAATATGGTGTATGGAATGAAAAGAAAGGAAAGAAAAATTTGGGCATGTATAAATGTGCAATGTGATGTAATAGAAGTAGAACTTCTTTATGTTGATGCTTTCCTTGTGCAACTCTTGTACTCCGTTCCTAGTTGGAACCTCGTGGATAAGCTTGTGTTGTGACGCCTTGGGCGGGTAGAAGAGGCTCTATCCGTTCGGCGGGTCTGGGGCATGCTCCCGTGCGGTTATCCTTTCCACCTAGTTGGTGTTAAAGGCCCGGCGGGGCGTGACAGAAAGAGATGAAACCCTAAATAGTAAAAACCCTCTTTGCTTTGTTCATGTTGATTGATCTGATAGGTTCATATATGTAAATCAATTTTTTTTCTTCTGTGACTTCTGCATACTTGTCGTCATTAATATGGTTAGATGGTTTGGTTTGGTTTTACTGGTTAGAAGTTAGAAGGTTGGGTTTTAATGCTTAGTAATTTTGTATGAAAAATTGAAACAAAAGAATTGGCTAATGTGAAATATAATAATCTTAATACCAAAACATATAGAAGAAGGAGAAGAAAAATGTTTCAATATTGGACGTTGTTCATGTCATGTTGAGCGGCACTCAACACAATAGCTGAACTGTGAGACCCAGGTAGTCCTATATATAAGATATAATAAGATTAAATCTCTTAACCCGGCTATAGCATTTTGGGTAGTGGCTTAGGTCCAAGAGGTTAAGAGAGTTAAGCGTGCTAGGGCTAGAGTAGTCCTAGGATGGGTGACTCTCTGGGAAGTTGGGGCGTCACAGTTGGTATCAGAGACAATTACTAGCCGGAAGTGTGAGATGAGTCTCGGCTGAGCCAGGTTGTACAGCGGGGAGAGCGAGACTCTCATGCTGTTGACTGCTGTGGGTAGAGCGCGGCTCCCCCAGAAAGTCGGTTAAAGCTAGCGAGACGAGTTTCACATCGCCTGTTACTTGTGAGTCTGAGCCTGACGAGGACGCTAGGGCTTGAAAGGGGGAAGAATGTGAGACCCCAAGTAGTCCTATATATAAGATATAATAGGACTAAATCTCTTAACCCGGCTATAGTATTTTGGGAGGTGGCTTAGGCCCAAGAGGTTAAGAGAGTTAAGCGTGCTAGGATTAGAATAGTCCTAGAATGAGTGACTCTCTGGGAAGTTGGGGCGTCACATGAACCTTCTTTATGTACACCCACTTACTTAATAGTCTAATGTTCCTAATAGAGTGATGTTCTTATCTTTGAATTTTTATTGACATTATTTATACAAGTGTTTATTCTTGTATATGACATTCTTAAAATTTTTGTTTTCTTATATAGGTTCCAAACAAAAGAACAGAGCAAAGTGTTAGAGATAATGCTAATGATTAATTAGATTAGGATTAGACAATTTGGTTTTATCTAATTATTAGATTTGGTTGTGTAGATTGTGATTAAGGTAAAATCTAATCAGAGTAGAATTCCATGTAATTAATTATAAATAGATAAGCCGAGAGTCGCCCTAATTAATTAGCGCTCGCCGAAGGTGCTGTACGGATCACACATGCAAGAGAATCCTGGTGTAGTTGTTAACTTTTCTTCAATAAAAGTTATTTTGTTTTGCTTCCACGGCAACGTACCAAATTCTTTGATTTCTTTTCCTCATCTCTTCTCTTTTCTATTTTACTTTTTGTGAAGATCTCTATATACCATAACAAGTATATAGAACGTATTTGTTGGAGGCCTACCGCCGTAACAAGTGATATCAGAGCCAAGTTTTCGAGAGGAGAAGGTATCGATGGCGTTTAACAGCGCTAACGGAGTTGCATAAGGATTCCCGATATTCAAAAGGGACAACTATGATTTTTTGGTGCATGAAGATGCGGACGTTGCTGCGATCCCAAGATCTATGAAATTTTGTAGAAAAAGGATGCAAGGAAACAACCGGGGAGAATCTGAAAAAAGATGCATAGGCGCTTTTCTTTATTCAGCAATCAGTTGACGACTTGATATTTTCCCACATTGCCGGCGCTACTCGATTGAAAGAAGCATGGGATATATTGCAGAAAGAATACCAAGGTAACGAAAAGGTACTCAGAGTTAAAATTCAAACTTTAAAAAGAAGATTTGAAACTTCTTTTATGCAAGAAATTGAAAATATTCATACTTTTTATTCTAGAGTTATGGAATTAGTTATCTTGATATGTACTTTTGGTGAACAGATTACTGATCAAACAGTAGTCGAAATTTTTTTAAGAAGTTTGACGAAAAAAATATGGTGATGTAGTTTCTGCCATAGAAGAGGCAAAAGATTTATCCAAATTATCTTGTAGCGAACTACTTGGTTCTCTTTTAGCGCATGAGGAACGAAAAGATAGAACTGAAAATTTTTCTCAGCATGCTTTTCAAAGCGAATCGAAAAGCGATGAAAAAGGTGGTACATATACTTTTAATCGTCAAGCTTCAGCATCTGGTGGCCGTGGCAAAGGTCGTGGTCGTGGCCGTGGTAGAGGCCGTGGCGGTAGATTAGGTGATTTCAACAACAAAAACGGTGAAGGATCAGGTAATCAAAATCAGAGAACCTACGAAGGTAACGATCAGCCCCATAATCGTAGAAATATTCAATGCCATTATTGTAAAATATTTGGCCATATCGAGCGGTTTTGTCGATTGAAACAGCAAAACGCTAATTTTGCTCATGGAAATAATAAAAACGATAATGTACTTTTTGCATGTCGTTCATTAGAAAAAGCTGCTAACAATATTTGGTATATTGATAGTGGTTGTAGCAGTCACATGACAGGAAAAAAAGAGAACTTTATTAATTTGGATAAATCAGTTAAAGGTCGATTGACAGTGGGTGACGGCTATGTCCATAGCGTGCACGGAAAAGGTACAATTAAGGTAAATATTTTTGAAATTGAAAAAATAAATAATGTCTTGTATGTTTCTGGACTGAATTTCAATCTTTTTAGTGTGGGTCAATTTTTGAAAGAAGGTTATTGTGAGAATTCGAATTTATTTTTTTGGAATTTGAATTTGAATTCTGTGTTTTCTCTCCCTCTACTTTGTATCTGTATGCATGTGTATTTGTATATGTATATATATATGTATACGTGTATATATATACGTATATATAGGTATTTTATGTGTATTTTATGGTTTTAAGTTTTGTTGGCGGAGAGAGGATGGATTGGGATGCTATTCGGAGTCCGTTTCTGACGATCCAAAATAGTAGATTCGATGTCTTGGCAGTGCTGAACGCGATGGCATGATCCGTTCTGACATGCGACGGTCGGATCATGAGATATCGCGAGATATTTGCTGAGAGGTCGTTTTGCATTTTGATCGTTTTGTGAATTGAACCATGTTTCACGCACCGTTTTGCGTGAGATCGAATGTGGAGGGGTGTCTGGGCATTTTGTGCTTGCTGAGAAGGACTTGGGACTAATTTCCCATGTTCCAGGGGGCTTTTTGCAATTTGTGCAAGTGTGTATTTTTGTGTGTGTGTGTGTGTGAGTGGAGAGGGAGAGAGGATTTTTGTTGTTCTCTTCTCCCTCAGCTCCCCAGCAGTGTGCCATCCCTCTCCTCAGCTCCCCTGCCTTGCCCCTGAGCGCCGCCGACCGCCGCCGACCTCCCCTGGCCGGCGGGGAACTCCGGCAACCTCCGCTCCTTGCTTTTCTTCTTCTTTTCTTCTTCTTCTTCCTCCTTCTTCTTCCCTGTAGTGTGCACCCAGGGTAAACCCATGCCCTAGGTCACCCTGAGGTGGCACAGCTGCCGGTGACCTGCTCCGCCGCCGGGAGCCGCCGCGCCACAGCTGGCTACTGCCCACCTCTTCCCTGCCGCCGCCGTGCTGCCGGAGCGCCGCCGCTATCGCCGCTGTCGCCGCTTAAGCTTCTAGGGCACCCGCGGCCGAGAGCTTCCGGCCGCCGCCGCCGTTGCCCTGAGTTGTCGCGGTCGCCCTCTACCCGGCGTCCGGTGACCTTCTCTTTCCGGTGCTCGCGTCGCCGCCGGCCGCCGTCGCCGTTTGTTGCCGGCCAGGGTGCTATTTGGCTTGGTTTTGGCCGTATGCATGGTTCTGGCCTCCCTGTTGCCTCTCGAAGCTCGGGAAGGTGAGCACGATGATCGCGGCGATGCGCTGTTCACCATGCTCACCTTAGTTTTCTATTTTGGCGCGCCGTTTCGCTGTTTGGCCTTTGTCGGCCTTATTATCGCATGTTCTACGCTATTTTTATGGGTTGTTTGAGCCAGCGACTGGTCCTGTCATAGTGGGGCTATGAGCACGGCCTCCGTTACGTCGTTACCTATCTGCTGGTGCTAGCGAAAGGTCGTGCGGATGAACGGAGTGCTCAAACGGCATTCTTTATGCTTAAATTGGTGTGAATGTTGCTTGTTTTTAGGGCTTTTGTGATTGTGGCAGCGTTACAATGCTGCGGGCAGCAAGGGCATGATCCTTGAGGCCTTGTGGATTGGTTCTCCAACCCCTTCGCCCTTCGCGGAGATTCAGATTGATTTCCGGTGTATTTTCCAATGAAATAATCGACGGAACGCGTGTTTTTGTCATGCGATTCACTTGCTGGTTTCGCGAGTGACTTGGCTTCGTCGTTTAGCCTCGTTGGCTGTTCCTCATCGCTGTCCCGAAGTTTCGAGGACAGCGGATGAGTGACGAAGGGTTCCGGTGCCAAATCGGTATTTTTCGGGAACCCGGGATGCCGTTTCGGGTGCGTTTGTGTTTGTGGCACCCCGAGCTTGTGCTCGCTATCCTGTCACCTTGTTTTGGTGTGTCTGGGGACAGCGGAGAACCTGGTTTGGTTGTTGGTACCCCTGTGGGGCTTGGTGTGGTTTTAGGATCGTCCCGGTGGGTTTTTCGGACGATTCGTCAGTTTCGGATTGTGAGCGCTATGTGTTTAGTGTCGACATGGTGGACCTTGACCTTGTGAGTCTTTCGTAGGTCCTGTCGTGGTTCCCGAGAGCCGTCGGTGTTAGGCTCTATCATTTCGACAGGTGGGTACTTCGATCCGGAGTCGGTTCAGTGGACTACGGTGATACCTTTCTATCCCTTCTCTTGCATTTCTTTATTAGTTCACTTGACTCCTGTTGACTCTACATATGTGTGCTTGCCTTAGTAGAGTAGTTGTTGGTTGCATAATTATTGAGACGACCTCGTTGGTCGGTGTTGATCGCCTATTGTTTCGAGCGATCCCTCGTATATTGGCTTATTAGTTGCTTCACGGCTCGTTGCCGTTATGTGGATTGAGCATTCGCATCGATCGTCACAGCTCTTCTAGCACCTCACGTATGCCAACGGTCTGATCCACCGTTTGGTCTTCTTTTCCGGAAAAGGGTCGTGTGTGTGACCGACCCGTGAGCCTCGACGCAGTGCGTCTGGTAGGTTTTTGTGCCGAGAGTTGAGCAGGTTGTGACAGTGCCAGGGATCTGTCCCGGTGGCTTATGGATTGGGTATACTTTGTGGTTATCCTTGTTGATGCATATACTATTTGCTTACAGTAGCATAGTTGTTCAGTTGTATGTCAGCCTCATACTTATTTGTGCTACTGTTTACCTTATCTATCTATTTGTTGACCCTCGTGCCGGTGTGTACACCTCGCCTTCGTCGGCTTGCGGTACCCACTGGGACGGGAGACATGTTTACATGTTCTCACCCCCCGCCATCGTTGTTGTTTTCAGGTGAGCAGGGTGGTGAGAGTCGGGACGCAGCGAGGCACGCCTAGATAGTGGTACTAGAGGTCCCGACTTGTGAGGTTCCTCCCTCCAGATTTGGTTATCGCCTTTATCTCTTTACCAGTTAGTTGTGGATGTGGTTCAGTTACACTTTGGTTGTTTTGTCTAGCATGTTTTGGATTTGGTTCAGTTTCTATGTGTTGATTGCTTGCTTAGACATTATGGATGACCTTGCCTACTAGATCCCTATTCTGATTTATTTATGGCTTATTATGGTGTATCTTGGATTTCTACCCCTCGTGGTAGCGATTTTCAAATAAAGGTTTCCGTGTGGGAAACAGTTTTCAAACCGTTTTTGATTGATCGGCTTTTGGGATTTCAAAAGAGAGTTCTCGTGTGGAGAACGGTTTTCAAAGGATTTTTTTTTATGATTGAGATTAGGGTTTCAAATAAAGATTCTGGGTAAGGAGCAGTTTTATAGAATGATCTGTTGTTTGTGCATCGCATCATCCTTCGCCTAAGGACTTGTTTAGATTCATACAGGTTTAAGGACTGGTAGCTGTATGAATCATATTGTGTTGTTGTGGTTTGTGTGTTGAATGAATGGTGGTTGTGATCCTGTTTGTATGTTGTGTACGCCGTGCAAATACAGGGGAGGCTCTGTCGGTGTGGACAGTGGGTCCTGTATTTGTGGCGGGTCTGTACGTGGCGCGGGCTAGGCTTTCAGAAAAAAAAAATGGCACGTATTTCCGCTTCTAAAACTAGCCCGGGTCGTGACAGATTGAGATAGTATCAGAGCGTAATGGATACAAACACTCATTCATTCATAAATTTGTAACTGAACCATTGGTTAGGCTGACCCATAGGAATACCTAAGATGTATAAGTGCGCGAATTCGAGGGGTTTGTTTTCGGCTTGTGTTTTGTAGGAGTTGCCGACCCCTTTCTTTTGCGCAGGTTTTTGTGTTTTGCAGATGGCTTGTGGTCGTGGTAGACCTCCCCTTCCTGGTCGTGGTGGTAGGCGTGCGCCTGCGGAGCCGTCTGCTGGTGTTCAGACTCGGGCTACTGCGGCTGGTTCGAGCGAGGAACCGGCAGGAGGCGAGCAGCTTGTTGTTGACCGTACCCTGTTGCTTGAGGCGGAGGTGAGGGGTCAGCTGACGACCCTCTCCGGCTTGTTCCGGTAGTTTTTGCAGCAGCAGGCTACGGCGACTGCCGCTCCAGCCCCTCCTCCTCCTCCGCCGAGTGCCCCGATGACTGCAGACCCTCCTGTGGCACCCACGCCGCTTGTGGCCACGACCGCAACGACGACAGCGACTACGTCGGCTGTTCCGCGTGTGGACGCCGACCCCGTGATTAGGGGTGGTGGCCACATCCGAGCGCGATTGGCGCGGACTTCCAGAGGTTCGATCCGCCCTTGTTCGCAGACTCGTGCTTCTACTAGAAGTGGTGGTGGAGTATCAGGCAGATACCAAGTGGCAGGGTGTGTTTTCCCCTTTGTGTAACCACTCGTTGGCAGGTGGTGGCCCTATCGGGCTAGGTGACGTCACTTGGTATCTGCCTAGGGACTGTTCTTTTCCTAGCCCCACTTTCTGTGTAGAGCACGAGGGCCACTGCGAGCGTCTCTACGGAGACGGTACTTTGAGCGGTTTCGACCGCAACTTTGGTGTTACCTTCTCTGTTTTGTTGGGTAGGGCGGTGAAGCCTACCCCACTGACGTATTGCTGGTGGAATCGTCAGTGTTGGTCTTTCGACCTTTAGCTAGTTCTTACGTCAAATTGACGTGTACTAGACTGAGTGGACACTGTTCGGTGTCAGGTTTTTGTTGGTGCCTACATCGTATGCGGCTATCCTAACGCCTAAATTGGTGTGTTATGGGATTTCTGGTGGTATTTGTAGGCTTTCGTGTTGTCGCGAGATCTTCCAGGTTGTTGTTGGAGGTCTCACAGCGTTTGACGTTGGTTAGTCGATGCTGAAAATTATTTTTCCTTCGCTTTGGTTCGTGTGGTTGGCAACCCTACGTCGCATGTAGTCGTCGGTTTGTCGTTGGAAGCCGAAGACTCCTAGGGAGTTGGCTCAGGGCAGACCTTGTTTTGTGGGACGGTTTGCTTTTTCCGTTAATTCGGTGATTCTTCCGTGAATTTGGTCCAGCTTTTGAGTTGAGTTGAGTTGGCCTGGTACCTTTGTGGTGTTGCCAACTTGTTGTTGGCATTTGATCATCGGATATTTCATTCTTCTTTTGATATGTACGTTGGCTGCAGACAACGTAGTGTCAAAAGTTAGGGCGGAATACCCTATCCCTTTGAGACTGTCTGGTTGGGATCGGTGCTTTCTCTTGCAAGACAATCTCTATAGGTCGTCTTGTGGGAAAGCTATGTGGTGATCTCGGTTTTGCCAGGGGTTTTGGTGTCTTGGTGATCGAATGTCGGGAGCCTGGTTGTTGGCTCCGAGGACTCTGTGCGTGTGTTGGCGTACAAGATTTTCGTCACGGCTTTCGTGCAATCTCGGTTTGGATTGCGTGTCCGATCACTTGGAGACTGGTGTTTGGCATCACTGGTGATTTTATCGCTTGTTGCGATTGGCAACCCTGTGCACCAGAGTGATGGACTCGCAAGGTTTTTACGTTGGTTTGATCGTGAGTTCGAGCTCAACGAGGTGTCGGTGAAGAACGAGTACCCTCTACCGCGGATCGACGATCTCTTCGACCGGCTTCAGGGAGCCTCGGTATTCTCGAAGATTATTTTGCAGTCAGGTTATCATCAGCTGAAGATCAAGGCCGAGGACGTTGCGAAGACGGCCTTCCGGACTCGTTACGGGTATTACGAGTTCACGATTATGCCGTTCGATTTGACGAACGCCCCGGCAGCTTTCATGGATTTGATGAACAGGGTTTTTCGACAGTTCTTGGATCAATTTGTCATGGTCTTCTTTGACGACATACTGATCTATTCGAGGAGCGACGTGGAGCATGAGGATCATCTTCGGCGAGTCCTCCGTACGCTTCGAGAGCATAGGCTTTACGCTAAGCTCAAGAAGTGTGAGTTTTGGCTTCGAGAAGTTCCTTGGGTCACATCGTGACGCAGTCTGGTATTGCGGTGGACCCAAGAAAGGTGGACTCTGTGGTGGATTGGCCTGTTCCAACTTCTGTGACGGAGATCAGGAGCTTCCTCGGCTTGGCGGGTTGTTATCGGCGATTTGTTGAGGGTTTCTCAAAGATCGCCGCCCCTTTGAGCAAGCGGACGAGGAAGGGCGAGAAGTTTCTGTGGACTCCAGCTTGTCAGATGTGCTTCCAGGAGCTGAAGGACAGACTGACTCGTGCCCCTATCTTAGCATTGCCGCAGCCTGGTGAGGATTTTGTGCTCTACTGCGATGCGTCTCGGATAGGATTGGGGTGCGTGCTCATGCAGCAGGAGAAGGTCATCGCGTGTGCTTCGCGCCGGTTGAAGGACTACGAGAAGAACTATCCGACGCATGATCTCGAGCTAGCAGCAGTGGTGTTCGCTCTCAAGCTTTGGAGACACTACCTGTACGGACCGCTTTATGAGATGTTCACGGATCATTAGAGTCTGAAGTACCTCCTCACTCAGAAGGAGCTGAACCTCAGACAGAGACGATGGCTTGAGCGTTTGAAGGATTACGACATCTCCATCCAGTATCATCCGGGCAAGGCGAACATTGTGGCGGACGCTTTGAGCCGGAAGCAGCCTTCGGCGGAGCTGTCTCTCATGATCACCGACTAGGAGCGCTTGGTGGAGGAGTTTCGTCGACTTGAGTTGGAGATCCTACCTTATGGAGCTACCGCACAGCTGTTGACTATGGTGGTGCAGCCCACCTTGTCTGACCGGATTTCCAGTGGACAGCTGATGGACCCGCACTTGCAGAGAGTGCGAGCAGAGGCCGAGCAGGGTAGAGATGGTGACTTCACGATTCATGCTGATGGTTCCCTTCGCTTTCGAGGACGGAGGTGTGTGCCCAGTGATCGGGATTTGAGGCGAGAGATTTTGACTGAGGCACACCGGTCGCCTACACCGTTCATCCTGGAGGGACGAAGATGTACCGCGACCTGAAGCAGAGTTTCTGGGGGCCTGGCATGAAGATGGACGTGGCTCAACATGTGGCTCAGTGTCTGGTTTGTCAACAGGTGAAGGCTGAGCATCAGCGACCAGCAGGGAAGCTTCAACCGTTGCCTGTACCAGTATGGAAGTGAGAGCAGATCACCATGGATTTCGTCACCGGGTTGCCTCGTTCTCAGTGAGGTCATGATGCGATCTGGGTTATTGTGGACCGATTGACGAAAGCAGCTCACTTCCTATCGGTACACACGACTTGGTCTCGGGATCGACTGGCGCAGCTCTACTTGGATGAGATCGTCAGGCTACATGGAGTGCCAGTGTCGATCGTTTCTGATAGGGATTCTCGCTTCATTTCTCAGTTCTGGAGGAGCTTGCAGCAGGCTCTGGGAACGAAGCTCAACTTCTGCACAGCTTACCACCCTTAGAGAGATGGGCAGTCGGAGCGAGTCATCCAGACTCTCGAGGATATGCTCCGAGCATGCGTTTTGGACTTTGGTGAGGGTTGGTTCAAGTTTCTTTCTTTGGTGGAGTTCGCCTACAACAACAGCTTCCAGGCGAGCATTGGGATGGTACCATACGAGGCTCTGTATGGACGTCGTTGTCGATCTCCGATCTGTTGGGATGACGTGGGTGAGCGTCGAGTGATCGGGCCTGACTTGTTGGAGGACGCAGTGGCCAGGATTCGCAGTGCGAGGCAGCGATTGCTGACTGCGCAGAGCCGGCAGAAAAGCTACGCGGACCAGCGACGACGTGACCTAGTGTTTCAGGTCGGTGAGCAGGTGCTGCTCAGGGTGTCGCCGTCTCGAGGGATCTAGCGGTTCAGGTTGCGGAGCAAGCTTAGTCCACGATTCGTGGGGCCGTTCGAGGTCCTTGAGCGTGTGGGTCCAGTGGCTTATCGGTTAGCTCTTCCTTCTAGTCTTGCTCGGGTGCAATGTCTTCCACGTGTCCGTGCTTCGGAAGTACATTCCCGACCCTTCTCATGTGATCAGCTCGACGACGGTTCAGCTGAGGAAGGATCTCAGCTACGACGAGGTGCCTTCGTGGATTTTGGCTCGCAAGGTGAAGCAGTTGAGGAACCAGAGCTTTCAATATGTGAGAGTGCAGTGGACGAGTCACGAGGAGCGTGAGACTACTTGGGAGCTGGAGTTTGCTTCGCGAGAGAGGTTCCCGCAATTGTTTGCGGATGGTGTGTGAGTAAGTTTCGGGGACGAAACTTCTTGTATGGTGGGAGTGATGTGAGAATTCGAATTTATTTTTTTGGAATTTGAATTTGAATTCTGTGTTTTCTCTCCCTCTACTTTGTATCTGTATGCATGTGTATTTGTATATGTATATATATGTATAGGTGTATATATATACGTATATATAGGTATTTTATGTGTATTTTATGGTTTTAAGTTTTGTTGGCGGAGAGAGGATGGATTGGGATGCTATTCGGAGTCCATTTCTGAAGATCCAAAATAGTAGATTCAATGTCTCGGCAGTGCTGAACGCGATGGTGTGATCCGTTCCGACATGCGACGGTCGGATCATGAGATATCGCGAGATATTCGTTGAGAGGTTGTTTTGCATTTTGATCGTTTCACGAATTGGACCCTGTTTCATGCACCGTTTTGCGTGAGATCGAATGTGGAGGGGTGTCTGGGCATTTTGTGCTTGCTGAGAGGGACTTGGGACTAATTTCCCATGTTCCAGGGGGCTTTTTGCAATTTGTGCAAGTGTGTATTTGTGTGTGTGTGTGTGTGTGTGAGAGTGGAGAGGGAGAGAGGATTTTTGTTGTTCTCTTCTCCCTCAGCTCCCCAGCAGTGTGCCATCCTTCTCCTCAGCTCCCCTGCCTTCCCCCTGAGCGCCGCCGACCGCCGCCGACCTCCCCTGGCCGGCGGGGAACTCCGGCAACCTCCTCTCCTTGCTTTTCTTCTTCTTTTCTTCTTCTTCTTCTTCCTCCTTCTTCTTCCCTGTAGTGTGCACCCAGGGTAAACCCATGCCCTAGGTCACCCTGAGGTGGCACAGCTGCCGGTGACCTGCTCCGCCGTCGGGAGCCGCTGCCGAGCGCCGCCGCGTCGCAGCTGGCTACTGCTGGGAGTGCGGGCAGTGGGTTGGTGACCCGAGCCGCCGCGGCCTCTCGCCGGCCTTAGGAGGGCCACCGCCGCCGTCGCCTCCTTCCCCGGCCGCCCCCGTGCCGCCGGTACGCCGCTGCGCCGCCTGCGGCTCCTACATGCAACTTGCGGGCATGAGCAGCTGCAGGCCGCGCCCTGCCGCCTCCCGCCGCCTCGGAGGGTGCGTGCGCGCCGCCACCCTCTGGACCTCCGCCGCCGGTCCACCTCTTCCCGGCCGCCGCCGTGCTGTCGGAGCGCCGGCGCAGCCGCCGCTGTCGCCGCTTGAGCTTCTAGGGCACCCGCGGCCGAGAGCTTCCGGCCGCCGCCGCCGTTGCCTTGAGTTGTCGCGGTCGCCTTCTACCTGGCGTCCGGCAACCTCCTCTTGCCCGTGCTCGCGTCGCTGCCGGCCGCCGTCGCCGTTTGTTGCCGGCGCCGTCGTGCCCTAGCCACCCGAGAGCAGGAGTTATCCCCGCGCCGCCACCGCCGCTTCCTGCCGCCGATTGAGGTGAGCTTCCCCTTCCTCACCTCCCAAGCGTCCAACCCTGGCCGCCGCGCGCGCTGCATGCCGGCCGGCAGCCGGCCGGAGCAAGCTGCTCCGGCCAGGGTGCTATTTGGCTTGGTTTTGGCCGCATGCATGGTTCTGGCCTCCCTGTTGCCTCCCGAAGCTCGGGAAGGTGAGCATTGATGATCGCGGCGACGCGCTGATCACCATGCTCACCTTAGTTTTCTATTTTGGCGCGCTGTTTCGCTGTTTGGCCTTTGTCGGCCTTATTATTGCGTGTTCTACGCTATTTTTATGGGTCGTTTGAGCCAACGACTGGTCCTGTCGTAGTGGGGCTGTGATCACGGCCTCCGTTACGTCGTTACCTATCCGCTGGTGCTTGCAGAAGGTCGTGCGGACGAACGGAGTGCTCAAACGGCATTCTTTATGCTTAAATTGGTGTGAATGTTGCTTGTTTTTAGGGCTTTTGTGATTGTGGCAGCGTTGCGATGCTGCGGGCAGCAAGGGCATGACCCTTGAGGCCCTGTGGACTGGTTGTCCAACCCCTTCGCCTTTCGCGGATATTCAGATTGATTTTCGGTGCGTTTTCCGATGAAATAATCGACGGAACGCGTGTTTTTATCGTGCGACTCACTTGCTGGTTTCACGAGTGACTTGGCTTTGTCGTTTAGCCTCATTGGCTGTTCCTCATCACTGTCCCGAAGTTTCGAGGACAGCGGATGAGTGACGAAGGGTTCCGGTGCCAAATCGGCATTTTTCGGGAACCCGGGAAGCCGTTTCGGTTGCGTTTGTGTTCGTGGCACCCCGAGCTTGTGCTCGCTGTCCTGTCACCTTGTTTTTGTGTGTCTGGGGACAGCGGAGAACCTAGTTTGGTTGTTGGTACCCCTGTGGGGCTTGGTGTGGTTTCGGGATCGTCCCGGTGGGTTTTTTAGACGATCCGTCAGTTTCGGGTTGTGAGCGCTATGTGTTTAGTGTCGACTTGGTGGACCTTGACCTTGTGAGTCTTTCGTAGGTCCTGTCGTGGTTTCCGAGAGCCGTCGGTGTTAGGCTCTATCGTTTCGACAGGTGGGTACTTCGATCCGGAGTCGGTTCAGTGGACTACGGTGATACCTTTCTATCCCTTCTCTTGCATTTCGTTATTAGTTCACTTGACTCCTGTTGACTCTACATATGTGTGCTTGCCTTAGTAGAGTAGTTGTTGGTTGCATGATTATTGAGACGACCTCGTTGGTCGTTGTTGATCGCCTGTTGTTCCGAGCGATCCTCGTATATTGGCTTATTAGTTGCTTCACGGCTCGTTGCCGTTCTGTGGATTGAGCATTCGCATCGATCGTCACAGCTCTTCTAGCACCTCACGTATGCCAACGGTCTGATCCACCGTTTGGTCTTCTTTTTCGGAAAATGGTCGTGTGTGTGACCGACCCGTGAGCCTCGACGTAGTGCGTCTGGTAGGTTTTTGTGCCGAGAGTTGAGCAGGTTGTGACAGTGCCAGGGATCCGTCCCGGTGGCTATGGATTGGGTATACTTTGTGGTTATCTCCATTGATGCATATACTAGTTGCTTACAGTAGCATAGTTGTTCAGTTGTATGTCAGCCTCATACTTACTTGTGCTACTGTTTACCTTATCTATCTTTCTGTTGACCCTCGTGTCGGTGTGTACACCTCGCCTTCGTCGGCTTGCGGTACCCACTGGGAGGGGAGACATGTTTACATGTTCTCACCCCCCGCCATCGTTGTTGTTTTCAGGTGAGCAGGGTGGTGAGAGTCGGGACGCAGCGAGGCACGCCTAGATAGTGGTACTAGAGGTCCCGACTTGTGAGGTTCCTCCCTTCAGATTTGGTTATCGCCTTTATCTCTTTACCAGTTAGTTGTGGATGTGGTTCAGTTACACTTTGGTTGTTTTGTCTAGCATGTTTTGGATTTGGTTCAGTTTCTATGTGTTGATTGCATGTTTAGACATTATGGATGACCTTGCCTACTAGATCCTTTTTCTGGTTTATTTTTGGCTTATTATGGTGTATCTTGGATTTCTACCCTTCGTGGTAGCGGTTTTCAAATAAATGTTTCCGTGTGGGAAACAGTTTTCAAACCGTTTTCGATTGATCGGCTTTTAGAATTTCAAAAGAGGGTTCTCGTGTGGAGAACGGTTTTCAAAGGATTTTTTAAATGATTGAGATTAGGGTTTCAAATAAAGCTTCTGGGTAAGAAGCAATTTTATAGAATGATCTGTTGTTTGTGCATCGCATCATCCTTCGCCTAAGGACTTGTTTAGATTCATACAGGTTTAAGGACTGGTAGCTGTATGAATCATATTGTGTTGTTGTGGTTTGTGTGTTGAATGAATGGTGGTTGTGATCCTATTTGTATGTTGTGTACGCCATGCAAATACAGGGGAGGCTCTGTCGGTGTGGACAGTGGGCCCTGTATTTGTGGCGGGTCTGTACGTGGCGCGGGCTAGGCTTTCAAAAAAAAAATTGGCACGTATTTTCGTTTCTAAAACTAGCCCGGGGCGTGACAGTTATTCGCTTATTTTTGAAGATTCTAAGTGCACAATTTATGGAGATAAAAATAAAAAGAATTTATTTTTTAAAGTTTCGATGACAGAAAATAAAGTTTTTCCTGTTCATGTTGCAATGAAAGTAGTGCTAGATGATGATTGGTCATGGCATTATAGATATGGTCACTTGAGTTTTAAGGGGCTTGATTTATTGCATAAAAAGAATATGGTTGATGGTTTGCCGTTGGTGCATAATAATGGTTTCGTATGTGAAAGTTGTGTGCTAGGAAAGCATCACATGGACTCTTTTCCCAAAAACAGCAATTGGAGAGCCAAATAACCATTAGAATTGATACATGCAGATGTATGTGGACCGATGCAGACACCGTCGTTCAGCAGCAATTACTACTTTGTGATTTTCGTGGATGACTATAGCCGGATGACTTGGGTTTATTTTATCAAAAATAAATCTGAAGCTTTTGATTCTTTTCAGAAATTTAAAAATTTGGTCGAGAATGAATCCGATTATTATATTAGGACTCTCCGTACAGATCGAGGGGGAGAATTTATTTCTAACAAGTTTGAAATTTTTTGTGAAGCTAATGGTATTCACAGGCAGTTGACAACAAGTTACACGTCTCAGCAGAACGGTGTTGCAGAGCGCAAAAATCGAAGTTTAGTAGAGATGGCCAAAAGCATGTTGAAAGCGAAAGAGCTCCCGAACAAACTTTAGGCAGAAGCAGTATCAACTGCAGCATATATTCTCAATAGAAGTCCAATTTCGCCGCTGGATAATATTACACCTTATGAAGCATGGACAGGCTGGAAACCGAAGGTAAAACACTTTAAAATTTTTGGATCGATTTCTTTTGTTCATATCCTATCACAAAATAGGCAAAAATTTGATGACAATAGTCAAAAATGTATTTTTGTGGGTTATAGTGAAAAAAGTAAAGTCTATCGATTTTATAATCCTGATACTAACTCTTAAATTATAAGTTATGATGCTATATTTGATGAACAAAAGGCTTGGGATTGGAGCGCAAAAGTGCAGGATAATCCACTTATGATTCTTGAAAATGGAACTGCAACTGAAAACAAAAATAATGGTGACAATACATCAAGCACAGAAACAACACCACAAGCTTCATCGCGAATTTCACCAGAAACTTTTCCAGAAACGACACCGAGAAAAGTAAGATCACTTAGTGAAATATACAAACAGTGCATGTATTCATAATGTGGAGAATCACAAACCTTCGAGAAGGCAGCAAAATCTAATGATTGGTGTAAGGCTGTGAATAAAGAAATTACGGTGTTAAAGAAAAATAAAACCTACAAGCTTGTTGAACCGCCTATAGAAAAAGACGTTGCTGGATTTAAGTAGATATACAAGGCGAAAAGGATATTGACATATTCGAAAGGAATAAGAGATCACCGGTTGTGGTATACTAACACTAACGATTTTTATTTTGGTTGTTCTAATAGTGATTGGACAGATTCAGTTGATGATCGAAAAATCACAAGAAGGGTTCGAGTTCAACCTAGGTGCTGGAACATATGGCCGATATTTTCTAAAGTTGCTAACATTGGAGAATTCATATTTTTGCCGAGAGAAGATCGATGTGAAGAACATTAGCATTATGGGGGAGTGTTCGAGATAATGCTAATGATTAATTAGATTAGGATTAGATTATTTGGTTTTATCTAATTATTAGATTTGGTTGTTTAAATTGTGATTAAGGTGAAATCTAATCAGAGTAGAATTCCATGTAATTAATTATAAATAGATAAGCCGGGATTATTTGGCTAATGAAGCCGGCATTAATTAATGAAGTTGAAGCCCGTGAGTAATTAAAGTTGTGGCCGTAAGTCGTCTAATTAATTAGAGAAAGCCGGCGCCGTACGTCATGAAGAACTTGCATCCGGGTGTACTTAACTTTTCTTCAATAAAAGTTATTTTGTTTTGCTTCCATGACAACGTACCAAATTCTTTGATTTCTCTTCGACATCTCTTCTCTTTTCTATTTTACTTTTTGTGGAGATCTCTATATATCATAACAAGTATATAGAACAAATTTGTTGGAGGCCCATTGTCACGCCCCGGATTGCCCGTTTCTCCGGGATCGTCAACAGATCCGCCGTATACATAGAATTTTTCACGTATACGAAGCGATAGCTATACCTGTAAAGTACATATAAGCAACTATAAGAGATATAGAGCTAGAATAAGTAATATAACTCGATATAGATAAGCCAACTGTACATACAAGATCCAAAATACAACGCCGACCGGCCATAACTATAAGGTACAAGTCCATCTCACTGTACACAAAATAAACACCTCTGTATGTACATGGCAACTCCCAAACAGAAACTATCTCCAAAAGGGGTCCTCCTCTAGACTAGCGACCGGGGTAGACAGGGATCTAGCTCGTGACTCCCTTACCTCGATAAGAAGGAACAGTAGCAGCAGCAACAGTCGAAGGCTCTGTAAGAAAAAGTGGCAACAATGGGTGTGAGAACTACTATAAAATAAAATAGTCCTCAGTGGGTGCCGTCACTGACCTCAGCGGTCCACCCATTAAGTCTACGAGACTAACAGTATAGCTAGTAGGTAAAGAAATAGTAAAGTATGCTGGAGTAAACTCTACAGCTGTAATGCCACTATCCTACCACTATGCACAACAATCACTGAAGCAAATGCAACTCTCACTATGAATAAACCGCCCATACCGACCCGAGTCTATAGGGACCTCAACAGACCAGTCCCGCCTGTACCCTAAGCTGCACCGTACTTCACCCACGAGGATTTTCGGTGTAGGGCAGTACCCAACAGGGACTACTGCGACGCACAAAAGTCCAACTCCGGAGTGGCACTCGTGGGCGCGACCCAGGCGAGTGTATATGCGAATCTGACAGCTCAATCAGGTAACTACATGCTATAATCAAGATAAAAGGGTCAAATTGGTCTAACAACCAAGGGTCACATGCCCACGGCACAATCTGATGCAAACAGAAGAAATCTGAGTCCACCGTTAGCCCCGACGGCACCCAAAAGTTCGGAACAGCCTAAACTCTACTGTAACAATGAGCTCTGCATCTCAGCACGAGCGTAAACTCGACCTACACTGATTTAGGTATCCACCTCGCACTAACAGTGACGATACAATAATAAAAACGGCTTCTGGAGCTAAATCTGATAAGTTTTTCGAAAAGTGACAAGTGTAGGTTTAACGAGTTTTCTCCTAAGTCAATTCCCAGTTCAGCATGAAATACTTGTCTAAAATCATTAAATTATGCTCCAAAGTTAGATTTTATATAAAAACATGCAAATTCGTGAATTTGAGCTACTAACATGAAAATATGATGTAAATAAGCATGCTGAAATTCTCTACAACTTAGGAGGAATTCCGAAGACTTCGGTCGACATTAACCCACCTTAAACGCTAGTCCAACGACGATCAGAAGTCGATAGGAGAAGCCTCGCACAAAGTCAGCCTCAACCGAAATCAAACCAGCTGAAAAATAGGATTCGGATCCACACTGCAGCACTTCTGGGCTCCCAGAACTTGAGCCCAGAACTGCAGCTTGGCAGCTTCAACCTATACGAGTTCAAAATAAAATTTAATCAAATTTCCAAGTCCAAATATAGTGAAACTTTACCCAATTCATCTCAAAAGAGTAAAGAACAATTCCTCAGGTTCCTCACTAAAATTGAGCTCGAAACGATCACCAAAAAGCCTTTGCAAGGATTCGGACCCAACTTCTGGATGCCCAAAACCTGCATCCAGAACTTCAGCAACTTAGCAAACAACACTTCTAACTCAAATCTGAGAATTCAAGCTTAAACAACCAGTAAAGTAGGGTCAGAAATCTCCAAAATACAGTAGGAAACCAATCCAAATCTTCCCCAAAGCTTCCAAACAAAATCTGGATTAAAAAATCCAAGAAAATCATCAACTTCCACAAATTTCAGCACTTAAGCTAAGTTTTCCAAATCTGAGCTAAAACTCACCTTTCCAATCTCTAATTCAGGTGGGGAAAGCTTCCAATCCAGCAGGGGATGTAGGAAAACCAATCCTTACATCAAAAATCCAGCTCCAATAAGATTCAGATCCATAAAACAAAGAAAAACCCAAATTTCAGCTCAAGAACACAAGGGTCCAGTAAAACAGAAATTAAAGTTCACATACCTATCCAAATTGCTGTTGGAAGGATTCCACAACTTCCTCTACGAGTCCACAATCCAGAAAACCAAGTTTCACGGGATTTGGAGACTCCTACACCACACACAAGCTGAAACACCACAGGTCGACGCTAGAAATCTGCTGGAAATCTCAAGCCTTCAATAGAAAAAGATGGAATTTTGAGGGATTGGAGGGGTTTCCTGCAATTTTTCAGGGCTCACCATGAAGAAGGGAGGAAAAGAGCTTCAGGGGGGGTCGTCCACCCTCCTTTATAGGCATAGGGATAAGGTACAATGAGCCTCAAGAACAAAATGCTGCTAACCAGTCCCATGCTGAAAATCCAAGATTCGGGCGCCTAGAACCCAAGAAGTAGGCGCCTAGAACTTCCAGCCTGCATAACCCAGCCCTTCGGGTTCTCCGTCCGGCAGTCCGGTGTGCCTTAACGTGGTCCGACGGCACTCATCTACCACACACACGTGTCAGCACTGTCGATACTCACGAGGTGAACTTCTGGATCCACTTCTGGGCGCCCGAAACTGGATCCGAAATGACTCAGTATATATATAAAATAGCACTCAGAATCTGGGCACCCTAAACTCAACTTCTAGGCGCCCTAAACTGCCAGAACTTCAGTTTTGGCTTATTTTTGTGCTCCGAGTCCGTTTTTGCGTCTATTTCGCGCTAAAACGACTCCGACTCATCTCGACACTCTACAGAAGTGTCGGCCAGTCTCTGATACTGCAGTCATTTCGCCAGTTAGGCCCCATGGGTACTACACCCACTGCCATAACACATAGTGGACAAAAATTCATAAAATATACTTGGTTTCGTTACTAAAGGAGCATATCACTCCTCGATTTCGTGCTCAAAATGGTTGGACTAAAGAAGCATGGCACAATATAATAAAAGCAATGAACGCCAAATTTCCAAATGCATAATTGCAAATAAATCAAATCAAAGACCAAGATCAGCAACTGAAAAAAAAAATTTCGAGTTGTCAAGATGTTAACAAAACTTAGTGGTTTTGGATGGGATAGTAATAATCACATGGTTTGTGCCCCCGAACAGTAAAATTTGGCGTATTTGCATAGCCTACATCAACTAAATAATATTTGCCATGTGGAACAGTAAAGCCTTTTTCAAGAGTGTCTTATAGTATTCTTGTGTCGAAGCTGATCCTTCCCAACCCGCGCTCAAATAAACAAATCAGAGGTTAAAATTACAAGCAACCATTACGTTCTTTGATAAAGTTTGCTTTCGATTACGATAGGGTTCTTACAATTTAGTCAAAATTATTATGTGTGAGGACCGAGATTTTTCTCTTTGATTGTTTGACATATTTTTCAGTGTTATCAAGTGTATTTTGATTTTGAGCTTGCCGGTGAGTTTTCAGCGAAAAATGATTTAAAATAAAGTTTTTACGCGATTTCTAAAAACGACTTAAAATGAATAGTAACCGGCGTTTCCGGAATGGGCCGAGAAAAGTGAAGGGCTTCGGACGCGAATCGAATTTCGATTCTGGCGCTCCAATAGCTCGTTTTCTATGTCTCGACTATTCTGGAACCAATGGTGCTATTGGTTTTTACGTTTGACACACGGTTTTTGAGAAAAGTGGGTTTTATCGTTGAAAGGGTTTTTAGGTTTATATGTATGTGTGTTTACGCTTGTGGGAGAGCGAAAGGGATGGATTTGTCATGAATCGGCTACCGCTTCTGGTGATCTAAAATCGTGAGTTCGATGTTCCGGCTGTGCTGATCGTGATGGCACAATCCGTTTGTGGATCCGATCGTCGGATCGCGAGATATCGCGAGAGCATCGCCGAGGGGTCGAAAGTCCGATTTTGGTCTTTTCACGAAAAGGTCCATATTTTATGTACCGTTTCGCGTGAAATCGGACGTGGAGGGGCGTCGATGCGTTTTACACGCGCTATGAGGGGCTTAGGTGAAATTCTTAGTTTTTGTGGACTTATGTGCATTTATGCATGATGTATATATATGTGCAAGTGTGTGGGGGTGTGATAACCTAACCCTAACCCTAGATTTCGTGTGCCCTAACCCCTCAGTCGACCTCCCCTGTGAGAATTCGGAATTTGAAATTTTAATTCTGTGTTCCTCTCCCCTTTTTACTGTGTATGTGAGCTGTATGTGTATATATATACATGTATAGGTATATATATATGTATATATATGTATATATATAGTATATATATAGTATATTTAGTGTATTTATATTATTTTAAGTTTTGTTGCGGAGAGAGAACGGCTTAACGGTGCAATTCGGAGTCCGTTTTTGACAATCCAAAATAGTAGATTCGATGTCTCGGCAGTGCTGAACGCGATGGCATGATCCGTTTTGACATGCGACGAGCGGATTGAGAGATATCACATGTTCTTCGCTGAGGGGTCGTAATGTACATTTTATGGTTTCGCGATCTGGACCCTGTTTCACGCACCGTTTTACGTGAGATTGATTGTGGAGGGGTGTCTGGGCATTTTGTTCCTGCTGTGAGGGACCCAGGGATAATTTCTTGTGTTTGAGGGGTTTTTTTGCAAAGTTGCCATTGTGTATATGTGTATTGTGTGTGTGTGGAGTGAGAGAGAGTGAGTTCCCCTTTCTTCCTCTTCTCCCTCAGCTCCCAGAGGTGCCTCCCCTCTCCCTCAGCTCCCCTGCCACCTCCCCGAGCGCCGCCGGCCGCCGCCGGCCACCCCTGACCGGCGCAAATTCCAGCCAACTCCTTCTCCTCATTTTCTTCTTCTTCTTCTTCTTCTTCTTCTTCTTCTTCTTCTTCTTCTTCTTCTTCTTCTTCTTCTCCTTCCCTGCGGTGTGCACCCAGGGTGAACCCACGCTTGAGCTCCCCTGAGGTGGCACGACGGCCGGGAGACCTGCCGTGCCGCTGGGAGCCGCCGCCGTGCGCCGCCAGGTTGCTGCAGCTGCTGCTAGGGCAGCTGCGGGCAGGGAGTTGGTGACCAGAGCCGCCGCCGCCTCCCGCCGCCTTGGAGGGTGCGCGTCGCCACCCTCAGGTCCTCCGGCGCCGTCGCCTTCCTCCCCGGCTGCCGCCGTGCCGCCGGAGCGCCGCCGCAGCCGCCGCGGGCTTAGCCTGGACAGCTAGGGCAGCCGCGGCCGAGCACCCTCCGCCGCCGCCGCCGGGGTTTTTTTGTTGTCGCGGTCACCGGCATCCCGACGTCCGGCGACCCCCTCTTGCCGGTGCTCGCGTCTCCGCCGGCCGCCGTCGCCGTCCGTTGCCGCGCCGCCGTGCCCTAGCCAACCCGGGAGCTCCTCTTCTCCCCGCGCCGCCGCCGCCACTTCCTGCCGCCGGTTGAGGTGAGCATCCTCTTCCTCACCTCCCCCGCATCCGACCCTGGCCGCCGCGCACCGTGCATGTCGGCTGGCAGCCGGCCGGAGCTAGTTGCTCCGGCCAGGGTCTCTTTTTGGTTGTGTTTTGGGCCGCATGCTTGTAGCTTGCTTACTTTTGCCTCCCGAAGCTCGGGAAGGTGAGCACGATGATCGCAGCGTCGCGCTGATCATCATGCTCACCTTAGTTTGCTGTTTGGGTGTGCCGTTTCGCTGTTCGGCCTTTGTCGAGCATTTTCATCGCATGTTGACGCTATTTTTATGCAATTTCTGTGCTTGCGATGGGCCCTGTCGCAGTGGGGCTATGAGCACGGCCTCCGTTACGTCGTTACCTATCCGCTGGTGCTTGCGGAAGGTCGTGCGGACGTACGGAATGCTCGAACGGCCTTAATTATGCTTGTTGTGTACGTAATTGTGGCTTGTTTAGGGTTCTTTGCGATTGTGGCAGCATTGCGACGCTGTGGGGAGCAAGGGCATGACCCTTGAGACCCAGTGGACTGGTTGTCCAACCCCTTCGCCCTTCGCGGAGATGCGGATTTATTTCCGATGAGTTTTTCGATGAAATAGTCGGCGAAATGCGTGTTTTTAGTCGTGCGACTCACTTGCTATTTTCGCAAGTGACTTGGCTTCATCATTTAGCCTCGTTGGCTGTTCCTCATCGCTGTCCTGAAGTTCCGAGGATAGCGGATGAGTGACGAAGGGTTCCGGTGCCAATTCAGCATTTTTCGGGAACCCGGGAAGCCTTTTCGGGTGCGTTTGTGTTCGTGGCACCCCGAGCTTGTGCTCGCTGTCCCGCCACCTCGTTTTGTGTGTTTGGGGGACAGCGGAGGACTTGGTTGGCTGTTGGTACCCCTGTGGGGCTTAGTGTGGTTTCAGGATCGTCCCGGTGGGATTTCCGGGCGATCCGTCGGTTTCGGGATGTGAGAGCTTTATGTTTGGTATCGACTTGGTGGACCTTGACCCTGTGAGTCTTTCGTAGGTCCTGTCGCGGTTCCCGAGAGCCGTCGGTGTTAGGCTCTAGCTTTCCAACAGGTGGGTACTTCGATCCGGAGTCGGTTCAGTGAACTACGGTGATACCTTTCTATCCCTTCTATTGCATTTCAGTTATTAGTTCAGTTGACTCCCGTTGACTCTACTTATGTGTGCTTGGATAGTAGAGTAGTTGTGGTTTGCATGATTATTGAGACGACCTAGTTGGTCGGTAGTGATCGCCTGTTGTTCCGAGCGATCCTCGTTGTGGTTTATCAGTTGCTTCACAGCTCGTTACCGTTCTGTAGATTGAGCATTCGCATCGATCGTCACAGCTCTTCTAGCACCTCATGTATGCCAACGGTCTGATCCACCGTTTGGTCTTCTTTTTCGAAAAAGGGTCGTGTGTGTGGCCGACCCGTGAGCCTCGACGCAGTGTGTTTGGTAGGTTTTGTGCCGAGAGATGAGCAGGTTGTGACAGTGCCAGGGATCCGTCCCGGTGGCTATGGATTGGGTATACTTTGTGGTTATCTCCATTGATGCATATACTAGTTGCTTACAGTAGCATAGTTGTTCAGTTGTATGTCAGCCTCATCCTTACTTGTGCTACTGTTTACCTTATCTATCTTTCTATTGACCCTCGTGCCGGTGTGTACACCTCGCCTTCGTCGACTTGCGGTACCCACTGGGAGGGGAGACATGTTTACATGTTCTCACCCCCCCGCCCTCGTTGTTGTTTTCAGGTGAGCAGGGTGGTGAGAGTCTGGACGCAGCGAGGCACGCCTAGTTAGTGGTACTAGAGGTCCCAACCTGTGAGGCTTCCCTCTCCAGATTTGGTTATCACCCTTATCCTTTATCAGTTAGTTATGGATGTGGTTCAGTTACACTGTGGTTGTTTTGTCTAGTATGCTATGGTTTTGGTACAGTTACATTTTGGATGTTCTATCTTGCATGCTTAGATCTTGTGGATTTGGTTTAGTATTCATATGTGGATTGCATGTTTAGACTTTTTGGATGTCGATACTGTTAGATCTTTCATTATTGGCTTTATATCGCATATCGTAGATTTCTACCCCTCGTGCTAGCATTTTTAAATAAAGGTTTCCGTGTAGGAAACATTTTTCAAATGGATTTCCGATCGATCGACTTTTGGGATTTCAAAAGAGAGTTCTCGTTTGGAGAACATTTTTCAAATGATTCTTGAATGTTTGAGATTAGGGTTTCAAAATAAAGCTTCTGGGTAAGGAGCAGTTTTCTAGAATGATCTGTTGTTTGTGCATCGCATCATCCTTCGCCTAAGAACTTGCTTAGATTCATACAGGTTTAAGGACTGTTAGCTGTATGAATCTCATTGTGTTGTTGTGGTTTTGTGATGAATGAATGGTGGTTGTGATCCTGTTGTATGTTGTGTACGTCGTGCAAATATAGGGGAGGCTCTGTCCGTGTGTACAGTGGACCCTGTATTTGTAGCGGGTCTGTACGTAGCGCGGGCTAGGCTTTCAAAAAAAAAAAATTGGCACGTATTTTCACTCCTAAAACTAGCCCGGGGCGTGACAGATTGAGATGGTATCAGAGCGTAAAGGGTACAAACACTCATTCATTCATAAACTTGTAACTGAACCATTGGTTAGGCTGACCCATAGGAAGACCTAGGATGTATAGGTGCGCGAGTTCGAGGGATTTATTTTCGGCTTGTGTTTTGTGGGTGTTGCCGACCTCTTTTTCTTACGCAGGTTTCTGTGTTTGCAGATGGCTTGTGGTCGTGGTAGACCTCCCCGTCCGGGTCGTGGTGTAGGCGTGCGCCTGCGGAGCCGTCTACTGGTGTTCAGACTCGGGCTATTGCGGCTGGTTCGAGTGAGGAGCTGGCAGGAGGCGGACAGCCTGATGTGGACCGTACCCTGTGTGCTTGAGGCCGAGGCGAGGGGTCAGCTGACGACCCTCTCCGGCATGTTTTGGCATGTTCCGATAGTTTTTGCAGCAGTAGGCTACGGCGACTGCCGCTCCAGCCCCTCATCCTCCTTCGCCGAGTGCCCCGATGACTGCAGACCCTCCTGTGGCACCCACGCCGTTGTGGCCACGACCGCGACGATGACAGCGACTACGTCGGCTGTTTCGCGTGTGGATGCCGACCCTGTGTTTGGGGGTGGTGGCCACATCCGAGCGCGATTGGCAGATTTCTTGAGGTTCGATCCGTCCTTGTTCGCAGACTCGTGCTCCTTCTAGAAGTGGTGGTGGAGTACCAGACAGATACCAAGTGGTAGGGTGTTTTCCCCTTTGCGTAACCACTCTTTGGCAGGTGGTGGCCCTATCGGGCTAAGTGAAGTCACTTGGTGGATCTGTGTTGTCGTTTGGGCTGTTCTTGCCCTGGCCCCACTTTCCGTGTAGAGCACGAGGGCCACTGTGAGCGTCTCTACGGAGACGGTGCTTTGAGCGATTTCGACCGCAACTTTAGTGTTACCTTCTCTATTTTTTTGGGTAGGGCGGTAAAGCCTACCCCACTGACGTATTGCTGGTGGAATCGTCAGTGTTGGTCTTTCGACCTTTAGCTAGTTCTTGCGTCAAACTGACGTGTACTGGACTGAGTAGACACTGTTTGGTGTTGGGTTTTTGTTGGTGCCTACATGGTTTGCAGCTATCCTAACGCCTAAATTGGTGTGTTTTGGGATTTTTGGTGGTATTGGTAGGCTTTCGTGCTGTCGCGAGATCTTCGTGGTTGTTGTTGGAGATCTCACTGCGTTTGACGTTGGTTAGTCGGCGCTGGATTTGTTCTTCCTTCGCTTTGGTTCGTGTGGTTGATGACCCTACGTCACCTGTAGCCGTCAGTTTGTTGTTGGAAGCCGAAGACTCCTAGGGAGTTGGCTCAGGGCAGACCTTGTTTTGTGGGTCGGTTTGTTTTTCCCGTTAATTCGGTGATTCTTTCGTATTTTTGGTCCAGCTTTAGAATTGGTTGACCTGGTACCTTTGTGGTGTTGCCAACTAGTTGTTGGCGTTTGATCTTGGGATATTTCGCTTTCTTTTTATAAGTACGTTGGCTGCAGACAACGTAGTGTCAAAAGTTAGGACGAAATACCCTATCCCTTTTGGGACTTTCTGGATTGGGTCGGTGCTTTCTTTTGCAAGACAATCTCTCTACGTCGTCTTGTGGGAATGCTGTGTGGTGGTCATCCCTGATCACGTAGTGAGCCTTGAGCTGATCCTGAAGTGGTTTTGCGCAGTTGATTTGCCATCACTGCGGATGGTTTGACTCCGGTTGAGTTTGGTTGCCTTTTAGCTCGGTAGCTGTGCCTTCACAGCTGAAAGGTTGTTTTGCGAGGTGATCTTGGTTTTTGCCAGGTGTTTTGGTGACTAGATGTCGGGAGCCTGGTTGTTGGCTCCGAGGTTTCTGTGCGTGTGTTGGCGTACAAGGTTTTCGTCGCGGCTTTCGTGTAGTCTTGGTTTGGAGCACGTGTCCGATCACTTGGAGACAGGTGTTTGGCATCACTAGTGATTTTATTGTTTGTTGCGATTGGCAACCCTGTGCATCAGAGTGATGGACTCGCAAGGTTTGTACGTTGGTTTGATTGTGAGTTCGAGCTTAACAAGATGACCGTGATGATTTAGTAACCTCTACCGCGGATCGACGATCTCTTCGACCGGCTCCAGGGAGCCTCGGTATTCTCGAAGATTGTTTTGCAGCCAGGTTATCTTTAGCTGAAGATCAAGGCCGAGGACGTTGCGATGATGGCCTTCCGGACTCGTTACGGGCTTTACGAGGTCACGATTATGCCGTTCGGTTTGACGAACGCCCCGGCAGCTTTTATGAATTTGATGATCTGGATTTTTCGGCAGTTCTTGGATCAATTTGTCGTGATCTTTTTTGACGACATACTGATCTATTCGAGAGGTTTCCTTCTTGGATCACATCGTGACGCAGTCTGGTATTGCGGTGGACCCAAGGAAGGTGGACTCTGTAGTGGATTGGCCTGTCCCGACTTCTGTGGCGGAGATTAGGAGCTTCCTCGGCTTGGCGAGTTGTTACCGGCGATTTGTTGAGGGTTTCTCAAAGATCGCCGCCCCTTTGAGCAAGCTGACGAGGAAGGGCGAGAAGTTTCTGTGGACTCCCGCTTGTCAAATGAGCTTCTAGGAGCTGAAGGACAGTTTGGCTTGTGCCCCTATCTTAGCATTGCCGCAGCCTGGTGAGGATTTTGTGGTCTACTGCGATGCGTCTCGGATAGGATTGGGGTGCGTGCTCATGCAGCAAGAGAAGGTCATCGCATATGCTTCGCGCCAGTTGATGGACTACGAGAAGAACTATCTGGCGCATGATCTCGAGTTAGCAGCAGTGGTGTTCGCTCTCAAGCTTTGGAGACACTACCGGTACGGAGCGCATTGTGAGATGTTCACGGATCATCAGAGTCTGAAGTACCTCCTCAGGGAGCTGAACCTCAGACAGAGACGGTGGCTTGAGCTTTTGAAGGATTTCGACATCTCCATCCAGTACCATCCGGGCAAGGCGAACGTCGTGGCGGACGCCTTTAGCCGTAAGCAGCCTTCGGCGGAGCTGTCTCTCATGATCACCGACCAGGAGCGATTGGTGGAGGAGTTTCGTCGACTAGAGTTAGAGATTTTACCTTATGGAGCTATCGCACAGTTGTTGACTTTGGTGGTGCAGCCCACATTGTCTGATCGGATTTTTAGTGGGCAGCTGATGGATCCGCACTTGCAGAGAGTGCGAGCAGAGGCCGAGCAGGGCAGAGATGGTGACTTCACGATCCACGCAGATGGTTCTCTTCGCTTTCGAGGACGGAGGTGTGTGCCCAGTGATCCGGATTTGAGGCGAGAGATTTTGACTAAGGCACACCGGTCGCCGTACACCGTTCATCCTGGAGGGACGAAGATGTACCGCGACTTGAAGCAGAGTTTCTGGTGGCCTGGCATGAAGATGGACGTGGCTCAGCATGTGGCTTAGTGTTTGATTTGTCAGCAGGTGAAGGCTGAGCATCAGCGACCAGCCGGGAAGCTTCAACCGTTGCATGTACCTGTAGGGAAGTGGGAGCAGATCACCATGGATTTCGTCACCGGGTTGCCTCGTTCTCAGCGAGGTCATGTTGCGATCTGGGTTTTTGTGGACCGATTGACGAAAGCGGCTCACTTCCTACCGGTACACACGACTTGGTCTCGGGATCGACTGGCGCAACTCTACTTGGATGAGATCGGCAGGCTGCATGGAGTGCCAGTGTCGATCATCTCTGACCGGGATTCTCGCTTCGTTTCCCAGTTCTGGAGGAGCTTGCAGCAGGCACTGGGGACGAGGCTCGACTTCAGCTCAGCTTACCACCCTCAGAGTGATGGGCAGTCGGAGCGAGTCTTTTAGACTCTCGAGGATATGCTCCGGGCATGCGTTTTGGTTTTTGGAGAGGGTTGGTTCAAGTATCTTTCTTTGGTGGAGTTCGCCTACAACAACAGCTTCCAAGCGAGCTTTGGGTTGGCACCGTACGAGGCGTTGTATGGACGTCGTTGTCGATCTCCTTCTGTTGGGATGACGTGGGTGAGCGTCGGGTGATCGGGCCTGACCTGTTGGAGGGCGCAGAGGCCAGGATTCGCAGTGCGAGGCAGCGGCTGCTGACTGCGCAGAGCCGGCAGAAAAGCTACACGGACCAGCGACGACGTGACCTAGTGTTTCAGGTCGGTGAGCATGTGCTGCTCAGGGTGTCGCCGTCTCGAGGGATCAAGCGGTTCGGATTGCGGAGCAAGCTTGTCCGCATTTCGTGAGACCGTTCGTGATCCTTGAGCGTGTGGGTCCAGTGGCTTATCGGTTAGCTCTTCCTCCTAGTCTTGCTCGGGTGCACAATGTCTTCCTTGTGTCCATGCTTCGGAAGTGCATCCCCGACCCTTCTCGCGTGATCAGCCCGACGACGGTTCAGCTGTGGGAGGATCTCGGCTACGGTGAGGTGCCTTTGAGGTTTTTAGCTCGCAAGGTGAAGTAGTTGAGGAACCAGAGCTTTTCGTATGTGAGAGTGCTGTGGACGAGTCACGAGGAGCGTGAGACTACTTGGGAGCTGGAGTCTGCTTTGCGAGAGTGGTTCCCGCATTTGTTTGCGGATGGTGTGTGAGTAAGTTTCGGGGACAAAACTTTTTGTTTGGTGGGAGTGATGTGAGAATTCGGAATTTGAAATTTGAATTCTGTGTTCCTCTCCCCTTTTTACTGTGTATGTGAGCTGTATGTGTATATATATACATGTATAGGTATATATATATGTATATATATAGTATATTTAGTGTATTTATATTGTTTTAAGTTTTGTTGCGGAGAGAGAACGCCTTAACGGCGCAATTCAGAGTCCGTTTTTGACAATCCAAAATGGTAGATTCGATGTCTCGGCAGTGCTGAACGCGATGGCGCAATCTGTTTCGACATGTGACCAGAGGATTGAGAGATATCACATGTTCTTCGCTGAGGGGTCGTAATGTACATTTTATGGTTTCGCGATCTGGACCCTGTTTCACGCACCGTTTTGCGTGAGATTGATTGTGGAGGGGTGTCTGGGCATTTTGCTCCTGCTGTGAGGGACCCAGGGGTAATTTCTTGTGTTTGAGGGGTTTTTTTGCAAAGTTGCCATTGTGTATATGTGTATTGTGTGTGTGTGTGGAGTGAGAGAGAGTGAGTTCCCCTTTCTTCCTCTTCTCCCTCAGCTCCCAGAGGTGCCTCCCCTCTCCCTCAGCTCCCCTGCCACCTCCCCGAGCGCCGCCGGCCGCCGCCGGCCATCCCTGACCGGCGCAAATTTCGGCCAACTCATTCTCCTCATTTTCTTCTTCTTCTTCTTCTTCTTCTTCTTCTTCTTCTTCTTCTTCTTCTTCTTCTTCTTCTTCTTCTTCTTCTTCTTCTTCTTCTTCTTCTTCTTCTTCTTCTTCTTCTCCTTCCCTGCGGTGTGCACCCAGGGTGAACCCACGCTTGAGCTCCCCTGAGGTGGCACGACCGCCGGAGCCCTGCCGTGCCGCTGGGAGCCGCCGCCATGCGTCGCCAGGCTGCTGCAGCTGCTGCTAGGGCAGCTGCGGGTAGGGAGTTGGTGACCTGAGCCGCCGCCGCCTCCCGCCGCCTTGGAGGGTGCGCGCCGCTACCCTCAGGTCCTCCGGCGTCGTCGCCTTCCTCCCCGGCCGCTGCCGTGCCGCCGGAGCGCCGCCGCAGCCGCCGCGGGCTTAGCCTGGACAGCTAGGGCAGCCGCGGCCGAGCACCCCCGCCACCGCCGCCGGGGGGTTTTTGTTGTCGCGGTCACCGGCATCCCGACGTCCGGCGACCCCCTCTTGCCGGTGCTCGCGTCGCCGCCGGCCGCCGTCGCCGTCCGTTGCCGCGCCGCCGTGCCTTAGCCAACCCGGGAGCTCCTCTTCTCCCCGCGTCGCCGCCGCCGCTTCCTGCCGCCGGTTGAGGTGAGCATCCTCTTCCTCACCTCCCCCGCATCCGACCCTGGCCGCCGCGCGCCTGCATGTCGGCCGGCAGCCGGCCGGAGCTAGTTGCTCCAGCCAGGGTCTCTTTTTGGTTGTGTTTTGGGCCGCATGCTTGTATCTTGCTTACTGTTGCCTCCCGAAGCCCGAGAAGGTGAGCACGATGATCGCAGCGTCGCGCTGATTATCATGCTCACCTTAGTTTGCTGTTTGGGTGTGCCGTTTCGCTGTTCGGCCTTTGTCGAGCATTTTCATCGCATGTTGACGCTGTTTTTATGCAATTTTTGTGCTTGCGACTGGCCCTGTCGCAGTGGGGATGTGAGCACGGCCTCCGTTACGTCGTTACCTATCCGCTGGTGCTTGCGGAAGGTCGTGCGGACGTACGGAATGCTCGAACGGCCTTAATTATGCTTGTTGTGTATGTAATTGTGGCTTGTTTAGGGTTCTTTGCGATTGTGGCAGCATTGCGACGCTGCGGGGAGCAAGGGCATGACCCTTGAGACCCAGTGGACTGGTTGTCCAACCCCTTCGCCTTTATCGGAGATGCGGATTTATTTCCGATGAGTTTTTAGATGAAATAGTCGGCGAAACGCGTGTTTTTAGTCGTGCGACTCACTTGCTATTTTCGCAAGTGACTTGGCTTCGTCATTTAGCCTCGTTGGCTGTTCCTCATCGCTGTCCCGAAGTTCCGAGGACAGCGGATGAGTGACGAAGGGTTTCGGTGCCAATTCGGCATTTTTCGGGAACCCGGAAAGCCTTTTCGGGTGCGTTTGTGTTTGTGGCACCCCGAGCTTGTGCTCGCTGTCCCGCCACCTCGTTTTGTGTGTTTGGGGGACAGCATAGGACTTGGTTGGCTGTTGGTACCCATGTGGGGCTTAGTGTAGTTTCAGGATCGTCCCTGTGGGATTTTCGGGCGATCCGTCGGTTTCGGGATGTGAGAGCTTTATGTTTGGTATCGACTTGGTGGACCTTGACCCTGTGAGTCTTTCGTAGGTCCTGTCGCGGTTCCCGAGAGCCGTCGGTGTTAGTCTCTAGCTTTCCTACAGGTGGGTACTTCGATCCGGAGTCGGTTCAGTGGACTACGGTGATACCTTTCTATCCCTTCTCTTGCATTTCAGTTATTAGTTCACTTGACTCCCGTTGACTCTACTTATGTGTGCTTGGATAGTAGAGTAGTTGTGGTTTGCATGATTATTGAGACGACCTAGTTGGTCGGTAGTGATCGCCTGTTGTTCCGAGCGATCCTCGTTGTGGTTTATCAGTTGCTTCACGGCTCGTTGCCGTTCTGTGGATTGAGCATTCGCATCGATCGTCACAGCTCTTCTAGCACCTCACATATGCCAACGGTCTGATCCACCGTTTGGTCTTCTTTTCCAAAAAAGGGTCGTGTGTGTGACCAACCCGTGAGCCTCGACGTAGTGTGTTTGGTAGGTTTTGTGCCGAGAGATGAGCAGGTTGTGACAGTGCCAGGGATCCGTCCCGGTGGCTATGGATTGGGTATACTTTGTGGTTATCTCCATTGATGCATATACTAGTTGCTTACAGTAGCATAGTTGTTCAGTTGTATGTCAGCCTCATACTTACTTGTGCTACTGTTTACCTTATCTATCTTTCTGTTGACCCTCGTGCCGGTGTGTACACCTCGCTTTCGTCGGCTTGCGGTACCCACTGGGAGGGGAGACATGTTTACATGTTCTCACACCCCGCCCTCGTTGTTGTTTTCAGGTGAGCAGGGTGGTGAGAGTCGGGACGCAGCGAGGCACGCCTAGTTTGTGGTACTAGAGGTCCCAACCTGTGAGGCTTCCCTCTCCAGATTTGGTTATCACCCTTATCCTTTATCAGTTAGTTATGGATGTGGTTCAGTTACACTGTGGTTGTTTTGTCTAGCATGCTATGGTTTTGGTACAGTTACATTTTGGATGTTATGTCTTGCATGCTTAGATCTTGTGGATTTGGTTTAGTATTCATATGTGGATTGCATGCTTAGACTTTTTGGATGTCGATACTGTTAAATCTTTCATTATTGGCTCTATATCGCATATAGTAGATTTCTACCCCTCGTGGTAGCGTTTTCAAATAAAGGTTTCCGTGTAGGAAATAGTTTTCAAATGGATTTCCAATCGATCGACTTTTGGGATTTCAAAAGAGAGTTCTCGTGTAGAGAACAATTTTTAAATGATTCTGGAATTTTTTAGATTAGGGTTTCAAAATAAAGCTTCTGGGTAAGGAGCAGTTTTCTAGAATGATCTGTTGTTTGTGCATCGCATCATCCTTCGCCTAAGGACTTGCTTAGATTCATACAGGTTTAAGGACTGTTAGCTGTATGAATCTCATTGTGTTGTTGTGGTTTTGTGATGAATGAATGGTGGTTGTGATTCTGTTGTATGTTGTGTACGCCGTGCAAATACAGGGGAGGCTCTGTCCGTGTGTACAGTGGACCCTGTATTTGTGGCGGGTCTGTACGTAGCGCGGGCTAGGCTTTCAAAAAAAAAAAAAAATTGGCACATATTTTCGCTCCTAAAACTAGCCCGGGGCGTGACATCCCCTCCTTCCCCTGCTCCATCCTCGAGCGCCGCCGTCGCCGCCGGCCTGTCCTTGGCTGGCCGGAGCCTCTCCCTCTCTCTTTTTTCTTCTTTTCTTCCTCTTCTTCCTTTCTTGGCCGGGAACTATGCTTGGGCCCCCATGCCCTCGGACCTCCCTCTGCGGCCGTGCCCCGACGACCGGAGTCCTCCCCGGCCATCGTCGCCGCGCCGCGCTGCGCTGCCGTGCTCTGGCTGCTGCTGCTACTGTTGCTGGTGCGGGCAGCACCTTCTGGACCCGAGCCGCCGCCGCCTCCCGTCGTCGCTACTGCCGTGCGCCGGCCGCTGGAGACCCGTCGCCGCCATCGCCTTCCTCCCCGGTCGTCCTCGTGCCGTCGGAGCGCCGCCGCGGCCGCTGAGGTCGCGCTGCGGCCTTTTCGGCCGAGAGCGTCGCGCCGCTGCCACCGCCGGTTGTTTCTGTCACGGTCGTCCCCTACTCGACGTCCGACGACCCCCCTCTTGCCGGTGCTCACCGTCCGGACCGCTGCCGCCGCCGTTCATTGTCAGAGTGGGTGTGGCCGAGCCTTCCCGGAGCTAGGGCTCTCCCCTACGCCGCCGCCGCCGTACCCCGTCACCGTCTGAGGTGAGCACTGTCCTCCTTGGGTCCCCCGCACCCGATCCTGGCCGCCGGGCACGCCGCCGTGCCGCCGGCTGCTCAATTGGCTTGGTTTGGAGCTGTGCCTCGGGATCTAAGCTTCTGGCTGCCTCCCGATCCTCGGGGAGGTGAGCACGATGATCATGGCAATGCGCTGATCACCGTGCTCACCTCTGTTGACTGTTTTGGTGCTCCGTTTTGCCGTTCCAGCGTGTCGAGATCTTTTATTTCTTGTATGTATGGTTTTCTTGAGCCGTTTGAGCCCGCGACTGTCATTGTCGCTGTGGGGCTGTGAGCACGGCCTCCGTTGCATCATTCCCTTTCCGCTGGTGCTCGTAGAGGGTTGTGCGGATGAGCGGAGTGCTCTGACGGCCATTTAATGCTTTATTTTGGTGTATAGATGCATGTTTAGGGCTTGGTTGTTTTGTGGCAGCGTGGTGACGCTGCGGGCAGCAAGGGCATGACCCTTGAGGCCCTGTGGACTGGTCGTCCATGTTCGTAGTGCCCTCACGGAAATCCGGTTTTATTTTCGGTGCGTTTTCCAACGAATTTGTCGGCGAAACGCACGTTTTGGTCGTGGGACCCACTTGCTGGTTCCGTGAGCGACCTGGCTTCATCACATAGCCTTGTTGGCTATCCTCATTCGCTGTCCCATAGTTCTGAGGACAGCGGATGAGCGACGGAGGGTTTCGGTGCCAAATCGGCACTTTTCGGGAACCCGGAAAGCCGTTTTCGAGCGCGTTGGTGTTTGTGACACCTCGGATGTGTGTTCGCTGTCCGACCACCTTCTTTGGTGTGTTTGAGGACAGAGGGTGGCTTGGTTTGTTTGTTGGTTCCCCTCTGGGGCTTGGTTTGGGTTCGGGATCGTCCCGGCGGGTTTTCCGGACGTTCCGACGGTTTTGGGCTTGTGAGCATATGTGTTTGTGTCGACTCGGTGGGTCTTGACCCTGTTAGTGCTTTGTAGGTCCAGTCGACTTTTCTGTGAGCCGTCGGTGTTAGGCTCCTCCGTACCTTCAGGTGGGTACTTCGATCCGGAGTCGGTTTAGCGGACTACGGTGATACCATTCTACCCCTTCCTCTTGCATGGTTTATTTTCAGTTCTCTATACTTCTATTGTCTCTACTTTTGTGAGCTTGCCATTAGTAGAGTAGTTGTGATTGCAAGATTTATTGATGACATGGTTGGTCGGTGGTGATCGCCTGTTGTTTCGACGACCCTCGTTTACTCGTTTATCAGTTGCTATTCTCGGCTGGTTGCCGTCCTGTGGTTTGAGCATATCGCATCGATCGTCACAGCTCTTCTAGCACTTCACGTACACCAACGGTTTGGCCACCGTGTGGGTGTTCTTTTTCGAAAAATTGGTCGCGTGCATCCGACCCGTGAACCTCAAGGCACGTGCATCTGCGGAGGTTATGTGTCGATGATTGAGCATGTGTTGGTAGTGCCAGTGCCAGTGGTCTGCGGTGCGTTCCATGTGGCCTGGTGGTGATTGGGTAATATTTGTGGTTACTTATGTTTGATGCATGTGTTTCATTTCGGCAGTAGCTTAGCCTTGTCATATCTGGTTATTTGTGCTAACCTGTGCTACTGTTCTTGTTTATCCATCTTCTTGTTGACCCTCGTGCCGGTGTGTACACCTCGCCTTCGTCGGCTTGCGGTACCCACTGGGAGGGGAGACGTGATTTATCATGTTCTCACCCCCCACCATCGTTGTTGTTTTCAGGTGAGCCGGGTGGTGTGAGTCGGGACGTGGTGAGACGCGAGTAGCTAGCGTGCATTAGAGGTCCCGACTAGTACCTCGTCAGATTTGGTTTACCCTGACCCTCTCTTATAATAGATTTATGTTTATAGCATGGTTCAGTTACATCGTGGTTACTTGTTTATCTGCATGTTTGGATATTTGGATTTATTATCGTCTGGTGGATTTGTGTCATATCTTGTGATATCGTTTTATCGTGGGTTTCTACCCCTCGTGGTAGCCGAATTTCAAAATAAGGTTCCCGTGTGGGAAACAGTTTTCAAAGAGATTTCTGATCGATCGGTTTTGGTTTATCAAAAGAGAGTCCTCGTGTGGGGGACATATTTCAAAAGGATATTTGAATGATTGAACTTAGGGTTTCAAAATAAAGCTTCTGGGTGAGAAGCACTTTTCTAGAATAATTTGGTGTAATGTGCATTGCATCATCCTTCGCCTAAGGATTTGTTTAGATTCATGCAGGTGTTAAGGATGGTTAGCTGTATGTGTTGATTGTTGTTTGTGTGGATGAATGGATGATGTTTGGGATCCTGTTATGTATGATGGTACGCCGTGCAAATACAGGGGAAACTCTGTCCGTGTGGACAGAGGGACCTGTATTTGTGGCGGGTCTGTACGTTGCTCGGGCTAGGCTTTCAAAAAAAAATGGTACGCTTTTCGCATCTAAAACTAGCCCGGGGCGTGACATTATGAAAATATGTGTACCATCTATAGCACCGACGCAATCCTGAGATAAGATAACATTAAAACATTAATAATTACATGTAGCACTTTGAATTTCGGTGCGTTGTATCGAACTTTACTAAATTTGATAAAGTTCGATGGAAGCCGATAATGGCTGGTGTGGAATTGGGTTCCGAAGGTTTCGAAACATTATGGGTGCGAGTGGAAATCCGAAAATCGAAAAATTTTGAAAAAGGGACCAACTGGAGCAAAACTGCTCACGGGGTTCGGACCCTAGAAGCTGGGGTCCGGACAATGAAGTCCGCGGGCAGCCACGGTCCGGACCCGGATGTTACGGTCCGGACCCGAGCTGGTTTCCGAGTTGGGGTGCGTACGGGTTCCGGACCCGGACACCAAGGTCCGGACCCGGCCTGCGCGCTGGTCAGTTATCAGTGCGGGGTCCGGACCCCACTTGCAAGGTCCGGACCCGGCTGAGGCAGAATGCCCAGAGGGGTATTTTGGTAATTTCGTAGTGAATGGGTTATGTAGGGGGGCTGAGGTCTCTCCCCTCATTCCTTCTTCACTTTCCTCTCATTCCCTCTCTCTCTCCCTCACTTTCTCTCTCTAGAGATCTCTCCAAAGCTTGGAGAAGTGGTGGATTGGAGCTTGGAAAAGGACTTCCAAGGTGCAAAGAAGCTTCTTGGTGCAAGAAGAAGCTTGGGAGCTAGGGCTTTGAGGTGCGTTCTTGTGATTTAGGGTTTAAACATTGGATTTAATCCTTCAAGATGAGGTTTTTGGAAACCCTAGGCAATCTCAACCACAAATGGTGGAAGATTGGCCATGAAATCTAGGGTTTGGCTTGCATGCATGCAAACCCTAGGTAGATTTGGGGCTTTTGCCATGGAAGGTTCTAAAAATATTTGGACCTTCGGAAATTGCAATTGAGGCATAGGAAATCATGTTAGAACACTTGATTTCAAGTATTGAATTGATTTAAAGGTTCGTAACGAGTAACGAACCGTTTTCTTGTAGAAGCTTGGGTTGAAGCAAGAACTCAAGGCTTGGACACTTAGGGGCTTGAAGAATACAAAAATTTGAAAGCTCTTGAGGTGGGTTTGTGTTTATCGAAGTGACTAGGTCACTTCCATGTCTAGGGTAAATATCCATTTAAAAATAAAATAGTATGTGTTGTGACCCTAGAACTTTCATGTTGGCAAAGGTAAAATCATGATAGGTAGAGCAATGAGCTCCTATTGCATGATATAGAATTCAAGTATAATTCAATTATCTATAATTGTTGCATGGTTGCATGTATGATTGAACCTAGTGTTATTGAACATAGGTTGGAACATGTGAGAATAGAACCTAGTGTCATTGAACATAGGTTGGAACATGTGAGAATGGAACCTAGTGTCATTGAACATAGGTTGGAACATGTGAGAATAGAACCTAGTGTTATTGAACATAGGTTGGAACATGTGAGAATGAAACCTAGTGTCATTGAACCTAGGTTGAGAATGAGAAAGTAAACCTAGTGTTATTGAACATAGGTGAGACTTAGTGACTTGAACCTAAGGTCATGAGACTTAGGTTGGCAAGTGAAAAATGTGAACAACGGGATGTGCGACGATTTTGCTATCCCGGGTAGGCGACGATTTCGCTACCATGCCACGAGTTGGCGGTGTTGAAACGGGATGTGCGACGATTTTGCTATCCCGGGTAGGCGACGATTTCGCTACCATGCCATGAGTTGGCGGTGTTGACATGGGATGTGCGACGATTTTGCTATCCCGGGTATGCGACGATTTCGCTACCACGCCATGAGTTGGCGGTGTCGAGATGGGATGTGCGACGAGGTTGCTATCCCGGGTATGCGACGAGTTCGCTACCCATGCCATGTGATGGCGGTGTTGAGATGGGGTATGCAACGATTTTGCTATCCCGAGTATGCGACGAGTTCGCTACTTGAACTAGGTGGTGACGAGTTCACTCATTGAATGTTGGAACCCTTATGGTGAGACGGCGATTCCGAAACCATAAGTAAATGACAAGTAATTGAACTTAGTCAATGTGAGATATAGGATGAACCTAGGAGAGAATGATAATTTACATTTCATTTGGTTGCATCATTTATGTTTATTTACAAACATGTAAGTAATTGTTGCATAGTTATTTGTGATCTAACTTATGCATATGGTGTTTCTTTGGACCTGGTGGGTCGAGCTTCTCTCTTGGGTGGCCTTACCCACTGGGAACTATGTTTATAGTTCTCACCCCACGTTTTCCAGGTCCTTCCGCGAGTGAGGCGGCGGAGCGAGGCAAGGATTTGGCTCTCTAGGCGGCCCTTTCATTTTGGTGATACATAGAGTTGTACCCCTAGTCTTGGACTTTGATAGTATAGGGGATTTCCATTACATGTATGAAACTTATGTATTCCATAGTTTTGGAACATGGTGTATGGAATGAAAAGAAAAATTTGGGCATGTATAAATATGCAATGTGATGTAATAGAAGTAGAACTTCTTTATGTTGATGCTTTCCTTATGCAACTCTTGTACTCCGTTCCTAGTTGGAACCTCGTGGATAAGCTTGTGTTGACACGCCTTGGGCGGGTAGAAGAGGCTCTATTCGTTCGGCGGGTCTGGGGCATGCGCCCGTGCGGTTATCCTTTCCACCTAGTTGGTGTTAAAGGCCCGGCGGGGCGTGACATTACAAGTGAAATAATTAAATTTACTCATATCAATTGAAAGACATACCTCAAAATAAGGAAAAATTTTGAATTATTTCTAATTTTGAAGGTGTGGTAGACTGTGGAGGACGAACGAAATCTCTAGTGAGTGGGATAATCGCATTAAGAACTTCCCGAAAATGTCGATTAATAGTTTCACCGCTATGTTGAAATCGCTCTTGTATGGAACAATTACTTGCAGTTTTTGATAAAGCGTATAAAAATATAGCTACTTGTTATTCAACGGTAATATATCTTGTGTCACGAAGAAGATTTTTATCCTTTAAATATTTTACCAAAGCATTAAAAATATGAGTTTCCATTCAAAACTCTCTTTTGCACCTACTTCCGTGACCGTGAAGAATCTCGTCAACGTAATTTGCTCCGAATAGAATCAAAGTGTGAATGGGTGCCCTTTCTGTTACATTGCTTCCCATCATAGGAAGATAATTGCCATGAACTCGTCATCTGTTTGTTGAATCCTTCTCCAACCACTAAGATCCATGACTTTTAAACTAATAAATAAAAAGAAAAAAAGGATTGTATTGGGAAAAATTGAATATATTGAAGGCTAAATTACAGAAAATCCCTCTGTAAATATTCACTTTTTTACTTTCCCTCTCAGACTTTCAAAAACCTACATTTTGCCCCCTTAAAATTTCAGAAATGTTTTTAGGGGGTGCGGCGTTAATGGAGAGGGCAAAATGACCAAATTACCCTTATTTTTTCTATAAGAAAAAAATAATTTTTTAATATATTTCTGTCATTTTGAAGGGCATTTTCAGTATAGATTATAAGAAATGGATGAAGTAATGATAGAACCCTGGCGGAAGGGGGCTAAATGCAACAACTTGAAATGTTGAGGGGGTAAAATGTAGGTTTTTGAAAGTTAGGTAGGAAAAGTGAAAAAGTGAGTATTTATATAGTTTACCCTACATTGAATATAGAGGAAAGAAGAAATGATTAGCAATTTTTTGACAAGTTATGAGTATTTATATAGGCGTTAAAACACTCTAACAACTAGTTTTTGGTAAAGCTAACGACTAGTTATTTAAAAAATTAGTCATTTTTCGAATCTGGTAAAAAAATACTTTATTTTATTCAAACACTAAAAAATGGAGTAAATAATCCTGGAGTATTTAGAATTTATACCTATATATTATAGACGAAAACAAAAACTCTGTTTTAAATTTCGGAGGTTGCCAAACAGGCCGTAAGGGCTTATATTGAAGGCTAAATTACAGAAAAATCTCTCTATAAATATCCACTTTTTCGCTTTCCCTCTCAGACTTTCAAAAACCTACATTTTGCCCCCTTAAAATTTCAGAAATGTTTTTAGGGGGGTGGGGCGTTAATGGAGAGGGCAAAATGACCAAATTACCCATATTTTTTCTATAAAAAGAATAATTTTTTAATATATTTCTATCATTTTGAAGGGTATTTTCAGTATAAATTATAAGAAATGGATGAAGTAATGATAGAATCCTGGCGGAGGGGGGCTAAATGCAACAACTTGAAATGTTGAGGGGGTAAAATGTAGATTTTTGAAAGTTAGGTAGAGAAAGTGAAAAGTGGGTATTTATAAGGGGGTTTTATATAGTTTACCCTACATTGAATATAGAGGAAAGAAGAAATGATTAGCAAATTTTTGACAAGTTATGAGTACTTATATAGGCGTTAAAACACTATAACAACTAGTTTTTGGTAAAGCTAACGGCTAGTTAATAGAATCGGTTTTTGGTTGATCGATATGGGTGTTGTTACTTGATATAAATAGATAAAAAAAGGACCCATTTTAACCAAATTGCAATTCGTACCTAGGAGTATGTAGATTAAAATCTTTCATGCAAATAAAAAAATATATATAAGGGCGCGTTTGGTTCGCGCTATGATAGATTACTATGAATAAAAGGATGCCCAAGGATTTGATTCCCACTCATCCTATTAGTAGAGACGTGGTATTCCGATGTTTGGTTTGTTCGTGTAGTCATGTTATCTGAGATTACTAGTAAGATAGATTAATGTGTTTGTTTCATTAGTTAATTTAAGTAATGTTAGTAGTAATATAAAAACAAATTGCATTATACTCAATATACTAAACAAAAATAACATGCTAATATACCTTTTTCTGTACATATAAATTGATTACTAGTATAAACAAACTTAACTGCTAATATAAAGTAGTACAAATTGGCAAGTTAACAACAATAGCAAAAAATTAAATAAAAATTAACAAATCTAATATTTTTAAACAAAACTTAACATTTGAAAATTAACAAACCTACATATATTTCAAGTTAATAGCAAAACTCTATATAAAATTAAAACTAACCAATTCAAACAAATTCGACACATTTATTGCAAATTAACTACAAAATTTGCATCACAATATTCAAACAACCTAAAAAATTATAATATTGAAACAGTAATAGCATCATCATCAACAAAGACAATTGTTCAAAAATAAAAGTTTTTAAGCATCATCAAATATCCATAACAAGTCCAAACAAGAAAACAACATCTAGCATAGAAAGTAAATAACAAATAAGTTCAACACTTCATAGACATTAAAAACATAAACAAAATGCCAAAATTGGATATCCTCTGGTCATTGCAAAATATAAAACAACTTTATCTACGTGCAGTTAGAATATACTCAATATATTCCTTTCTAAACTCCGCCAGAATTTCGTAAAATCCATTCAGTTTGGTTGTATCAGATGTTAAGATATCGTAAGCAACCATACAATCCTTACTGACAAGTCCCTCAACCTTCAAAAGCTCTTCAAACAACTTCTCCTTTCGAATTGCATCAGTTGCCATAAACTGGAAACAACCAACTAACTTAGAGATACTTTCGCTAGCATTTCCAAACATGCTCTCAATGGAACGTAACGTTGCATTAAAAGATTCATTGATCGAGTCATATGTAGCTGAGGATCTTCTTTTTCTTATTTTTCTCGACTGACCAACACTCGAATTGGTTGGCCCTAAACCGCTGCTTTCATCTGCGATTGCAATCTCCACATCAGGATTTTGAGCAAATGCTCTTTGATTGGTTTCTTCGCCTTCGATATTTGCGACGGCATCTGCAGGAGATTCTGCTGCAATACCGGTTGCTCGATCCTTTCCAAACACTATCGATAACTCCTCCAAATAGGGAAAAGACTTGCCTCTCAACCCGGCAGCATTCGGATGACTCTGCAACAATATTCAAGATGTTACACTTTAACTCGAAAAAAAAGAGGATGCATTTATTTTAACATCTTAAAGCTATTGAAGTATAAGAATAAAACCAAAAGAAAAGAAAAAAAATACATACCTTAACCCAGTTATCATAAACATTCTTGTCACATTCAACACATTCGTTCCTTATCGCTCCAGCCAAAACCGCTTGCACTCGGTCCAAACATCTCAAAAATTGCATTGTATTGTCTCTTCCATATCTTAAATTGAGATTCAATATGAGGCACTCCTTTGAGCTCACAATCTGGAATCTTCTCATGCATCCATCTTTCCAATTGCTGTAGATAACCATTTCTAAATGTTCCATTGCCAGCCCTCCATTGTCCCGAATTAGCAAGATCTAGTAGGCACTCAATTAGTTTTTCGTCCTCGTGCTTAGTCCACTGGTGCTTAATTCCTTTATTTTTTGCTTTTGATGTTTGTTGTGACGACACTTCCTTTATCCTAATAAGGATTTGTTTATACAGATAAATAACAAAAGATAAGGAAAAATAGATAGATCAAAATTAAACAGGAAGCATCTAAAGAGTAAGATTTACTTGTAGTATCAAAGTAAAGAGGAGTACAAGAAAATAGATAAACAAAAAGTACACGAAGATGACAAGTACATCAAAAAGAGTGCCTCATATTTATTCTAACATCTTTATTCTAACATCTAATACTAAAGAGTATATTTAACCCCTTCATTCATTTCACATTTGTAATGCTAATTCATCTCGCCAGGCATTCCAAGTATTAGAAGTTTTAATATATGTTATGTTGTCTCCTTGTATTCCATTGGTTGGGTCAATTTCACCAAGCTCATTCTCGTAAAGGATCTACGAATATGATTGTGAAGAAGAGTACATACTGATATAATTCTACATGCAACCTTCAAAGGATAATAAGACTTTCCTCTAAGTATTGCCCATCGTCCTTTCAGTAATCCAAAACATCTCTCAATGACATTTCATGCGGACGAACGTTTGTAATTGTAGAATTTTGCAGAGTTTGCGGCTCCCTATTTTGCCTCCACTCGCTCAGATGATACCGCTGACCTCTATAAGGCGTGAGAAACCCTTCGCCATTTGGATAACCAGCATCAGAAAGATAATAATAACCTACATTGCATTAAATAAATTAAATGATTGTAGATATAAATAATTCTATGAACACCCTATTAGACACTTACCTTGGGGAACCCTTAGCCCATTTGGTCTTGAGATGGCATCTCTAAGCACCCTAGAGTCTGAGGATGAACCCTCCCAACCAGGCAAAGATATAGATAAAGTGCATATCTTGTGAGCACACTCCTAACACATTCGTCGTAAGATCTTTGTTTCTATTTCGATATCTAGCCCTATCAACTACAGGGACATAAACAAAGATATGAGTTCCATCTAGTGCACCGAGACAATTCTGCATATTAAAATTGTGCGTTGTTATTTGCGTACTGAAACTACCAATATAATTTTCAGTTGATTCATGAAAAAAAAGAGTTATACCTTAAACCACTTCCACCTTTCATTAGTTGAGTTCTCGAAAATTGGTTCAGGCTTTCTTAGTAAAATTCCATGGCATCGCAAGATAGCAGTTAAGACATTACTAAAATGTCTACTTATTGTCTCCCCCGATCTGACAAATTGCCTTTTAATTACCCTATTCTTCACATCATGTGCAATAATATGTAGAAAGAAAGAAACCATTTCCTCTATTGCCATATTTCGGATACCGCTCAATCTCCCAGTGGTCGATAGAAGGTCACAAAGTGTATGAAATGCCCTTCGATCCATACGAGTGTTCTCATAACATGCTAGATGATTGTCATAGATTATTCTCCTAATATTTATATGTCTTATGAAGTGCCTTTGTAATGCTTGTCTTCCTCCCCAACGGTGTCTCATGTGTTGTCTGAGATAAAAGAGTACCACCACTAACTTTAAAAGCAGCAATAATCTAATCATCTCCATGTATATCATTATAATGCTCACAACCACGGGCAGGAATTCATTTGAAGTTGGATCCATCTTCAACACAACTAAAATAAAGCAAACAGAAAAAAAAATTCAGTCAAACTAAATTATAAAGCAGTTAAATAATACTTTTTAACTCAACTTTCTTTTGTTACTATTAGAGAATTAACTTATTCATCTGTTCAAATTAACTAAAGCAAATACTTTTCTAGCATATTCAAAAGCATGATGTCAATTACCTATGAATAACAAATATGTTCAAAGAATATTGAATCTTATAGATAAAAGGTCAATTAGCTATCTATGTGTATGAAAGCTTTTGCAACTTGACTATGAGATTCGTGATCTGACGGCGTACTGATTTACCAATATCATGAGCAGCACTCACACTCAAGAAAGGATCTACCTGCAAAGCATAGAATCTATTTAATCAATTCAATTTAGCAGCAAAAATTACAACTACTGCATGTTTAGACATTAACAATTAGTTAAGATTACCTAAATTTCTAAAAATAGTGACACTAGTATGAAGTAAATCATTCTTGAAGCATGTCACGCCCCGGGCCCTAGTGGGAGCCTACCAGGCACGTGCACAGACCCGCCGTGTACACCAAAATAACACACAATGTACACAAGGCATCTACAACAACAACAACGAGTAGTAAAAAGAATACATCCTAAACAAGGTGATCAGAGCGAGAACATAATTCTACAACTAAAACAAGATCAACACAACTAAAATCTCGAGATATATAATAGAATTTATACATCTTATCAACTAATAGATCAATCAACCAACAAATCTATACACCTTTCACTCAAAATACAATGAAAGGAACCCAAGGTATGTCTATAACAACATCGTAGAGGCTCTAGCTAGCTGCTAACCCCTCGCCACGATCCCAAGCCTCTCCTGCTGCGGAAGGCTCTGAAACAAAAATCCAACAACAATGGGGGTGAGAACTATTAAACAATAGTTCCCAGTGGGTAAGCCGCCGAGAGTGACGAATTACACCGCTAGGTCAACTGAGGCAAGATAGTATAACTGAAACATAAGGCATAAAATATTAAATGTTAAACAAATAGTTCTACAACTATCATGCCTCCAATGACTAAATCATCTACATGAACATGAATATGTTCCTACTGTCATATGCTTAACATTTATTCACATCAGTTTACATGCATGTCAAATTAATGCCATGATTATTGGTTAAAAAGAATCTTTCTATTTTCATCTTAATACCGAGCCACTATACTAATCATCATGAGTATAGGCTATGCCACTATGGATGTCCATGCAAGTAATGACCAATACAATGTCCAACTATGGTGCATGCATCCAAATGATGTCAAGCTAAGTAATGCCACACGATGCAACTCACTACTATGTCCATACACTATATGTATATGTATCAACCATCTGTGATGTACTAAGTCCAGTTTACTTAGCATTTACCCAATCAACAAGGGGACTTACACAAGGTAAAGTCCCAGCTGTGCCCTTCCTAGTGGCCCCGTGGTAGTCAACATTCTCCCGTAGACAATGAGACTTTTCCACGGCAATCCATTTCGGCGCTCTACATCGTACGACGACCTACAATCGCAAAGACCAACTCCGGAGTGTCAGCTTGTAGGGAGCGACCCTCACAAGCAAGCGCGGAAGAGCCCAAAGGCAAAAAGTCATAATCAACCACATGATGCCATGCTCGTCATGTCTAGACATGGAATAGCCAAAGTCACGCTCGTCATGCCTAACATGGAATAGCCAACCAATGTCCAAAGGGTCTAACACTATGTCATAATGTCAACCTTGTTGTTCACCTAAGTGAAATATAATATGCTTAACCTCACAGTATGTCAAAACATGCCATATCATGTTTATTACATTCAATAGCCCATATGCTAATTGTCAACAATGTCATGTTGTTCTCAAATTGTCTGTTGGTATGTCCCTACCAATATGCCCATGTCTCTAACATGTAAATGTTTACCTCTCGGTTTACTAAGTTCATAAACCATGCATCATTCTAATGCCATGTCCAATGCATTGTACTAATGCTATAACCAATACATTTCAATGCCGTAACCGATGCATTCTACAAATGCTATAATCAATGCATTATTCCAATGCTACAATTCATGCATTCTACGAATGCCATGACAATGCATCCTACGATGCCAACAAGACCATAATCCATACCATGCATGAGTTACACTAACCTCTACTACATAGAGTATAAAAGTCATCATGCAAGTGTTCGATTAACCAAGTAAAATTCATATTTAGCCAATTACAGTTATCAACACAAAAAGAATCTCTTTCCTCATGTCTTAACATGGAATCATTCCACGACCCAAAAGGTCGAGCCCGAAGTCAACGATGTCCGTCAAAGTTGCTCACCTAAATGAGGTGCAACAAACTTATCTTGCATTTGCTATATCTTCTCTTTTCTCTATACAAACATACTTTAGTATGCGAAGAGAATTTACTAGTCCATCAACCAAGTAGTGTCTCATATAACACTCATCTCTAGCATGCATATCTTAATTAGCATTTCATAATGCATCACTACACAACTAGTGCAAGTACCATAGCATGCATGTTATTCTCATAATGCCATACTATATGAAATATATACTTTTCATATACAACATATATATCCCATGCAATCACAACTTTCATCATGTCATAATTATCATAATTATGCATCTAATCAATCCTATAACAAGATAGGAGACATAGGGGGAGTTCACCCATTTCGGTGAGGTCAGACCCACCGGATAACCGTCGAAACCTCGCAGTACTTCAAAACGAAGTTGTCCCCCGAGCTTCTCATACCCTAAGATAATTTTTCAAGGGGTTACAAGTTTCGAACGAACAAATTCGAAAACTACCAAAATCTATGAGGTAAATGGGTGAAAAATACCTTGAGCAAGTAAAACTTGTTCTAAGTCCAAATTGAGGTTAGGAATCCTCAAATCCAACCTACAACAACATTCTACACCCATCAATTCAATCTCAAGAGCTCACAATCACGAAACTCTAATTCAAACCCTAGTTTTCATGAAACTAGATTTTCATGCAAATCTCAAGCAAAAATCACAAATAGAGGTTGTAAAAGGGTTTACTAATCTCAAATCAAGCTCCCAACCAAGCTCAAACATGCTAGGTTGAAGCTAAGCCCACCAACAAGTTCCTCTCATCCATCCCGAGCTCCCCACAAAGCCTAGAAGCACTCCTCCATGAAGAAAATGGAGAGAGAAGAGATCAAAACCAAGTTTCTAGGGTTTGGGAGCAAGAAAATCTAGAGAGAGAGAGAGAAGGAACCTTACCTCACTCCAAAATCCTCCTCAGCCAACAATGGCTGTGAATGAAGGTGAAAGGGTACTTAACCCAAAGCAACAAAATCCATTTAGGCCCCTCAAAAAGCCAAAATTACAAAACTGCACAAAATGCACTCTGCAGCACTGTGTACCGGTATACGCATAGGCATACCGGTATACTGCACAAAAATTGCAAAACCCGAGCCTCGGCCAAAAAGGCCACGAAACAGTATACCGGTATACCAAACATCAGTACCGGTATACATTGCATCTTTTCCGGTATCGAGGGCCGGATTCCGCAAAACCCGAGAGCTGCGCAAAATCCAGTTTTCCACTGGATTCCGGTATTCCAAAACCACATACCGATATACAATGCAAAATCTGCACTTTTGCAGATTTTTACTTCCGGAGTCCGTTTTTGCACTTTTCAAGTCCCGACAACACTCCGGAGCTCACCAAACACAACCCAAAACTCCAGAATAGCATAAGCCACTATTCTCTCACTGGAACTCCGCAATTTGCTAAAGTTCAGTGTGCTACATACTCCCCTCCTAAAAAGGAGTTTCGTCCGCGAAACTACGGATCAACTATCAACAACAAACAGCAAAACCAAAGGAGATAAGAATATCGCCCTCGCAGTGAAGCCTCCAGCTCTCACAATGCATCACGTCCAAGATGTTGCTCCAAAGCATCTTGTAGTAGGAATAGTGATAATTCCAAATTCCTACATTCCACAAGTCCAATCCACAACCACTGCTCCTTGAAGTTTAGATCTTCATGTAGCTTTAACGAAACGACATCCACCATCGGGGTAGGATTCAAATACTTGCTCGGAGCGTCAAAACACATCATATACCTTCAACAGATCTGAAGTAAAACAGCTCGACATGCCACTAGGCTCATTTGCCTCAGGGTCTCAAATAATCCAAAGAATCTGAAACTTAGATTCCTCATACACAAAGCTCTTGGATTTCCTTAACCAAGTATCACAATCCAATTATCAGATTCAAATGCCCAAAAATTCTATCTCTCACCGAGAACCATCCAGTGGCCCAAATTCCAAAGCGATAGAGCTGGACGCTCTATGCAGTCGCACAATTTACCAAAGTATACTTGCGCAAAATTTCCTCAATCCAACTCAGGTGAATAGCTACTCCTATTCACAATCTCTCAACAATCATCACATCTAGCTTGGAAGCGAAACAATCCAATTCCGGAGCCTCCGGTATTCATCCTCTATCCATACAAGGTAGATAACCTTTACTTAGCCTATCTCATAAATCCTGTTATCACAGGTACAACTTGTCGGTTCCACCGCCAAGGCACATTTGACAGTCCACAAGGAATTCATCCGCTGCTGCACTCTTGATCTCGATTGCACCATTACAAGTCGAGATCAAGGCTAACTCTCGTGATCCGATCCAAAGGATAGATATCACATCCTGTTACCCATCTCATCGATATCTCTAATATACCAACCTCTAACCTGTTTTCACAGCTTCAACTCATTCTCCTAAGTGAAGAGACATCTCCAACATTAAGATCTGGGTGCACTTCACACCACTATCGAAACATAAAATTGCCATAGTTTCCAAGTAAATGCTATGGCGCTCATTTCCAAATCACAATTTGGCGATTCCTCTTGCGTTCTCTCAATTGCTGAAAGGTTAGCCCTACCTTTCTATTTCACACCAAAGTGCAACTCAGTCCGCGGAGAGAAACATAACTACAAAGCACATAACCCGCCTTCGGGGTAACCAAGTTGGCAGTTGTCAACCACACCAACAGTTCCAAGAAACTTCTCTCACACACATCTTTCCAAAAGGTTTAATCCCTTTATGCGTGAGTCAAGTGAAGGGAGTAGGCAACTTAGTAATCTCCCCACAATTATCCATAACATCCAATCAAACTAGGAAGTTTGAACTTCAATTACATCCGTTTGTCGAAATCAACTATGGATGGCTTGATTCTTTGAGATCTCCAATCATATCCACTTTGGCATCAACTGCCAAGGGACGCTAGTCCTCACAACCGAATCAGCACGTCTTCAACTTGAAGCACTTGAAGTCCTCATTCAAAGAATCTTCATGGTATTCATCGCCTCTCGACTTCCAACATGTCGTCGATGCGCACAGGGACAAAGACACCCAAAAGGGCCAAACATCACAACACACAAGAGCATCAACCAGCTCAAACGACACCACGACAATTTCGTAATGTCTACACCGAGTGAACAAGTTACCCTCGGTCCAAACTCAAACTCAATCCAACGAGAGTAGTACTCAGATTGCAACTACCCTCGAGTAAAACCAAAATCCATGGAGCTTGATCAAACAGATCAACAAATCTCAGCTACGGGTGCATATCCTTGATCGTGACCCTATCGAGTTCACGATAGTCGACCCACAGTCGAAATGACCCGTCCACTCAAAACAAACGAGATCGATGCTCCACAAGAGAAAATACTAGGCAAAAGAGGTCTCCAGACCAAGCCTTCAATTCTCACAACTCAACCGGGATTGCACAGGCAACTCCCTCACGAGAGACATCCTCACTTTTGAGGATTCTCAACTCTCACCGAAGATGCTGGCCTCAAGGCCACGCGCCCACTCAGCCAACAACTAGGCTTGGGCGGGTGAAACAATCATCGCAAATAGCGAACTTCCACGCCCTCTGAAAATATTATTTCATGTCCAGATTCCCAAGATACTACAGCTCGGCTCACTCAATCATCGGTAATCCGATACCCGAAGAGCCAGCCCAAGTTCAAATCAGAACTATACGTTATCAGCCAAACAAAGCCAATCGCTTCGTTGGCGCACAGAAACATCCAATCCTAATGGAGTACAAGAACAGTACTCCCAAGTCCAAGCAATCAGGACCAACTCATTCTGCAAGCAACAAGGAATAAGTTCCCTGCCATGCATTCGGCAAACAGCCGAGCCAAAACTACAATCATAGCAAGCAACAACTAGCTCCAATACCAGAAGCTGCGGACAACCTTCGTCGTCGTTGCATCAACCTCCGCCTGTCAAACATGCACGCATTCACCTACTACCAGCCGCGCGAAGTCGATCCCAATATTGTCGACACTGTTCTCCTCAAACACTCCAACTGGGAATGGCCCACCTGGCCACGAAGAGAGCACCCGCCTCCATGTCGAAAGCATTGCGAAACACATGCGGATTCGATCGCTTGCACATCGTAATAGTCGATAACGATTTGACGTCCTATTATCATCCTGCTAAAGATCCATGTCACGCCCCGGGGCCCCAGCGGAAGCCCACCCGGGCGCATGCACAGACCCGCCGTGTACACAAACAACCAACATGCACACCAGGCGTCTATAACAAGCATGAAAGAAAGGAATAAACAAGTAATCCTAACATGATAATCAGAGCATGCGTACTAAACAAGTAAGGTCTCAAGGTGAAAGTATGAAATACTATAAAAGAGTAAAGCCACTACAAGAGTTTAATACAACAATAACACAAAACGGGACAAAGGGTAGTCTCTACAAAAGTGGTCGATACAAAAACACCTCCCAAATAAAATACAAGAAAGGTGCTCCACCTAGTCGCTAGCTCCCTCGCGATCTAGCTACTCGCAATACCCTTGCCGCGGTCCCTAGCCTCTCCCGCAGTGGATGGCTCTGAAATAAAACAACAAACCCCAGGGGGATGAGAACTATTATTCAATAGTTCCCAGTGGGTAAGCCGCCGAGAGGAGCGGAGTACTCCACTAGGCCAACTGAGGCAAAGTAGGGTTAGACAACAAAAGCATAATTATAGTTGAAATATAATACTACTATGCCTCAAGATGTTTTCATAAAACATGAATTATTCTATCCAAGCACATGTGTAAGCATGCAATGTTTCACCTTTTTACAATATGAATGTTCACCTTTGCATATAACTAAAATATGTAGTCATAAAGAGCGCAATAAAGGGGTTGTTCACTTGTGCCGAGCCTAATGGCTCCGTGGTAGTCAACACCTCACGCTTTGGTGAGCCTTACCCACGGCGGTTCCATTTCGGCGCTCTCTCTAACACACGGGCGAAATAACTGTCGCTAGGCCAACTCCGGAGTGCCGGCTTGTGGGGAGCGACCCTCACAAGCATGTGTAAACGAGCATAGTGGCTAACAAGTAACAATCAACCATATAATATCATTCATCATGTCTATAAACATGGAAAACCGACTAATGTCCAATGCTAGGTCATAATGTCCATCATGTTATTCCTCTAAGTGGAATGTCATATGTTTAGCTTCACCTTTTGATTCTAACATGTCATATGTCATATATACTCTATAACTAGTTCAACAAGCTAAGTGTCAAGAGTGTTTTCAAATCCATTGTCCATCTACCATTACACATGTCCCTACTCCCTCAAGTAGCAATTTAAACAAGTACATGAATGAAATATTCAATTCCCATAGCCAACCATGATGCGCTATGCATAAAACTATGCAAACCTCCTACTACATAGGATTTATAACTTGCATCTATATAGTACATGAATTCCATGCATTCCAAAATTCTACCATGTCTTAATTAGCATGAATATGCATTGATTTAAGCTCTTAAGCTAAAACGAAGACATAGGGGGAATTCACCCATTTCGGTGAGGTCAAACCCACCCGATACCCTTCGGAACCTCGCAGTATCCGAAACCAAAGTTGTCCCCTCGATTTCTAGCGCCCTAAAGAAGTTCTCTAAGGGGTTAGAAACATCGATCGAACATTTTCGAAAAATGACATAATAAAATGGGAAAAAAGGGTTGGAATTATCTTAGGTCAAGAATTCCTTGTCCAAATTCCAAAATAGAGTTAGGAAGCTTCAAATCCCACCTAACATAACATTCTACACCCATCAATTCCCATTCAAAAGTCTATAATCAAGAAACCCTAAAAGTAAACCCTAGGTTTACCATAATAGGATTTCACCAACAAAAGCTCAAATAATCTACAAAAGAGGAACAAAAAGAGGATAACTCACCTCTTTAAAGCTCCAAGCTAGATCCAAGAAGCTAGGGTTTGAAGATAAACCTCAAACAAACTCTTCTCTTCCTCCACCACGTCCACCAAGAGCAAGCTAGCAAGCTTGAGGGCAAAAGAGAAGGAAAAAGAGATCAATCCCCAAGTTTCCATCACTATGGAACCAAGATATCTAGAGAGAGAAAGGGAGAAAACCTACCTCTCTTCTCCAAAGTCCACAGCACAAAATGGCTGTGAGGGGGGGCTGTGAAGGGTTAAGTTGTATAATGCTATAATTGCCCTAACACCCCTCCACAAGCCAACATTCGCAAACAGCTCAAAACAGACATTTCGGTTCTGTATACCGGTATGCGTATGGACATACCGGTATCCGGCCAGAAATCCCGCAACCCGAGCCTCGGCCAGACAGGCCACGCGAAGGGATTCCGGTATGCCAAAGTCACATACCGGTATCAACACTCCAATACCGGTATGCGATCTGCACATACCGGTATACAATGTCAAACCTGCAGTTTTTTGCAGAATTTGACTCCCGGAGTCCGTTTTCGCACTTCTCAAGTCCCGAAAACGCTCCCAAGTGCTCAATACACTACCAGACCCTCCAGATTAGTACTAAACGCTAATCTCACACTAGAACCTTGCAATTTGCTAAAGTTCAGTGTACTACATACACCCATCCTAAAAGGAGTTTCGTCTGCGAAACTAGAAGTCAAGTACCTTAGGATTCCATCTGAAAAAGATGGGGGTATCGCTCCAACAGCGAGCTCTCCAACTCCCAAGTTGCTTCGCGCTCGTCGTGGTTGCTCCAAAGCACCTTCACATAAGGGATTTCTCGATTCCTGAGTTTCTTCACCTCGCGAGCTAGAATCTTCGTCGGATATTCCTCGAAACTCAAATCTTCATGCAATTCCAACGGAGTGGAATCCAACACATGAGCCGGGTCGAAAACATACTTCCGGAGCAAAGATACGTGGAACACGTTGTGTACTCCCGATAAATTCGGCGGCAAAGCGAGCCGATACGCTACCGGGCCTACCCGTTCCAACACTTCAAAGGGTCCAATAAAACGAGGGCTAAGCTTTCCCCGAATAACAAATCTCTTAATCCCCTTTGTCGGCGATACTTTTAGGAAGACATGGTCTCCTACTTGGAACTCCAATTCCCGCCGACGCTTATCAGCATAGCTCTTTTGGCGACTTTGAGCTGTAATCAATCTTTGTCGAGCAATGCGAACCTTGTCCTCAACTTCCTGCAGCACATCGGGACCCAAAACTAGCTTCTCACCCACTTCACTCCAATGAAGCGGTGATCGACACTTCCTTCCATAAAGAGCTTCGAAAGGTGCCATCTTAATGCTTGCTTGATAACTATTGTTATAAGCAAACTCTGCCATAGGTAGGTGTTGATGCCATCCACCTTGATAATCAATCACACAAACCTAGATCTGAATGGTACGCTCAGATTGTCCATCGCTCTGGGGGTGGAATGCTGTGCTGAAATCCAGACGAGTGCCCAAAGCGTCATGTAAACTTTTCCAAAAGCGCGACACAAACCTAGTGTCTCTATCCGACACAATCGATGTAGGTACACCATGAAGCCGCACTACTTCATCAAGGTAGATTTGTGCAAGTCTCTCTCCTGCCCACGTAGTGTGTATAGGGATAAAGTGCGCTGATTTAGTCAATCTATCCACAATTACCCACACTGCATCATGCCCGGCTTGAGAGCGAGGCAAACCTGAGACAAAATCCATAGTAATTAGCTCCCACTTCCAAACCGGTATCGGTAAACTTTGAAGTTTTCCCGCGGGGAGTCTATGTTCAGCTTTCACTTGTTGGCAAGTTAAACATCGAGCTACAAACTCGCCAACGTCCTTCTTCATTCCGGGCCACCAATAATGCAATTTCAAATCCTTGTACATCTTTGTGCCACCCGGATGCACGGTATAAGGTGCTCGGTGAGCTTCGGTCAATATTCTTTCTTTAATTTCCGCTTCTGCCGGTACACATAATCGATTCAGGAATCGTAACATTCCTTGATCGTCCACAAGAAAATCATTTGCATGACCTTCGCTGATTTTGGATCGAATCCTTTGCAGTTCTGGATCAAGAACATGCTTTTCTTTAATCCATTCAAGTAAAGTAGGTTGCACTACCAATGCCATTAACCTCGCGGGTGTGTCGGGGGCTACGACCTCCAAATCCAATCGTCGCAATTCCGCCAATAGCGGGGGTTGAGTAACTAGCAACATAGCTAAGTTTTCCATCGATTTGCGACTTAAAGCGTCCGCCACCACATTTGCTTTCCCCGGGTGGTAGAGAATAGTTAAATCATAGTCTTTGAGTAGCTCCAACCATCTTCGTTGCCTCAAATTTAATTCCTTCTGTGTGAACAGATACTTTAGATTCTTATGGTCGGTGTAGACTTCACAACGCTCGCCATAAAGATAATGACGCCAAAGCTTCAAAGCGAACACCACGGCCGCTAACTCCAAATCGTGGGTTGGATAGTTCTTTTCATAATCCTTAAGTTGACGGAAAGCATAAGCTATTACTTTTCCGTCCTGCATTAAAACACAACCCAAACCATTAAGTGAAGCATCACTATAAATCACATACCCTGCTCCCGCAATAGGCAAAGTCAAGATCGGGGCGGTTGTCAAGCACTCCTTCAACTCTAAGAAGCTCCTATCACATAAGTCATTCCAAATGAACTTAGTCCCTTTATGTGTAAGTCGAGTGAGAGGCATAGATAATTTAGCGAATCCCTCGACAAACCTTCGGTAATAACCGGCCAAACCAATAAAACTTCGAATCTCGGTTACATTGGTCGGTCTAGGCCAATCCTTGATCGCCTCAATCTTTTTAGGATCCACGGCTACACCGTCTCCCGATATTACATGTCCCAAAAAGGATACTTCGCGGAGCCAAAATTCATACTTCTTCAATTTAGCAAAGAGTTTCTTCTCCCGAAGTACATGCAGCACTTGCCTCAAATGATCTCTATGTTCCTCGTCGCTTCGAGAATACACCAAGATATCATCGATGAACACCACCACAAACCTGTCTAAGTAAGGCTTAAAGACACGGTTCATTAGATCCATAAAAGCTGCCGGGGCATTGGTAAGCCCAAACGGCATAACAGTAAACTCATAATGTCCATACCGTGTTCGAAAAGCCGTCAGGGGCACATCATCAGCCTTGATCTTGAGTTGGTGATATCCAGATTGTAAATCTATCTTGGAATACACCAAAGATCCTTGCAATTGATCAAATAGGTCATCAATCCTCGGTAGTGGATACCTATTCTTAATCGTAACTTTGTTAAGCTCACGATAATCCACGCATAGACGAAGGGATCCGTCCTTCTTCTTCACAAATAAAATCGGCGCTCCCCAAGGTGATACACTCGGTCTGATAAAGCCCTTGTCCAACAAGTCCTGCAACTGCGCCTTCAACTCCTTGAGCTCAGCAGGTGCCATCCTATAGGGTGCTTTTGAAATCGGGGTAGTTCCGGGAACGAGATCTACCACGAATTCAATTTCCCTATCCGGTGGCGTACCCGGAAGATCAACCGGAAACACATCGAAGAATTCCCGCACAACGGGTATGTCCTCAATCCGCGGGGTGTCACCGTCCCTCAGAACAACGCTAGCTAAGTAAGCTACACAACCACTCCGAATCAAGTGTTTAGCCCGCGTAGAAGAGATAGTCATCGCGAACAGCGAACTCTTGCACGCTCGAAACACAACTTCATCCTTTCCGGGCTCCCGAAAAGTCACAATCCGATCCTTGCAATCGATTGTGGCGTAGTATTTTGTGAGCCAATCCATGCCCAATACTACGTCGAACTCGCCAAGCTTTCGCAAAGCCAACAAATCAATCGGCATAATCCAATCCCCTACTCTAACAGGGCAACTAGGGCAAAACTCCCGTATGTCCAAAATGTGGTCGGGGACGATAACATGTCCCGGATGCAAGGTAGGTACAATCTCGATGCCATGCAACTCGGCAAACAGTCGATCAATAAAAGAGTGCGATGCACCGGTATCAAATAAAGCTCTAACTCTGATTTCATTAATTAAAATGATACCTGCGACGACATCTCGGCTGCTGTCGCCTCCACAGTCTGAGCCGCATACATGCGCCCACTAGGCGCCTGTCGAGATCCCTCAGTCGGATGCTGAAAGGGCGGTCGCCCCGCCGGGTGCTGAGTAAGTGGGGTCCCACGACCCTGTCCCGGTGGTGCCGGTGCTGAAGCCGATGAAGGCGCTGGGGAAGAACCCCTCGGGCACTGAGATCGAATGTGACCCTCCTGGCCACACTTAAAACACTTGCCACCACGCTGCGGGCATTGAGGTGGAAAATGAGGACCACCACAAATGATGCAACGCGGCGGTTTTCGGAAATCCGGTGCTCCGCGCGGTGGAGCCGAGCTACGCCCACCCGATTGGCTCCTCGGGTGTTTCGGTGGTTTCCTGGAGTAACTCTTGCTGCCTCCTTCGCCCGCTGGCCTCTTACCCCTCAGTCTGTCCCAAGCTTCGATCTCCTCTCTAGCAATTTCCGCGCTCTTTTCCACAACCAAGGCACGATTCACCACCTCTCGAAAAGTCTGCAATCCTGCCGCTTGCACCAATCTATAAATCGACGGTCGAAGGCCCGCCTCGAAGATACGAGCCTTATCCTCGTCATTCCTCACCACGTAGGGTACGCAGTGCAACAGACGAGAAAACTCTCGTTCATACTCCGTCACCGTCATGTCCCGCTGGCGCAAGTTGCGCAAATCCCTCTCCATCTGTCTCTTGACACTCGGAGGAAAGTAGTTCGACAACAAAAGATCCTTGAACCCGCTCCAAGTAATGGCCGCCAAGTCGGTGTTCGGGTCATCCCGAATATCCGCCCACCATCGATATGCCGCGCCGTCTAAGTGATACGTGGCCAACCATACCTTATTCTGCTCCTCCACAAAAGTATCATGAAAGAGTTTTTCCATGTGGAGAACCCACTTCTCCACCATCCAATGGTCCGCCTTCTCGCCATCGAAAACCTGAGGATTACACCTCCGAAACTCATTCAAACGCTCCATCAGTTTATCTCGTTCTGCCCCGGTAACCATCATAGGCAAAACCGTCCTCGCCGGCGATGCCCGAAACGGGGGTGTCACGGCCGTCTCCTCCCTCGGCTCGGTACTGGGCGCCACAAATGCCGGCCCAGGTACGGGCGCCGATGCTCCAATAGTCACACCTCCAACTGGCGTGGGTGGCGTAGGATCCTGAACGGTCCTGGTAGTAGCCTGTCGTAGCAGTAACTCCTCCATCCTCTTCATTCTCGCCTCCTGTCGACGTGCGGCGTCGGCTTGCTGTTGAGCCGCAGTCGCCTGCTGTGCCACCAGACCCGTCAACGTCGTCAACTGGTCTCTCAACTCACGGACCTCACTGGATCCGGAGGTTGCAGAGGTCTCCACATCCTCTGTGTCGGCTGCCGCTGCCATCTCGGTCGATTGAGAACGAGTAGTCGGCATAACAAGCGACAATAACATAGAATGCGCAAGTTAGAAAAACTTACGCTAACGAAACCCCACTCAACAATAAAGTCCCCAATCATGCGAAAGTAAATGAAGTGAGCTCCTAACTAACTCCCGATGTCACGTTGTCGGCCGCCAACGTGACCTCCTAAGAGTTAGGTGTCACACACTTCGATCAAACTCCAACTACTTGGAGAATAAGGACACAACCCAATTGTGTTACTTTCGCCATAGTCAACCTCGTCTCTCACGAGTCTAAGTCCTATTGTCCAACCGGCCTAAGGTTTTCTAGGTCCACAATGACTTAACCCTAGGCTCTGATACCACTATAATCTGTCACGCCCCGGGGCCCCAGCGGAAGCCCACCCGGGCGCATGCACAGACCCGCCGTGTACACAAACAACCAACATGCACACCAGGCGTCTATAACAAGCATGAAAGAAAGGAATAAACAAGTAATCCTAACATAATAATCAGAGCATGCGTACTAAACAAGTAAGGTCTCAAGGTGAAAGTATGAAATACTATAAAAGAGTAAAGCCACTACAAGAGTTTAATACAACAATAACACAAAACGGGACAAAGGGTAGTCTCTACAAAAGTGGTCGATACAAAAACACCTTCCAAATAAAATACAAGAAAGGTGCTCCACCTAGTCGCTAGCTCCCTCGCGATCTAGCTACTCGCAATACCCTTGCCGCGGTCCCTAGCCTCTCCCGCAGTGGATGGCTCTGAAATAAAACAACAAACCCCAGGGGGATGAGAACTATTATTCAATAGTTCCCAGTGGGTAAGCCGCCGAGAGGAGCGGAGTACTCCACTAGGCCAACTGAGGCAAAGTAGGGTTAGACAACAAAAGCATAATTATAGTTGAAATATAATACTACTATGCCTCCCAAGTTGCTTCGCGCTCGTCGTGGTTGCTCCAAAGCACCTTCACATAAGGGATTTCTCGATTCCTGAGTTTCTTCACCTCGCGAGCTAGAATCTTCGTCGGATATTCCTCGAAACTCAAATCTTCATGCAATTCCAACGGAGTGGAATCCAACACATGAGCCGGGTCGAAAACATACTTCCGGAGCAAAGATACGTGGAACACGTTGTGTACTCCCGATAAATTCGGCGGCAAAGCGAGCCGATACGCTACCGGGCCTACCCGTTCCAACACTTCAAAGGGTCCAATAAAACGAGGGCTAAGCTTTCCCCGAATACTAAATCTCTTAATCCCTTTTGTCGGCGATACTTTTAGGAAGACATGGTCTCCTACTTGGAACTCCAATTCCCGCCGACGCTTATCAGCATAGCTCTTTTGGCGACTTTGAGCTGTAATCAATCTTTGTCGAGCAATGCGAACCTTGTCCTCAGCTTCCTGCAGCACATCGGGACCCAAAACTAGCTTCTCACCCACTTCACTCCAATGAAGCGGTGATCGACACTTCCTTCCATAAAGAGCTTCGAAAGGTGCAATCTTAATGCTTGCTTGATAACTATTGTTATAAGCAAACTCTGCCATAGGTAGGTGTTGATGCCATCCACCTTGATAATCAATCACACAGGCTCGAAGGGTATAGAAGTGGTTCACTCCGATCTAACTCCAACACCTTTGAAGCTTTAGAAATGACCCAATCATAATACTTTCGCCAATATGTCACAAGAGATCCCGTCTCTCACGTTCCTATTCCTTATCGTCCAACCTGCCTAAGGTTTGCTAGGTCCACTAAGACTCAACCCTAGGCTCTGATACCAAAATAATCTGTCACGCCCCGGGCCCTAGTGGGAGCCTACCAGGCACGTGCACAGACCCGCCGTGTACACCAAAACAACACAATGTACACAAGGCATCTACAATAACAACAACGAGTAGTAAAAGGAATACATCCTAAACAAGGTGATCAGAGCGAGAACATAATTCTACAACTAAAACAAGATCAACACAACTAAAATCTCGAGATATATAATAGAATTTATACATCTTATCAACTAATAGATCAATCAACCAACAAATCTATACACCTTTCACACAAAATACAATGAAAGGAACCCATGGTATGTCTATAACAACATCGTAGAGGCTCTAGCTAGCTGCTAACCCCTCGCCACGATCCCAAGCCTCTCCTGCTGCGGAAGGCTCTGAAACAAAAATCCAACAACAATGGGGGTGAGAACTATTAAACAATAGTTCCGAGTGGGTAAGCCGTCGAGAGTGGCGAATTACACCGCTAGGTCAACTGAGGCAAGATAGTACAACTGAAACATAAGGCATAAAACATTAAATGTTAAACAAATAGTTCTACAACTATCATGCCTCCAATGACTAAATCATCTACATGAACATGAATATGTTCCTACTGTCATATGCTTAACATTTATTCACATCAGTTTACATGCATGTCAAATTAATGCCATGATTATTGGTTAAAAAGAATCTTTCTATTTTCATCTTAATACCGAGCCACTATACTAATCATCATGAGTATAGGCTATGCCACTATGGATGTCCATGCAAGTAATGACCAATACAATGTCCAACTATGGTGCATGCATCCAAATGATGTCAAGCTAAGTAATGCCACACGATGCAACTCACTACTATGTCCATACACTATATGTATATGTATCAACCATCTGTGATGTACTAAGTTCAGTTTACTTAGCATTTACCCAATCAACAAGGGGACTTACACAAGGTAAAGTCCCAGCTGTGCCCTGCCTAGTGGCCCCGTGGTAGTCAACATTCTCCCGTAGACAATGAGACTTTTCCACGGCAATCCATTTCGGCGCTCTACATCGCACGGCGACCTACAATCGCAAAGACCAACTCCGGAGTGTCAGCTCGTAGGGAGCGACCCTCACAAGCAAGCGCGGAAGAGCCCAAAGGCAACAAGTCATAATCAACCACATAATGCCATGCTCGTCATGTCTAGACATGGAATAGCCAAAGTCACGCTCGTCATGCCTAACATGGAATAGCCAACCAATGTCCAAAGGGTCTAACACTATGTCATAATGTCAACCTTGTTGTTCACCTAAGTGAAATATAATATGCTTAACCTCACACTATGTCAAAACATGCCATATCATGTTTATTACATTCAATAGCCCATATGCTAATTGTCAACAATGTCATGTTGTTCTCAAATTGTCCGTTGGTATGTCCCTACCAATATGCCCATGTCTCTAACATGTAAATGTTTACCTCTCGGTTTACTAAGTTCATAAACCATGCATCATTCTAATGCCATGTTCAATGCATTGTATGTAAGATAGGGGGTGCCCTAGGATCTATCTAGAGTATATCAATCACCTAGAGGGGGGTGAATAGGTGTATAAACAAAAATCACAAATCTCAATGCGATAAAGTAATGCGGAAAATAAAATCAGCACACCGAGATTTACGTGGGAAACTCCACCTTGGAGAAAAACCCACGGGACCAACACGCGAAAAAACAATCCACTAAGAGTAAAGAATTACAAGGTGATTATCGACTCCACGGACTTAACCTCTCCCTTCTCTTCAGCGGATCACGCGCACCAACGGGTTGTCCACGCCCCACGTCCGAATCCATGGACGCCACGCCTCGAATCCACGAGACGCCCAACTTCGAATCCACGAAGCCTTCAACACGTCGAATCCACGACGCTCACTCGAATCCACGAGCGCACTCCGTCCGGAGAAAGAACAATAACAAAGATGATGGTTTATTGCTTAGAATATCATTGAAGATCTGTGGGAATAATCTCTAAGCAATTCTCAAATTGATTCTAAAAGAATATTAGGAATTAGGGCACCATGAATCAATTTGAGAGAAGCTTGATGTAGAATATGAGGAAAACGGTCACCTACAAGCTTCTAGGGTTTCTAAAAGATAATCTATGCTTCACCCACGTTTTAGACACCCTCACATCTTATTTATAGGTTAGAAGCAATCCGAAATAGATTAGGATTAAAAAACAGTTTTTAGAAAGGTTTGGAAGCAAACCGATTTCGACTAGGATTGAAAAACTGATTTTAGAAAGGTTTGGAACCAAATTAGGATTGCAAAGATATTTTAAGGAATCTACCATCTTATTTACATGTTTGGGAGACATTAGAATCAAAGTAGGATTGAAAAAATAACTTTCCAAAACTTCGCGACGGGTCGGGGTCCGGACCGCGGGTATGGGGTCCGGACCTTGACACTCTCCAGGCGTTTCATTGTCCGGACCCCAGCTATCAGGATCCGGACCCGGTCTGCGAAACAGCCTGGGGTCCGGACCTCAGCCCTCAGGGTCCGGACCTCCGCCCTCAGGGTCCGGACCTCATCCTCAGGGTCCGGACCCTCCCTGCGTGACAGCCAGGGAGGCGTACGGGTTCCGGACCTCATCCTCAGGGTCCGGACCTCGGAAGTTGGAAAACTCATTTTTATATTTTAAAACACTTTTTATCCATTCTAATATCTTCCAAACACTTGTAAATGATTATAAATCATCATCAAGATTATTTAAACTTACCAAGCATCGTGAATTCAAACGTTGAGTCTTCGAGTCTTCAATCTTCGTCTTTTCTTCTTTGAACCTTCAAGACTCCGACTCACTTCACGAAATATGCCAATATAAAATCCGTAACAATCTCCCCCTTTGGCAATTTCGTGACAAAACCCAAAATTACATAAAACACTCACGATGCTCATCTCTCCAAAATTGAAATTCATTGCCATCACCAAAACAATGAACTTCTCGAGTGAAAGATCCAAATAAAATTCAAAATTACAGTTTTGTAACTCCTAAAAACAAACTCTAAGACTTAGACAAACATGGAGTTTTGAAGTCTTGAAAGACCTGCAAAAATTTTCATTCTCCACGAACAAAGTTAGTAGAAAAAATACCAAAATCGCTCCCCCTTTGTTCATGCAATCTCTCCCCCTATGTTTATGCGTCTAAGTCATCATTACCTCTCTCCCCCTTTTTGTCAAAAAATTGCCAAAAGAAAAACACCAAAAATAGAGAGAAGTTCGAGAGAAATCAATCAAAATACAAGTTTAAAGCTTTTTCAATTTTGAAACCACTTGTGATAAAATTTCAAGCAATGTTAGTGCATGAGAAATATAAATTCACATTGACTTCTTTCAATCCCTATTAATTTCATAAGAATTAAGAATTTTACTACACACTCACCATAATGTAGATAAAATATTACACGATTTCTTAACTCATATAAACTTCAAAATCAAGTCATCAAAAATAATCTAAAGGCTCAAAAGCTATCAAGATGTAAACGGATTATGAAGGTGACTTAAGGGATTCATCAAAGAGACATAAATTGTCGCATAAACGTTCAAAATTTTGAGATAAACTTTAATTACAAGGGGTGGCTCTTTGAGCATCTTACTTGTATGTGGACCACCTTATAACTCCGAAAAATAAAATTTTGTGACTTTTTCTTTTTGCATACTTTTGCACTTATATATTTTTTTTTCGGATATGCAATATAATTCTCATGTGGTAGCTGCACACACTAACCGGACGACCGGGGTGGTAGCTCTTTCCTTCATGTGGTGGTAGTTTTCACACTCCTTTAAGGATGTAACTCTTTCCACATCTTTCAAAGCATATGAGCATTTTTTTTTAACATAATAATAACTCCCCCTCGCTTATGCAATCTCTTAGTTGAAAGAATATGTGACAAATTTTAGTCCATAAGAGAATGACTATCCATCAAATTCAACACACACAACCGAGATAGGTTAAGTTCCTAGAGATTACACATGATTGCCTAAATTTGATGAATATAAGTATTAAGAATTCTCATAATAAGTTATCTTCAAATATAATGAAAATGAAGTAAAATCGATAATTAATATGAGATTAATTAGGAGTGAATGAAAGTGAACCTATTGATATTCAATGCACTATTTAATGTTCTAATCATTCAAAAAATCAAAAAAAAATCGTAACAATGAAAGCACCAAAACATGTAATGCAATGAACAAAAGATATGCAATAGAAACCGATCAAAGCACTACACTAAGTCAAAACAAATTAAGACTTTAGAGAAGGAAAGATATCACCTTTCCGAACCCAAACTTGTCGGATTGTTGGTTGTCTTGATTTGTTGACGTTGGGCACGATTTGTTTTGACTTTTGATCAACCGTGGGTCTCACCATCGCATTCCGCTTTGGAGTATTTGAGTGTTGTGGCTTTGACTTTCGGTTGACCTTGGGTACTCGACCTTTTTGATATTGCTTTTGAAACCGTGAAGGTTGTCGAGTGTTGGAAAATGCCGATAGATGCTTAGAAGATGCCACTTGAGTTTTCTTTTTATGGCATGTCTTATTGATATGTCCTTTCTTTTCGCATCTATGGCATACTTTCTCTTTTATACTTGTTGAGACTTTGGGTGCTGATTTTTTAACCTTCTCAACATGTTTTCGCTCATATCCAAGTCCAAGTTTGCTTGTTTGACCCAATCGGAGCATATTATCAAGTTTTTTCGAACCGGAGGAGAATTTTAATATGTCGGACTTGAGTTGATGAACTTGTTTGGTCAAAACTTGGTTGGATGCATAAATTTCCTTGTATTGTAGTTCTAGAAAACCAACCTTTTCTTGATGCAATTTGATCCTTATTTTCGATTGGTTGAGCTTTTCTTGGAGGATTTTGTTGTTCTTCAATATGTTTTCCCTTTCCTCCTCAAGAGCTTTATTTGAGGTACTCAATGTCTTTTTGTCATCCTCAAGCTCCAAAAGTCGGTTCCTCAACTTCTTGTTGTGCTTAGCCATCTTCTTCGATTCTATTAGTAGTTGATTGTATGCCTCGGCTAAGTCATCATCATCCGACTCCCCCTCACTTGTGCCATTGTCGCTCGATGTATCATGCACAGAGGAAGAATCAAAGGGGTTAGAAATAATAGATGATAAACAAAAAGTAGAAGGAGAAGGAGAAACGTGTGAAGAAAAAACAATTGCATCATTGGTTTCTTCTTCACTAGAACTTGAATAATTGGAACTAGAATCATCCCAAGTTCTAGCTTGTAAGGCCTTCTTATTGTAGGATTTCTTAGAGGGACAATCCGTGGCGATATGGCCATAGCCTCGGCATTTGTAACACCGGATTTCCCCTACTATTTCATCATTTTCTTTAGAAGACTTTTCAAGCTTCTTCTCTTTAGAGGATTTAGAATGTGAAGATCCTTTTGAAGAAGATTTGGATGTAGATCGATTTGACTTGTTCTTCCGGAAATTCCGATGAAATTTCTTCGTGAGACGCTCCAATTGATGTTCAAAATCGGCGAGCAAAATTTCTTCGTCGGAATCGGTATCCTCGTCTTCCTCCTTTGTTGTATTAAGTGCAACACCTGTACTTTTAGAGAAAGACTTGGAAGAGGATTGATTAGTAGGAAAAGTCATTTCATAAGTTTGTAAAGCGCCTACTAATTCATCAACTTTCATATCATCCGGATGATTGATCGTTTCAATAGCCGCGACTTTCGCCCTAAAGCGCTCCGGAAGTGTTCGAAGGATTTTTCTAACGACTTTGGATTCCGGGATTTTCTCTCCCAAGTTAGCACATGTATTAATGACATCTTGGAGTCTAGTAAAATAATCAATAAACGATTCATGCTCCTCCATGCGAATAGAATCAAATTGACTCGTAAGCATTTGAAGCTTTTGTATTTTAACTAGACTAGTACCCTCATGTGTAACTTGTAGAGTATCCCAAATCTCTTTAGCCGTTTCACACGCCGAGACACGTGTAAACTCGGTTTGTGATAAGGCATTAAATAACGCATTAATACCCTTACCATTAAAAGAAGATAAATCAATTTCATCCTTCGACCACTTAGTCCGAGATTTAGGGACGGCCAAATCATTAACCACTTCGGTTGGATGTTTCCATCCAAGTTCAATGGTTTGCCATACTCGCTCATCAATTGCGATGAGGAAGGCTCTCATCCGGATTTTCCAATAGGCGTAGTTGGTTCCATCAAAAAACGGTGGCCTAAATATGTTACCTCCTTCACCCATTATGATAGATAAAGCCTAGATCCCGCTCTAATACCAATTGTAAGATAGGGGGTGCCCTAGGATCTATCTAGAGTATATCAATCACCTAGAGGGGGGGTGAATAGGTGTATAAACAAAAATCACAAATCTCAATGCGATAAAGTAATGCGGAAAATAAAATCAGCACACCGAGATTTACGTGGGAAACTCCACCTTGGAGAAAAAACCCACGGGACCAACACGCGAAAAAACAATCCACTAAGAGTAAAGAATTACAAGGTGATTACCGACTCCACGGACTTAACCTCTCCCTTCTCTTCAGCGGATCACGCGCACCAACGGGTTGTCCACGCCCCACGTCCGAATCCACGGACGCCACGCCTCGAATCCACGAGACGCCCAACTTCGAATCCACGAAGCCTTCAACACGTCGAATCCACGAGCGCACTCCGTCCGGAGCAAGAACAATAACAAAGATGATGGTTTATTGCTTAGAATATCATTGAAGATCTGTGGGAATAATCTCTAAGCAATTCTCAAATTGATTCTAAAAGAATATTAGGAATTAGGGCACCATGAATCAATTTGAGTGAAGCTTGATGTAGAAGATGAGGAAAACGGTCACCTACAAGCTTCTAGGGTTTCTAAAAGATAATCTATGCTTCACCCACGTTTTAGAGACACCCTCACATCTTATTTATAGGTTAGAAGCAATCCGAAATAGATTAGGATTAAAAAACAGTTTTTAGAAAGGTTTGGAAGCAAACCGATTTCGACTAGGATTGAAAAACTGATTTTAGAAAGGTTTGGAACCAAATTAGGATTGCAAAGATATTTTAAGGAATCTACCATCTTATTTACATGTTTGGGAGACATTAGAATCAAAGTAGGATTGAAAAAATAACTTTCCAAAACTTCGCGACGGGTCGGGGTCCGGACCGCGGGTATGGGGTCCGGACCTTGACACTCTCCAGGCGTTTCATTGTCCGGACCCCAGCTATCAGGATCCGGACCCGGTCTGCGAAACAGCCTGGGGTCCGGACCTCAGCCCTCAGGGTCCGGACCTCATCCTCAGGGTCCGGACCCTCCCTGCGTGACAGCCAGGGAGGCGTACGGGTTCCGGACCTCATCCTCAGGGTCCGGACCTCGGAAGTTGGAAAACTCATTTTTATATTTTAAAACACTTTTTATCCATTCTAATGTCTTCCAAACACTTGTAAATGATTATAAATCATCATCAAGATTATTTAAACTTACCAAGCATCGTGAATTCAAACGTTGAGTCTTCGAGTATTCAATCTTCGTCTTTTCTTCTTTGAACCTTCAAGACTCCGACTCACTTCACGAAATATGCCAATATAAAATCCGTAACATTGTACTAATGCTATAACCAATACATTTCAATGCCGTAACCGATGCATTCTACAAATGCTATAATCCATGCATTATTCCAATGCTACAATTCATGTATTCTACGAATGCCATGACAATGCATCCTACGATGCCAACAAGACCATAATCCATACCATGCATGAGTTACACTAACCTCTACTACATAGAGTATAAAAGTCATCATGCAAGTATTCGATTAACCAAGTAAAATTCATATTTAGCCAATCACAGTTATCAACACAAAAAGAATCTCTTTCCTCATGTCTTAACATGGAATCATTCCACGACCCAAAAGGTCGAGCCCGAAGTCAACGATGTCCGTCAAAGTTGCTCACCTAAATGAGGTGCAACAAACTTATCTTGCATTTGCTATATCTTCTCTTTTCTCTATACAAACATACTTTAGTATGCGAAGAGAATTTACTAGTCCATCAACCAAGTAGTGTCTCATATAACACTCCTCTCTAGCATGCATATCTTAATTAGCATTTCATAATGCATCACTACACAACTAGTGCAAGTACCCTAGCATGCATGTTATTCTCATAATGCCATACTATATGAAATATACACTTTTCATATACAACATATATATCCCATGCAATCACAACTTTCATCATGTCATAATTATCATAATTATGCATCTAATCAATCCTATAACAAGATAGGAGACATAGGGGGAGTTCACCCATTTCGGTGAGGTCAGACCCACCGGATAACCGTCGAAACCTCGCAGTACTTCAAAACGAAGTTGTCCCCCGAGCTTCTCATACCCTAAGATAATTTTTCAAGGGGTTACAAGTTTCGAACGAACAAATTTGAAAACTACCAAAATCTATGAGGTAAATGGGTGAAAAATACCTTGAGCAAGTAAAACTTGTTCTAAGTCCAAATTGAGGTTAGGAATCCTCAAATCCAACCTACAACAACATTCTACACCCATCAATTCAACCTCAAGAGCTCACAATCACGAAACCCTAATTCAAACCCTAGTTTTCATGAAACTAGATTTTCATGCAAATCTCAAGCAAAAATCACAAATAGAGGTTGTAAAAGGGTTTACTAACCTCAAATCAAGCTCCCAACCAAGCTCAAACATGCTAGGTTGAAGCTAAGCCCACCAACAAGTTCCTCTCATCCATCCCGAGCTCCCCACAAAGCCTAGAAGCACTCCTCCATGAAGAAAATGGAGAGAGAAGAGATCAAAACCAAGTTTCTAGGGTTTGGGAGCAAGAAAATCTAGAGAGAGAGAGAGAGAGAAGGAACCTTACCTCACTCCAAAATCCTCCTCAGCCAACAATGGCTGTGAATGAAGGTGAAATGGTACTTAACCCAAAGCAACAAAATCCACTTAGGCCCCTCAAAAAGCCAAAATTGCAAAACTGCACAAAATGCACTCTGCAGCACTGTGTACCGGTATACGCATAGGCATACCGGTATACTGCACAAAAATTGCAAAACCCGAGCCTCGGCCAAAAAGGCCATGAAACAGTATACCGGTATACCAAACATCAGTACCGGTATACATTGCATCTTTTTCAGTATCGAGGGCCGGATTCCGCAAAACCCGAGAGCTGCGCAAAATCCAGTTTTCCACTGGATTCCGGTATTCCAAAACCACATACCGGTATACAATGCAAAATCTGCACTTTGCAGATTTTGACTTCCGGAGTCCGTTTTCGCACTTTACAAGTCCCGACAACACTCCGGAGCTCACCAAACACAACCCAAAACTCCAGAATAGCATAAGCCACTATTCTCTCACTGGAACTCCGCAATTTGCTAAAGTTCAGTGTGCTACAAAGCATGACTTGTGTATTGCTGTCATTGAGCTTCTTGGCAAACAGAGTGTAATATAGTAATAGGAAAACAGTAACCGTGGATCTAGCGCAACTTCTACGGAGAGAATATCTTATTTTATTGTTTGATTAATTAGTGTTGTGAAGTAGCAATTATCTCACAACAAAATGATGATTTATATTAATAATCTCGTGATTATGCGAACAACATGAAAACTATTTCACAGATAAGTAATGTATTAAAATTTTAAAGTCAAAATACTGTTAACTAGCTCAAATCAAATAAATTGAAAGATTGAATAGTAAAATTTAAAATTTTAAACGCTTGGGCATCCAATTCAAGATGATCTATCAAATAAAAAATGATCTATAGTACATCGAGAGAGGCGAGAAGGTCGGCAGGAGTATCTTTCTCTTTCTACTTAAAAATGTGTGCTCTTTCTTTTAAACTACTAAAGGACTTGATCTAATGTTGCTGTTACGGATTTTATATTAGCATATTTCGTGAAGTGAGTCTTGTTACGGATTTTTTATTGGCATATTTCGTGGAGTGAGTCGGAGTCTTGAAGGTTCAAAGAAGAAGAGACGAAGTTTGAAGACTCGAAGACTCAACGTATGAATTCACGATGTTTGGTAAGTTTAAATAATCTTGATGATGATTTATGAACATTTACAAGTGTTTGGAAGACATTAGAATAGGTTTTTAATGATTTATAAACGAATCGGAAAAATTCATGCTACGGGGTCCGGACCCTAGGAGCCGCGGTCCGGAACCCGTAAGCCTGTCAGGCTGTTTCGTAAACCGGGTCCGGACCCTGATGGTTGCGGTCCGGACAATAAAAAGCTGAAACGTTTCAGAGTCCGGACCCTGCATCCACGGTCCGGACCCCGACCCGTCGCGATTTTTCGAAAATATATTTTTTCAATCCTACTCTGATTCTAATGTCTCCCAAACCTATAAATAAGATGGTAGATTTGTTAAAATTAGTTTTGCAATCCTAATTTGATTCTAGTTGTTTCCAAACATTTTGAAAATCAGTTTTCAATTCTAGTCTATTTCGGATTGCTTCCAAATATTTTTAAAATCAGTTTTCAATCCTAGTCGAATTCGGATTGCTTCTAAACCTATAAATAAGATGTGGGGATGTCTTTAAAACGTGGTTAAGCATAGAATAACTTTTAGAAACCCTAGAAGCTTGTAGATAACCGTTTTCCTCATCTTCTACATCAAGCTTCTCTCAAATTGATTCATGGTGCCCTAGATCTTTAATGTTCTTCTAGAATCAATTTGAGAATTGCTTAGAGATTATTCCCACCGATTTTTAATGATATTCTAAGCAATAAATCATCATCGACTTTATTGTTCTTGCTCCGGGCGGAGTGCGCTCGTGGATTCGAGTGGGCGTCGTGGATTCAGCGTGATCAAGGCTTCGTGGATTCGAAGTTGAGCGTCTCGTGGATTCGGGACGTGGCGTTCGTGGATTCGAACGTGGGGCGTGGACAATCCGGTGGTGTGCGCGAGATCCAAAGAAGATAAAAGAGAGGTATTGATAGTATCTAGATAGATCCTTGGGCTCCTCCGTAACTTACAAGTCGGAGTCCGGAAGGTTCAAAGAAGAAAAGACGAAGATTGAAGACTCGAAGACTCAACGTATGAATTCACGATGCTTGGTAAGTTTAAATAATATTGATGGTGATTTATGATCATATACAAGTGTTTGGAAGACATTAGAATAGATAAAAATTGATTTAAAATATAAAAATTAATTTTTTCAAGTTTCAGGATCCGTACCCTGAGGCGAGATCCGGAACCCGTACGCCTCTCTGGCTGTCACGCAGGGAGGGTCCGGACCCTGGGTTAAGGTCCGGACTATGAAACGTCTGGAAACTTCAAAGTCCGGACCCTGATGTAAGGTCCGGACCCTGACCCGTCGCGATTTTTTGAAAACGTATTTTTTTAATCGTACTTTGATTCTAATGTCTCCTAAACCTATAAATAAGATGTGGTGATGTCTCTAAAACGTGGTTAAGCATAGATTATTGTTTAGAAACCCTAGAAGCTTGTAGGTAGCCATTTTCCTCATCTTCTACAACAAGCTTCTCTCAAATTGATTCTTGGTGCCCTAATTCTTAATGTTCTTCTAGAATCAATTTGAGAATTTCTTAGAGATTATTCCCACATATCTTTCATGATATTCTAAGCAAGAAATCACCACCAATGTTATTCGTTTTGCTCCGGATGGAGTGGCGTCGTGGATTCGGCGTGGTCAAGACGGTTCGTGGATTCGAATCGTTGGTACTCGAGGATTCGAGTGGCGTCCGTGGATTCGGACGTGGGGCGTGGACAACCCGGCGGCGTGCGCAAGATCCGCAGGAGATAAAGGAGAGGTTAAGTCCGTGGAGTCGGTAATCACCTTGTAATCTTTTATTCTTAGTGGAATATTTTTCACGTGTTGGTCCCGTGGGTTTTTCTCCAAGTTGGAGTTTTCCCATGTAAATCTCGATGTGCTGATTTTTTTTTTCCGCATTTATTTTGATAGCATTGAGATTTGTGTTTGGCCGTCATACCTATTCACCCCCCCTCTAGGTATTGATAGTATCTAGATAGATCCTAGGGTTCCCCATAACTTTTAATTGGTATCAGAGCGGGATCTAGATTTATCTATCATTATAGGTGAAGGTGGTAGCATTAATCGACCTCCGTTCTTTGACGGCACAAATTATGCTTACTGGAAAGTTCGCATGAGAGCTTTTCTAATAGCCATCGATGAGCGAATGTGGCAATCCATAGAATTTGGATGGACTCATCCCACTCAAATCGTCAATAATGTTAACGTCCCCAAACCTCGGAATAAGTGGAGTAAGGAAGAGATTGATTTATCTTCTTACAATGATCGGGGAATTAATGCCTTTATTTAATGCTCTATCTCAAAACGAGTTTTCACGCGTCTCGGCGTGTGAAACGGCTAAGGAGATTTGGGATACTCTCCAAGTTATGCATGAAGGAACAAGCTTGGTAAAGGTTAAAAAACTCCAAATGCTAACAAGCAAATTTGATTCAATTCATATGGAGGAACATGAAACCTTTACCGAGTATTATACTCGTCTTCAAGACATAGTTAATACATGCGCGAACTTAGGAGAGAATATCTCGAAACCCAAAATTATAAGAAAAATTTTGAGAACTCTTCCCGAAAGATTTCGTCCGAAGGTTGCGGCGATTGAAACCATTAAGCATTCAGACGAGATGAAAGTAGAGGAATTTGTAGGCCCTTTACAAACGTATGAAATGACTTTTCCTACTAATCAATTTTCTTCCAAGTCTTCTTGTAAAAGTACAGGTGTTGCACTCAAATCTACTAAGGAGGAGGACGACGACTCGGATTCCAACGAAGACATTTCACTTGCCGACTTTGAACACCAATTGGCGTGTCTCACGAAGAAATTTCGTCAAAATTTTCGGAAGAACAAGACAAATAGATCTACATCCAAAACTTCTTCAAAAGGATCTTCAAGTTCAAAATCTAAAGAAAAGAAACTTACAAAGTCTTCTAAAAAAAAAGATGATTTCGAAGGAAAAATCCAATGTTACAAATGTAAAAGCTACGGCTATATTTCTACGGATTGTCACACTAAGAAATTATTTAAGAAGAAGGCTTTGCAAGCAAAAACTTGGGACGATTCTATTTCTGATGAATCGACCTTAATGATGAGGAGAAAAATAATGTTGCTTTTAGTCCTCATACTTCTTTGCCTCATGTTACGTGTTTATCATCTATTATTTCTGACTCTTCTCTTTCTCCTTCCTTGCATGAAACGTCGAGGGACGATGGCGAGAGTGAGGGGGAGTCGGATGATGAAGGCTTAGCCGAGGTATACCAACAACTACTTAAAGAATCCAAAAAGATGGCTAAGCACAATAAAAAGCTGAGAAAGCGATTACTCGAACTTGAGGATGAAAATGAAACATTGTAAACAACAATTAAAGCTCTTGAGGAGGAAAGGGAGTCAATATTGAAGAACAATGGAATCCTCCAAGATAAGTTAGATCAATCGGAAATAACGATCAAATCGCATCAAGAAAAGGTTAGCTTTCTAGAACTACAATACAAGAAAATTCATGCTTCCAACCAAGTTTTGACCAAACAAGTCCATCAACTCAAGTCCGACATATTAAAATTCTCCTCCGGATCGAAAAAGCTAGATCATATGCTCGGATTGGGTCAAACGGACAAATTTAGAATTGGACATGAAAGAACTTATGTTGAAAAGGTTAAAACTTCAACATCTAAAGTCTCAACACACTTGAAAGAGAAAGTATGCCATAGATGTGGAAACAAAGGCCACATCAAGAAGACATGCCCTAGAAAAGATAAGAAAACTCAACCGGCATTTTCTAAACATCTATCGGTATCATCCAACACTCGACAACCCTTACGGTTTCAAAAACAACATAAAAAAGGTCCAGTATCCAAGATCAACCGGAAGTCAAAGCCACAACAAATAGTGCATACAAAGCCAAATGCGATGTGGAGACCTACGGTTGATCGGAAGTCAAAACAAATGGCGTCCAATGACAACAAATCAAGACAACCAACAATTCGACAAGTTTGGATTAAAAAAAGTGATATCTTTCATTGTCTTAAATCTTAATTTGTTTTGACTTTGTGTAGTGCGTTGATTGGTTCTTATTGGATATCTCTTGATCATTGCATTATACATTTTGATGCTTTTATTGTTACGATTTATGGTTTTTCGGTTATTATTTTCAAAATTCATTGAATGATTGCTATATCAAATAGTGCCTTGAACATCAATAGGTTCACTTTCATTATGTCACGTCCCGTCGGGCCTTTAACACCAACTAGGTAGAAAGGATAACCGCACGGGCGCATGCCCCAAACCCGCCGAACGGATAGAGTTTCTTCTACCCGCCCAAGGCGTCACAACACAAGCATATCCACGATGTTCCAACTAGGAACGGAGTACAAGAGTTGCACAAGGAAAGCATCACATAAAGAAATTCTACTTCTATTACATCACATTTGCACATTTATACATGTCCAATTTATTTTTTTTTTCTTTTCTTTCATTCTATTCCATACATCATGTTCCAAAACTATGAAATATACAAGTCGCATACATTTAATGAAAACCCCTATACTATCAATGTCCAAGACTAGGGGTACAACTCTATGTATCACCAAAATGGAAGGGCCGCTATCTACAGAGCCAAACCCTTGCCTCGCTCCGCCGCCTTACTCGCGGAAGGACCTGAAAAACGTGGGGTGAGAACTATAAACATAGTTCCCAGTGGGTAATGCCACCGAAGAGAGAAGCTCGACCCACCAGGTCCAAAGAAACACCATAAGCATAAGTTAGATCACAAATAACTATGCAACAAATATTTACATGTTTGTAAATAAACATAAAGGATGCAACCAAATAAAATGTCAACTTTCATTTTCTCCTAGGTTCATCCTATATTTCACATTGACCAAGTTCAACTACTTGTCATTTACTTATGGTTTCGTTATCGCCGCATCACCATAATGGTTCCAACCTCCAAGGAATGAAATCGTCATCTCCTCGTTCGGGTAGCGAAATCGTCGCATACCCGGGATAGCGAAATCGTCGCGTACCCCATTCCATCACCGCCATCACGTGGCACGGGTAGCGAAATCGTCGTGTACCCGGGATAGCGAAATCGTCGCCTATCCCAATCCATCACCGCCATCACGTGGCACGGGTAGCGAAATCGTCGCATACCCGGGATAGCGAAATCGTCGCATATCCCAATCCATCACCGCCAACTCGTGGCACGGGTAGCGAAATCGTCGCGTACCCGGGATAGCGAAATCGTCGCGTATCCCACTGTTCACATTTCATACTTGCCAACCTAAGTCCAATGGCCCTAGATTCAAGTCACCAAGTCTCACCTATGTTCAATGACACTAGGTTTACTTTACATTCTCAACCTGGTTCCATGACACTAGGTTCCAATCTCATGTCCCAACCTATGTTCAATGACACTAGGTTTCATTTGCACTTTTCAACCTATGTTCAATGACACTAGGTTCTAATTCATACATGCAATCACATAACAAGTATAGATAATAAAGATATACTTGACTTCTTTAACATGCAAGAGGAGCCCATGGCTCTATCTATCATGATTCTTATTTTGCCAACATGCAAGTTCTAGGGTTTCACATTTACACACCATTTTATTTTTCAAATGGTTATTTACCCTAGACATGGAAGTGATCTAATCACTTCGGTAAACACAAACCCACCTCAAGAGCTTCTAAGTTCTTGAATTCTTTGAGCTCCTAAGTCTTCAAGCCTTGAGTTCTTGCCTCAACCCAAACTTCTACAAGAAAATGGTTCGTTACTCATTACGAACCCTTAAATCAACTCGATACATGAAATCAAGTGTTCTAACATGATTTTCTATGCCTCAATAGCAATTCCCGAAGGTGCAAATATTTTTAGAACCTCCCATGGCAAAAGCCCCAAATCTACCTAGGGTTTTACATGCATGCAAGCCAAACCCTAGATTTCATGGCCAATCTTCTACCATTTGTGGTTTAATTGCCTACGATTTCCAAAAACCTCATATCAAAGGATTAAATACAAGGTTTAAACCCTAAATCACAAGGACTCACCTCTACACCCAAGCTCCTTAGCCTCTTCTTGCACAAAGAAGCTCCAAATCCACTTTAGAAGCTTTTCCCAAGGTCAAATCCTTCACTTCTCCAAGCTTTGGAGAGATCTCTAGAGAGAGAAAGTGAGGGAGAGGAAGAGGGAATGAGAGGAGAGAGGAGAGTGGAGGAGTAATGAGGAGAGAGACCTCAGCCCCCTATACATAGCCCATCCTCCATGAAATTACCAAATTGCCCCTCACTGGGCATTCTGCTTCAGCCGGGTCCGGACCTTGCAAGTGGGGTCCGGACCCCGCACACGCAACCGTCCACCGCGCAGGCCGGGTCCGGAACCCGTACGTGCCTCCTGATCTCTGCGCCGGTCGGGTCCGGACCTCAGATCCCGGGTCCGGAACCCGTAAGCACCTCAACTCGGAAAACAGGTCGGGTCCGGATCGTGGCATCCGGGTCCGGACCTTAGCTGTTCCGCGAACTTCATTGTCCGGACCCCAAATCCCGGGTCCGGACCCCGTGAGCAACTTTGCTCCAGTTGGTCCTTTTTCCAAAAGTTTCTAATTTATGGGTTCCCACTCGCACCCAAAACGTTCCAAAACCTTCGGAAACCAATTCCACACCAGTCATTATCGGCTTTCTCCGAACTTCATCAATTTTGGTAAAGTTCGATACGGCGCATCGAAATTCAGAGTGCTACATTCCTCCCCCCCTTAAAGAGAGTTTCGGCTCCGAAACTGAATCATACCTCAGCTGGACTCAGTGAAGAGGTAAGAAAACCGTTCCTTCATTGAGCTTTCCAATTCCCAAGTAGCTTCACGCTCTTCGTGATTCGTCTATTGTACCTTTACATAAGGAATTTCACGGTTCCTCGAATTTTTCACCTCGCGATCCATGATACACAAGGAAAATTCCTCGTAAGTCATGTCCTCTTGAAGCTCCATAGGCACATACTCGAGGACGTGTGCTGGATCATACACGTACTTGCGGAGCGTCGATACATGGAACACATTGTGTATCCCCGCAAGTTTTGGCGGCAAGGCTAGCCGATATGCCAAAGATCCCACGCGCTCCAAAACCTCATAAGGTCCAATGTAACGGGGACTCAACTTACCCCGAACACCAAATCGCTTTACCCCTCTCATGGGCGATACTTTCAAGAAGACGCGGTCTCCTACCGCAAATTCCAAATCTCGTCGACGTCTATCCGCATAGCACTTTTGCCTGGATTGCGCCGTCGATAAGCGTTCACGTGCCAAGCGGACCTTTTCCTCCGCTTCACGCAACACATCCGGTCCTAAGACCCTTCTTTCGTCGACCTCGCTCCAATGAATAGGAGAACAGTATTTTCTTCCATACAAGGCCTCAAACGGTGCCATACCGATGCTAGATTGGTAGCTATTATTATAAGCGAACTCAGCCATCGGCAAATGAGTAGGCCATGCACCCTTGAAGTCCAACACACACGCTCGTAGCATATCCTCCAAAATCTGAATTGTCCTCTTCGATTGACCGTCAGTTTGAGGATGAAATGCCGAACTGAAATCGAGCCGTGTACCCAAAGCCTCTTGCAAGCTTTTTCAAAAAATGCGACGTAAAACGGGGATCTCGATATGAAATTATCGAGGTCGGGACCCCGTGCAACCGCATAATCTCGTCCAGGTAAACTTGTGCTAATTTGTCTCCCGACCAAGTGGTGTGGATTGGCAAAAAGTGTGCCGACTTTGTTAAACGATCCACCACCACCCAAATCGCGTCGTGGCCACCTTGCGACCGAGGTAGGCCCACAACAAAGTCCATTGCGATATTCTCCCACTTCCAAACTGGAATGGGCAGCCCTTGCAACTTCCCTGCTGGAAAGTGATGCTCGGCCTTCACCTGTTGGCATACTAAACACTGTGCCACGAAGCGTCCAACATCAAGTTTCATCCCCGGCCACCAATAATGCAATTTAAGATCCTTATACATTTTGGTGCCGCCCTGGTGAATCGCGTAGGGAGAAGTGTGAGCTTCTTTCAAGATCTCCCCACAAATGTCCTCGACTTTAGGCACGCACAATCGATTTCGGAATCGAATGGCGCCCTTCGAATCCACATGAAAATCACCGGCGCGTCCACTCTCGATAGCACTCCGCACCTTTTGGAGTTCCGGATCTCCGGATTGCTTTTCTTTTATTTGCTCCAACAAGGTCGGCCACACCTCGAGATTCATGAGTTTAGCGGAGACACCCGGGGCCACGACTTCCAAGTCGAACCAGCCCATTTCCTTGATTAACGGTATTTGTCCCGTCATCTCAATTGCGAATTCTCCACGGATTTCCTACTGAGCGCATCGGCCACCACATTGGCTCTACCGGGGTGGTACAAGATGGTTAAGTCGTAATCTTTTATCAACTCCACCATCTCCGCTGCCTCAAGTTCAACTCCTTTTGAGTGAATAAATACTTTAAGCTTTTATGATCCGTGTACACCTCACAATGTTCCCCGTACAGATAGTGTCTCCACAACTTAAGCGCGAAGACCACCGCTGCAAGCTCTAGGTCGTGGGTGGGGTAATTCTGCTCATAGCTCTTCAGCTGACGAGAGGCATATGCTATCACCTGTCCTCTTTGCATAAGCACACACCCAAGACCACGCCGTGATGCATCACTATACACCACAAAGCTCTCCCCCACAACCGACAAGGCGAGAACCGGAGCCGAAGTCAACCTTTCCTTTAGCTCCTTAAAGCTTTGGTCGCATTCCTCGCTCCAAACATATTTGGCTCCCTTGCGGGTAAGGCGCGTTAATGGACCGGAGATTTTCGAAAATCCCTCAACGAACCGCCGATAGTACCCCGCAAGACCCAAAAAGCTTCGTACTTCCGTGACATTGGTCGAGCGAGGCCAATCCTTAATTGCCACAACTTTCATAGGGTTCACCGATACTCCTCCCGCGGAAATCACATGACCCAAGAAAGCGACCTCACGAATCCAAAATTCGCACTTCTTTAACTTGGCGAACAACTTGTTCTCTCGAAGAACTTGAAGCACAATCCGTAGATGCTCTTTATGTTCCTCTTCACTCCGAGAGTATACAAGGATGTCATCTATGAACACCACCACAAATCGATCTAGTAGTGGTTTGAACACACGGTTCATTAAATCCATGAACGCTGCCGGGGCATTGGTAAACCCGAAAGGCATAACCGTGAATTCGTAGTGTCCATACCGCGTCCTAAACGCGGTCTTATGCACATCCTCCGGTTTGATCTTCAATTGGTGATAACCGGATTGCAAATCAATTTTTGAATACACCCGAGTCCCTTGCAACTGATCGAATAAGTCATCAATTCGGGGTAACCGGTACTTATTCTTGACGGTCACTTTGTTCAACTCACGGTAATCCACACATAACCGCAGTGAACCGTCCTTCTTCCGCACAAATAGAACAGGGGCTCCCCAAGGTGACACACTTGGCTTTACGAAACCCTTGTCCATCAAATCTTGTAATTGTGCTTTCAATTCCTTTAGCTCCGCGGGTGCCATACTGTACGGGGCCTTAGAAATCAGCGCCGTACCTGGGAGCAAATCGATCACGAATTCTATTTTTCGATCCGGTGGCATTCCGGGTAACTCCGCCGAAAATACATCCGGGAACTCTTGGACTACAGGAATGTCCTCGAGTCCCAACACCTCCCTTCGGTCATCCACTACCGTCGCTAAGTAAGCAATGCAACCACTAGCAATGAGCTTTCTTGCTTGCGACGTGGACACCAATGATGCAAAGAGCGAACTCTTGCACCTACGGTACACAAACTCCTTGTGCCCGGGTTCTCTAAACCTCACTATCCGGCTCTCACAATCAATAGTAGCATGATATCTCGAGAGCCAATCCATTCCTAGGATTAAATCATACTCATTCATTCGATTTAACACCAGCAAATCAGCTGGCATGATCCAGTTTTCAACCCTCACTGGACAATTTACACACGCGTGATGTACACAAAAGATGTGTTCAGGTACTTGCACAGTTATTGCATGCGTGGCTTCTACAATTTTTATTCCATGTGCAATAGCAAATGATCGAGCAATGAATGAATGCGATGCTCCAGTATCAAACAAGGCTCTACATCGAATGCTATTAATCAACACAATACCTGCCACGACATCCTCCTGGGCAGAAGGCTCCTCCACCTGTGAGGCAAACACCCGTCCATTGGGCGCCGGCCGCTGGCCCTCAACTGGTCTCGGTGGCGGTGTAAGGCCTGCCGACATCGCCGCGGGTGGGATGCCTGCAACCTGTCTTGGCGATGCAAATGCCGATGTCGACGATGGTGCCCGGCCATCCTCCATCGAGCAATTGAACCGCATATGTCCCGGCTGTCCGTATTTGTAGCACAGGCCCTCACGGTAATCACACTGCTGAGGGTTGTGGGGGCCGCTACAAATCGGGCACCGGCTCGAGGGTCGATTCTGCTGAGACCCTCGAGACTGGTTCTGCGACTGCGAGTGCTTCGGGGGTCGCTTAGAACTAGACTGACCACCCGAGCCACCCGCCGGACGCTTCTTTCCCTTTTCCTTATCCTTCTCTCTTTCCCAGGATTCGTGCTCCTCGCGCGCACATGCATTCCCGTGCTCCACCCAAAGAGCACGGTCCAAGACCTCCGCAAAGGTCTGTAGCTTGAAGGCGTGAACTACCCGAAAGATCTTCGGTCGAAGCCCGCGCACGAAGCAATCGACCTTGTCCAACTCTCCGCGGACAACGTGCGGTACACAGTTAATGATGTACAAGAACTCCCTCTCGTACTCACGCACGGTGCGGTTCCCTTGCTTCAACTTTCGGAACCTTTCTTGGAGTTTCCTCTTCTCACTATCGGGGAAGTAGGCGGCGAACACCATACCCCGAAACTCCTCCCAAGTCGGTGGCGGAAGGCTAGAGAGTCGATCACGCCTGACTCCCTTCCACCACACCTTCGCTGATCGCTCTAAATAATGAGTGGCGAGGTGCACTTTGTCCCTCTCCAAGGTATATAGATCCTCGAAGAGCGTTTCTATGGCATCGATCCACGTCTCCACGTCCCATGGATCCATGTTCTCCCCGTTAAAGATAGGCGGGTTGAACTTCTTGAACGTCATGAGAGCCGCAAGTGTGCGCTCTCTCTCCGCCTCCTCCGCCGTGGAGTCGGGCATAGGAGCACCCGACCCATCGGCCACCGTCGGTGGTGCCGGTGGCGCCACAGCCGGCGCCGGTGTCACTTCCTCGGCCGGTGCCGAAGCAGAGGCCGGAGGCGCTCCCGATCTTTCCTCCCTAATCGCAGCCGCTTGCTGCGCCATCGCGTCCTGGAGCTTCTTAATTTGCTCCTCCTGTCGCTGCATGGTTTCGGCCTGTCGCCGAACCACGCCCATCAACTCGGTCAACTGATCATGAAGACCCGAGTTCACGCCCTCCCCGAGTTGTTCGGGAGCCGCGCTCGATCCTCCGAGCCCAGCCCTCGTAGGAGGCCGTCCACGTACCATTATCTCCTGAAAACACAACGACTTTGGTCATTTCGTGACATTCAAAGTCATTTGCGACATAACATTTCACGAAAATAAATGTGAACTCAATCTAGGCGAAAGTCACACAAAGGCTCTTATTCCCCTCACTTGGTTTCATGTTGTCGGCCGCCAACATGAACTCTCTTGGTGAAGAATAAGACACACCTCGAATCTACCTCTACTTCCAACTAGAGGCATAAGGACATAACCCAATCACTTATCTTTCGCCACAATCAAAGATCTCGTCACTCACGAGCCTACACTCCTAGGGTCTTTTCCATCCTAGGTTTTCTTAGGTCCACCTAGACCGTTTCTATGCTCTGATACCACCTTAGTCTGTCACGCCCCGTCGGGCCTTTAACACCAACTAGGTGGAAAGGATAACCGCACGGGCGCATGCCCCAGACCCGCCGAACGGATAGAGTTTCTTCTACCCGCCCAAGGCGTCACAACACAAGCATATCCACGATGTTCCAACTAGGAACGGAGTACAAGAGTTGCACAAGGAAAGCATCACATAAAGAAATTCTACTTCTATTACATCACATTTGCACATTTATACAAGTCCAATTTATTTTTTTTTCTTTTCTTTCATTCTATTCCATACATCATGTTCCAAAACTATGAAATATACAAGTCGCATACATTTAATGAAAACCCCTATACTATCAATGTCCAAGACTAGGGGTACAACTCTATGTATCACCAAAATGGAAGGGCCGCTATCTACAGAGCCAATTCCTTGCCTCGCTCCGCCGCCTCACTCGCGGAAGGACCTGAAAAACGTGGGGTGAGAACTATAAACATAGTTCCCAGTGGGTAAGGCCACCCAAGAGAGAAGCTCGACCCACCAGGTCCAAAAAAATACCATAAGCATAAGTTAGATCACAAATAACTATGCAACAAATATTTACATGTTTGTAAATAAACATAAAGGATGCAACCAAATAAAATGTCAACTTTCATTTTCTCCTAGGTTCATCCTATATTTCACTGTTTGAAGTAAAAATATTTATATTGTGATTCTTAGGGGGTTCGATTTTATCATTAGCAAAAATCAATTAAATTAATATGATCTTGATGGGATTTGATTTTATCTTTAGCAAAAAATCAATTACATTTAGATTAATATGATCTTGATATATTTCAAATGGGCCTAGAATTTTCGTATCCAAAAGAAAGCCCATTTATCATTCGTGCTTTATTCCAATAAGAAAAAAATGCTGCAATAAGTTAGGCCCACCAAGTTTGGACTGAGCCCAATCCACTGGATGAAGGCCCATCCCTACACCCATACGAAATCCGCATGCGAAATTTAAAGTTTTGAATATTTAAATTCAAATTCAAAACTCCAACTATTTCTCCACCCATTCCTCAACCAACAATTTAAATTCAAATTCAAAACTCCAACTATTTCTCCACCCATTCCTCAACCAACAATTCAAAATTTAAATTCAAAACTCCAACTATTTCTCCACCCATTCCTCAACCAACAATTCAAAATTTAAATTCAAAACTCCCAACTATTTCTCCACCCATTCCTCAACCAACCATTCAAAATTTAAATTCAAAACTCCCAACTATTTCTCCACTCATTTCTCAACCAATTATTGAAAATTCGAATTTAATTCGAAATTCAAGTTCAAATTTCGAATCCTTAACCGCCCACAAATCTCTCAACCCACTCCACTATAAATAGAGGATAGCAATTTTAAAAAAAGAGATTAGCATAAGGAAAGAGATTTGAGAAAAAAAAAACGAGAGAGAAAGATCCACACTCTTCTACATACAAAAAAGTCGAAGAAGAAGAAAGGGAGGCCCCGTCCCACTTCGTCCAATTCGTTGCGTACTCCGCTTCCCCGTCAGATCAGCAGGTATATATATATATATAAAAAAAAAAATAGAAAAGAGACCTCTTGCCGTACCGGAGGGAATTCTTTTCTTTTTTTTTTTTTTTTTTTTTTTTTTTTTCCTTTTCCTTCTTCCCTTTTCGAATAAAAAAAAAAGGAATCTCCCTTCTCTCCTTCTTTCTTTTCCTTTTTGCCCTGCAAAGATCGCGCCATCGACGTCGTCGCCATCGAATCCCATTTTAACATCTTCAATGAGCGAGGGGAGGAGGGTCAATGATCCTCCGTTTCTTCGGACCTCTCTACCTCATTCGAAGTTGTTAATTAATGGGATGGATGGTTCGCTTCATGTCACCGCAACCACTTTCAACCTTGATTTGACCTTTCTCGAAGGAAGAGGGGAGGGGAATCAATGATTTCCCATTTCTTCGGACCCTTCAACTCCTTTGAAAAATGTCAAATCGAGCCTACTAAAAATATTACAAAATCGAATAAAGCCGTCTCGGATGATTTCTTCGGACATCCGAGCTCCTCCCTTCTCTCCTTATTTCTTTCCTTTTTGCCCCGCAAAGATTGCGCCATCGACGTCGTCGCCATCGAATCCCATTTTAACATCTTCAATGAGCGAGGGGAGGAGGGTCAATGATCCTCCGTTTCTTCGGACCTCTCCACCTCATTCGAATTTGTTAATTAAAGGGATGGGTGGTTCGTTGTCATGTCGCCTCAACCGCTTTCAACATTGACTAGATTTTTTCGAAAGAAGAAGGGAGGGGAATCAATGGTTCCCCGCTTCTTCGGACCCTTCAACTACTTTCGAGAATGTCGAGTCAAGATCGCCGCAAAACAAAAAAAAAAAGAAAAGAAAAGAAAACCACGAAATTCCATACTTTGGTTTCTTCGTTTTGATCCAAACCTGCTCGGATGATTTCTTCGGACATCTGAATTTTGGTTTTGGTTCAATTCGAACTAAAATTAAAATTGCAAATAAAGTTCAAAAGGGGATTTCTTCGGACCCCAAATCAAATCGCAATTTTAAAAAGGGGATTTCTACGGACCCCAAAATTAAAATTGCAAATAAAGCTCAAAAAGGGGATTTCTTCGGACCCCAAATCAAATCGCAATTTTAAAAATGAGATTTCTTCGGACCCCAAAATTAAAATTGCAAATAAAGTTCAAAAGGGGATTTCTTCGGACCCCGCAATTTTAAAAAGGGGATTTCTTCGGACCCCAAAATTAAAATTGCAAATAAAGCTCAAAAAGAGGATTTCTTCGGACCCCAAATCAAATCGCAATTTTAAAAAGGGGATTTCTTCGGACCCCAAAATTAAAATTGCAAATAAAGTTCAAAAGGGGATTTCTTCGGACCCCAAATCAAATCGCAATTTTAAAAAGGGGATTTCTTCGGACCCCAAAATTAAAATTGCAAATAAAGTTCAAAAGGGGATTTCTTCGGACCCCAAATCAAATCGCAATTTTAAAAAGGGGATTTCTTCGGACCCCAAAATTAAAATTGCAAATAAAGTTCAAAAGGGGATTTCTTCGGACCCGAGATCAAATCGCAATTTTAAAAAGGGGATTTCTTCGGACCCCAAAATTAAAATTGCAAATAAAGTTCAAAAGGGGATTTCTTCGGACACCAAATCAAATCGCAATTTTAAAAAGGGGATTTCTTCGGACCCCAAAATTAAAATTGCAAATAAAGTTCAAAAAGGAATTTCTTCGGACCCCAAATCAAATCGCAATTTTAAAAAGAGGATTTCTTCGGACCCCAAAAATAAAATTGCAATTTTTTAAAAAAAGGATTTCTTCGGACCCTTAATTCAAATTGCAATAAAGAGGCTTTCTTCGGACCTCAAATTCAAATAAAAATAAATTCAAAGGAGTGTGCAAAGTGGCCGCAAAGAAATTAAATTTAATGTTGACCCGGAATTCAAGCCCAGTCAACATTATGAGCTCCAATTCAAGCCCAGTCAACATACAGGCCCAGTCAATATTCGTGTTCTAATCCTGGCCCAGTCAACATTTCGGGCTCCAATTCAGACCCAATCAATAAGCAGGCCCATAATGGCTCAGCTTAATTACGGGCTCCAATTCAGGCCCAATCGAGAAATAACAACCCAAATCCATTCTAGCCCAATATGATAATCCAAACTCATTCTAGCTCCACATAACCCAAACCCAACCAAGTCCACATAAAATCTAAACCCATTCTAGCTCCAAATAAAAATGCAAACCCAAGCCTAAACCCAATCAAACCCTCTCATGAAAACCCAAATAAAATCCAAACCCAAACCCAAACCTATTCTAGCCCAAAATGAAAACCCAAACCTAAACCCAATCAAACCATAAAATCCAAACCAAACCCAATTACTCCACAATGAAAACCCAAACCCATCTAAATCCAAACCCAATCTAGTCCACCATACACCAAATCTCATGAACTATACCAAATCCCATACACCAAGTTCATGAACCAAATCTCATGAACCAATTCCATACACCAAATTCATGGACCAAATCCCATGAACCATATACCAAATTTCATACACCAAGTTCGTGGACCAAATCCTATGAACCATGAACCAAATTCCATACACCAAGATCATGGACCAAATCCCATGAACCATGAACCAAATTTCATACATCAAGTTCAAATCCCATGAGCCATAGACCAAATACCATGAACCATATACCTCATAAACCATACACCAAATTCATGGACCAAATTCTATGAACCAAAATTCCATGAACCATACACCAAATCCCATACACCAAGTCCAAATCTCATGAACCATACACCAAATATCAAATACCATGAACCATATACCTCATAAACCATACCCAAGATCATGAACCAAATCTCATGAACCATACACCAAATGTTATGAACCAAACACCAAATCTCATGAACCATGAACCATAAACCAAGCCATACCCAAATCTCATGAACCATGCACTAAGTTCATGAATCAAATCCAACTCTTATGAGCCATACCAAGTTCATACGATGTCCTCTACCATGGGCCAAGTTCATAAACTGAACCCGACCTCATCATGAATCTCGATCTTTTGCTCTAGCTCATATACCTAGAGTGAAAATCAAATTCAAAATCGACTAGCCCTAATACATATACTTAGGGTAGTCAACCTTTTGCTCTAGCGCGCATATACCTAGAGTGGAAGTCAAATCAAGTCCGACTAGTCCTAACACATATACTTAAGGTCTAGTCACCCTTTCGCTCTAGCATATCTAACTAGAGTGAAATCCATATCCAATCGAGCTCTAATACATATACTTAGAGTCCATTGAAATCAAACTCGACAAACCCTAACGCAATACCTTAGGGCTTAGTCAGATCCTCACTCTAGCACATATAACTAGAGTGAAAAGTATATTAAACCCGGTTAATCCTGATACATATACTCAGGAATTAGCCACTTTCTACCCTCGGGTAACATCAAATCCGGCCTATCTTAATACATATACTTAGGGTTTGATCACATCTTCACCTTGGGACATATAACCAAGGCGAAATCAAATATAATTGGACTCTAAAGCATATACTTAGAGCCAATTAGACTCTAATACATATACTTAGAGTTTGATATCGATTAGGTCTTAATGCATATACTTAGGACCTAGTCAATTCTAACCCCGACTGAATCCTAACACGTATATTTAGGATTCGATCAATCATCGAAGGTCTCTTAATCGAAGGTGCCCCAATCTTCAGGGGGTAATTAACAGTAGATGCTTACGTCTATTGGAAGCCATGGATCCGCAATACCTGATACCCATACACATATTATACAAATCTGAATCATGAATACTACCCCCACGGGAAATCCATCGAACCGTGCGAGGTGCGTCATTCGTGGTGGCAGACATTCACATTGACCAAGTTCAACTACTTGTCATTTACTTATGATTTCGAAATCGCTGCATCACCATAATGGTTCCAACCTCCAAGGAATGAAATCGTCATCTCCTCGTTCGGGTAGCGAAATCGTCGCATACCCGGGATAGCGAAATCATCGCGTACCTCATTCCATCACCGCCATCACGTGGCACGGGTAGCGAAATCGTCGCATACCCGGGATAGCGAAATCGTCGCGTATCCCAATCCATCACCGCCATCACGTGGCACGGGTAGCGAAATCGTCGCGTATCCGGGATAGCGAAATCGTCGCATATCCCAATCCATCACCGCCATCACGTGTGTGACGCCCTGGACTTCACAGGGGGTCACCCATCCTAGGACTACTCCCGTCCTAGCACGCTCAACTCTCTCAACCTCTTGGGCCTAGCCACCACCCAAAATGCTTAAGCCGGGTTGAGAGGTTAGCCCTATTATATCTTTTATATAGGACTACCTGGAGTGTCACAATCTCCCCCCCTTTAAGCCCTGACGTCCACGTCAGGCTTCGACTCACAAGTACCAGGCGGTGTGAGACTTATCTCGCTAGCCTAAACCGGGAGAGCCGCGCTCTACCCATAAACTCTGGGGAGCCATGCTCTACCCATAACTACAACTGGCTCAGCCAAGACTCATCTCACACTTCCGGCTGGTAATTGGCTCTGATACCAACTGTGACGCCCCGGACATCCCAGGGGGTCACCCATCCTAGGACTACTCCCGTCCTAGCACGCTCAACTCTCTTAACCTCTTGGGCCTAGCCACCACCCAAAATACTTAAGCCGGGTTGAGAGGTTAGCCCTATTATATCTTTTATATAGGACTACCTGGGGTGTCACAACGCGGCACGGGTAGTGAAATCGTCGCGTACCCGGGATAGCGAAATCGTCGCGTATCCCACTGTTCACATTCCACACTTGCCAACCTAAGTCCAATGGCCCTAGGTTTAAGTCACCAAGTCTCACCTATGTTCAATGACACTAGGTTTACTTTACATTCTCAACCTAGGTTCCATAACACTAGGTTCCATTCTCATGTCCCAACCTATCTTCAATGACACTAGGTTCCATTTGCACTTTTCAACCTATGTTCAATGACACTAGGTTCTAATTCATACATGCAATCACATAACAAGTATAGATAATAAAGATTTACTTGAATTCTTTAACATGCAAGAGGAGCCCAAGGCTCTATCTATCATGATTCTCATTTTGCCAACATGCAAGTTCTAGGGTTACACATTTACACACCATTTTATTTTTCAAATGGTTATTTACCCTAGACATGGAAGTGATCTAATCACTTCGGTAAACACAAACCCACCTCAAGAGCTTCCAAGTTCTTGAATTCTTTGAGCTCCTAAGTCTTCAAGCCTTGAGTTCTTGCCTCAACCCAAGCTTCTACAAGAAAATGGTTCGTTACTCATTACGAACCCTTAAATCAACTCGATACATGAAATCAAGTATTCTAACATGATTTCCTATGCCTCAATAGCAATTTTCGAAGGTCCAAATATTTTTAGAACCTCCCATAGCAAAAGCCCCTAATCTACCTAGGGTTTGCATGCATGCAAGCCAAACTCTAGATTTCATGGCCAATCTTTCACCATTTGTGGTTTAGATTGCCTAGGGTTTTCAAAAACCTCATATCAAAGGATTAAATCCAAGGTTTAAACCCTAAATCACAAGGACTCACCTCTACACCCAAGCTCCTTAGCCTCTTCTTGCACCAAGAAGCTCCAAATCCACTTTAGAAGCTTTTCCCAAGGTCAAATCCTTTACTTCTCCAAGCTTTGGAGAGATCTCTAGAGAGAGAAAGTGAGGGAGAGGAAGAGGGAATGAGAGGAGAGTGGAGGAGTAATGAGGAGAGAGACCTCAGCCCCCTATACATAGCCCATCCTCCATGAAATTACCAAATTGCCCCTCACTGGGCATTCTGCTTCAGCCGGGTCCGGACCTTGCAAGTGGGGTCCGGACCCCGCACACGCAACCGTCCACCGCGCAGGCCGGGTCCGGACCTTGGCGTCCGGGTCCAGAACCCGTACGTGCCTCCCGGTCTCTGCGCCGGTCGGGTCCGGACCCCAGATCCCGGGTCCGGAACCCGTAAGCACCTCAACTCGGAAAACAGGTCGGGTCCGGACCGTGGCATCCGTGTCCGTACCTTAGCTATTCCGCGGACTTTATTGTCCGGACCCCAAATACCGGGTCCGGACCCCGTGAGCAACTTTGCTCCGGTTGGTCCTTTTTCCAAAAGTTTCTGATTTCTGGGTTCCCACTCACACCCAAAACATTCCGAAACCTTCGGAACCAAATTCCACACCAGCCATTATCGGCTTTCTCTGAACTTCATCAATTTTGGTAAAGTTCGATACGACGCACCGAAATTCAGAGTGCTACACATTCACTCATAATTAATCTCATATTAATTATCGATTTTACTTCATTTTTATTATTTATAAAGATAATTTATTATAGAAGTTCTTAACTCTTATATTCATCAAATTTAGACAATCATGTGTAATCCTTAGGCACTTAACGTATCTTGGTTGTGTGTGTTGAATTTGATGGACATGAATTTGCTAATAGACTAAAATTTGTCAAATTTTCTTTCAAATAAGAAATTGCATAATTTGAGGAGGAGTTATATTAAAAATAAAATAAAGAAAGATGAAATACTCCTAAGGTATAAAAGATGTGGAAAGAGTTACATCCTAAAGGGAGTGTGGAAACTACCACCACATGTAGGAAAGAGCTACCACCCCGGTCGTCTGGTAAGTGTGTGAAGCTACCACATGGATATTAAATGCATAACCGAAAAGGTTGAAAAAGAGTACATATTTTAAAAAAAATTCGGAGTTATAAGGTGGTACATTGGAAAGATGCTCAAAGAGCCACCCCCGGTGCATTAGTTGCTTAGTCTCAAATTTGAACGTTTATGCGACAAATTTATGTCATTTATTGAATCTCTATATGTCATCCTCATAATCCGTTACATCTTGATAGTTTTTGAGCCTTGAGATTATTTTTGATAATTTATTTTTGAAGTATATATGAATTAAGAAATCGTATAATATTTTATCTACATCATGGTGATTGTGTAGTAAAATTTTTATTCTTATGAAATTAGTAAGGATTGAAAGAAGTCAATGCGAACTTATACTTTTCATGCACTAACATTGTTAGACACTTTTATCACAAGTGGTTTTAATACTGAACAAGATCTTAAACTTGTGTTTCTTGTGTACTACATATGTTTTTGTGCTTCTATTTGATTTCTCTCTAAATCCTCTTTATTTTTGGGGTTTTTCTTTTGGCAATTTTTGATAAAAAGGGGGAGAGAGGTGATGATATTGAAAACTTTTTTAAAAAAGGAGAGATTTTGAACTTAGACGCATGAAAAAAAAGGGAGAGATTTTGATATTTTTTACTACAGAGAGATTTTGAACTTAGACGCATGAACAAAGGGAGAGATATTTTGATATTTTTACTACTAATTTTGTTCGTGGAGAAATTTTTCTGCAGGTCTTTGAAGACTTCAAGACTCCATTTATATCTAAGTCATAGAGTTTGTTTAGAAGTTATAAAGTTGTAATTTTTTATTTTGTTTGGATCTTTCACGCGAGAAGTTCATTGTTTTGGTGATGACAATGAATTTCAAAGTTTCTTTTTGGAGAGATGAGTATTGTGAGTGTTTTATGCAATTTAGATTTTGTCACGAAATTGCCAAAGGAGGAGATTGTTACGGATTTTATATTGACATATTTCGTGAAGTGAGTCGGAGTCTTGAAGGTTCAAAGAAGAAAGGACGAAGATTGAAGACTCGAAGACTCAACGTATGAATTCACGATACTTGGTAAGTTTAAATAATATTGATGGTGATTTATGATCATATACAAGTGTTTGGAAGACATTAGAATAGATAAAATTGATTTAAAATATAAAAAATAATTTTTTCAAGTTTCAGGATCCGGATCCAGAGGCGAGGTCCGGAACCCGTACGCCTCTCTGGCTGTCACGCAGGGAGGGTCTGGACCCTGGGTTAAGGTCCGGACTATGAAACGTCTGGAAACTTCAAAGTCCGGACCCTGATGTAAGGTCCGGACCCTGACCCGTCACAATTTTTCAAAAACGTATTTTTTCAATCGTACTCTGATTCTAATGTCTCCTAAACCTATAAATAAGATGTGGGGATGTCTCTAAAACGTGGTTAAGCATATATTATTGTTTAGAAACCCTAGAAGTTTGTAGGTAGCCGTTTTCCTCATCTTCTACAATGAACTTCTCTTAAATTGATTCTTGGTGCCCTAACTCTTAATGTTCTTCTAGAATCAATTTGAGAATTGCTTAGAGATTATTCTCACATATCTTTCATGATATTCTAAGCAAGGAATCACCACCAACATTATTCGTTTTGCTCCGGACGGAGTGGCGTCGTGGATTCGGCGTGATCAAGACGGTTCGTGGATTCGAATCGTTGGTACTCGAGGATTCGAGTGGCGTCCGTAGATTCGGACGTGGGGGGTGGACAACCCGGCGGTGTGCGCAAGATCCGCATGAGATAAAGGAGAGGTTAAGTCCGTGGAGTCGGTAATCACCTTGTAATCTTTTATTCTTAGTGGATTATTTTTTGCGTGTTGGTCCCGTGTGTTTTTCTCCAAGTTGGAGTTTTTTCACGTAAATCTCGGTGTCCTGATTTTTATTTTCCGTATTTATTTTGATAGCATTGAGATTTGTGTTTGGCCGTCATACCTATTCACCCTCCTCTAGGTATTGATAGTATCTAGATAGATCCTAGGGTTCCCCATAACTTTCAGTTGCCTGCTAAGGAACTGATCTAAATTAGTGGTTTTCGAGGATTGAATTGTCTTTGTTCTCATTGTGTTGTTCAACTGATTTTGTTCGAACCTGTTTACTGTTTCTCAACAGCATAAAGTTTAGAAATAATTGAATGTTTACGCAATCCATGATATCGTTGGCATGCTTATTTTATCACTAAGAAATCTTTTGATCTATTCTTTATGCTTCTCCTTCTATTATCACCAAGGTAGGAATCCCATTACACATTCAGGGTTGCAATTGAACCTATTCCTTCAAATCAAGTGCTCGCTCATTACATGCTTTTAGGTTACTCTCTGTTATTTATGGCTGATTAATTCTAAGCTCACTTTTTCTTTGTTTTATAGATTGATGAAAACGTGCAGCGTGAAATTATTAACCAAATCAAAGTTTATATTATGAAAATAATGATGCAGGAAATCAAAGGATACAACTATAGGCTGGAAAAGCATGCATTGAACAACAAATCCATCTAAAATCTAAACTAATTAATCAATAAACCCATCCAAATCAAAACTAATAGAATATAAACTCATTTAAACAATAAATCCACTCAAAATCAAAGCAAATAATGCACTAAACCCATTTAAACAACATTTTATAGCATCTATACAAACTAGAAAGATTTTGTTCATGGCATTACAATAAATCCATCAAAAATAATAATAAAAAAGAATTGGGATCTGAAATGGAAAAAGAAAATGGAGAAGAAATTACCTCACGAACCTTGTTCTGGAGCAAGGAAACCTCAGAAATGGCGAGTGATGCCCCTGCGATTAATGGAGGTGCTCATGGCATGGTGCCCTAGGTCGAGAGAAGAGGTCGAGGAGGGTCTCGCATGGTGTGAGAGGAGATCGGGGACGGGTTCTCAAATGGGGCAGGGAGGAAATAATAGGTTAGGTTAAAAAAATTTAACATTGCCCAAATAATTACTATTAGATACCTACTCTCTCCCAAGGGAATAGGATTAGCACTTTGAGATTAATCTCATTATCAAGTGAATTTAAGATTACTGAATAGATTACTTAGTGTATTTAGCCAAACACCGTCATATTTTCTCATTTCGATTGGATTACTAGGTACCTTAAAAAGATAACGTGAACTAAACGTGCCCTAGTGGTGGTGGAGGGAGCACCATTACACAACAGTGGACAGATACCTCCTCTTGCAACACCATTATCTCCTCCTACCCCTTTTCTTCCCGCAACTCCTTTGGTGACTACTTGGAAGGGCCACAACTACGTCTGCCAATCCTTCCCATAGGAATATTCGACTTAATCCATCAAAACCTAATCTAGGAAAGACGTTGAAACTGGTGCTTTGTAGTCCCAAGGTCAACGGAGTAGTGCTTTTGAATAGCACATCTGTTACAAAACGAGGTAAGGAGGATATCAAAGTATTGGATATTAAGAAGAAGATGATTGTCAGGATAGTGAGCACACATCCTGAAACTGCAACTTAAATGAAGGGTTAGAGAGATGGTTTTTGGTTCAGACGAAAAGGAGGAAGAGAATTGTGAGGACTGAAAAGCCCCTCTGTGGAGTACCCCACCTCATCACATTATTATGAGTCATATAAACAGGTTTTACTCAAGACCTGCTGTCAGCCAGTCAAGTAATCTCCACAATCAATATCGCCCACAATGTCGAGACAAAAGAACAGAGGGCAGGAACAAAGAATTTCTCTTTCGACGGATGATAGTTTGGATATTTGGGGAAGGATCACAGAGCAAACAAGTGAACAGAACTGGTAAGGTGTATAAAGTGACTCAAGTCCCGCCGTTTCAGAGGCAAAAAGCATGACTCACAGGTAGAGATTAATAAGGTTATCCAATCTCCTGATTGTCGCTCGTCACTGAACATTTATGCCCCCTATTCCAAAGAATTCTTTGAGCGACAAAATTAAAGGCGCAATGCTATGCTCGCAGATGTGATTCGCCCGGCCAACCTTGGCCATTTCGCATAAGAGACGATTGCGATCAGACTAACACAGTGATTTGGAGGCTATGCGA